>CM069133.1:3707831-3927831 GCA_035221665.1 Okamejei kenojei
ACTCAGCGATATTGTTCAGTGCCGCCCGCGTTGGGAGCTCCGCGAACCACAGCTCCGCGATGTCAACGCAGCAGGCCCAACACTCCGGAGCTCCAAACGGCGATCCCTGGTGAGGCATCGCCCGCTCCGCGATGTATCCAGCGCTGCGCCGCCGCTGCTGGAGCTCCGGTCGGTCCCGGCAGGAAAGGCCGCGCCAATCCTGTAGGTAGGCCGCGGGGGGGGGGGGCGAGGACGCGACTCGAATAATAGTCGCATCCTCTCCAGGAAGCGACTGAAGGACGGTTTCCCCCTTACCGTACCCTCTTCCCCCCACATGAAACAACAGCGGAAAAAAACAAAAAAAACACACTTTAAACATACATTTTAAAAAAAGATACCAGACTGAAGCCAGCTTACAGCGCCACTGGATGTCCAGATCCGAGCCACACTGATGTGGGGGGGGGGGGGGGGGGGGGGGGGGGGGGGGGGGGGGGTGGGGAGGGGAGAAACATAGAAACATAGAAATTAGGTGCAGGAGCAGGCCATTCGACCCTTCGAGCCTGCACCGCCATTCAATATGATCATGGCTGATCATCCAACTCAGTATCCTGTACCTGCCTTCTCTCCATACCCCCTGATCCCTTCAGCCACAAGGGCCACATCCAACTCCCTCTTAAATATGGCCAACGAACTGGCCTCAACTACTTTCTGTGGCAGAGAATTCCACAGATTCACCACTCTCTGTGTGAAAAAGGATTTTCTCATCTCGGTCCTAAAAGACTTCCCCCTTATCCTTAAACTGTGACCCCTTGTCCTGGACTTCCCCAACATCGGAACAATCTTCCTGCATCTAGCCTGTCCAACCCCTTAAGAATTTTGTAAGTCTCTATGAGATCACCCCTCAATCTTCTAAATTCCAGCGAGTACAAGCCGAGTCTATCCAGTCTTTCTTCATATGGAAGTCATGCCATCCCAGGAATCAGTCTGGTGAACCTTCTCTGTACTCCCTCTATGGCAAGAATGTGTTTCCTCAGATTAGGAGACCAAAACTGTACGCAATACTCCAGGTGTGGCCTCACCAAGACCCTGTACAACTGCAGTAGAACCTCCCTGCTCTTGTATTCAAATCCTTTTGCTATGAATGCCAACATACCATTCGCTTTCTTCACAGCCTGCTGCACCTGCATGCCTACTTTCAATGACTGGTGTACCATGACACCCAGGTCTTGTTGCATCTCCCCTTTTCCTAATCGGTCACCATTCAAATAATAGTCTACTTTCCTGTTTTTGCCTCCAAAGTGGATAACTTCACATTGATCCACATTGTACTGCATCTGCCATGCATTTGCCCACTCACCAGTCTATCCAAGTCATCCTGCAGCCTCCTAGCATCACCTCCTCATAGCTAACACTGCCCCCCAGCTTCGTGTCATCCGCAAACTTCGAGATGTTGCATTTAATTCCCTCGTCCAAATCATTAATGTATATTGTAAATAGCTGGGGTCCCAGCACTGAGCCTTGTGGCACCCCACTACTCACTGCCTGCCATCCTGAAAAGGACCCGTTCACTCCTACTCTTTGCTTCCTGTCTGCCAGCCAGTTCTCTATCCACATCAATACTGAACCACCAATACCATGTGCTTTAAGTTTGTATACCAATCTCTTGTGTGGGACCTTGTCGAAAGCCTTCTGAAAGTCCAGATATAACACATCCGCTGCTTCTCCCTTATCCACTCTACTAGTTACATCCTCAAAAAATTCAATAAGATTCGTCAGACATGATTTACCTTTTGTAAATCCATGCTGACTTTATCCAATGATTTCACCTCTTTCCAAATGTGCTGCTATCCCATCTTTAATAACTGACTCTAGCAGTTTCCCCACTACCGATGTTAGACTAACTGGTCTGTAATTCCCCGTTTTCTCTCTCCCTCCCTTTTTAAAAAGTGGGGTTACATTAGCTACCCTCCAATCCTCAGGAACTAGTCCAGAATCTAAAGAGTTTTGAAAAATAATCACTAAGGCATCTGCTATTTCTGGGGCTACTTCCTTAAGTACCCTGGGATGCCAGCCTATCTGGCCCTGGGGATTTTTTCGGCCTTTAATCCATTCAATTTACCTAACACCACTTTCCGGCTAAGCTGAATTTCACTCAGTTCCTCCATCTCATTTGACCCGTGATCCCCTGCTATTTCCGGCAAATTATTTATGTCTTCCTTAGTGAAGACAGAACCAAAGTAGTTATTCAATTGGTCTGCCATGTCCTTGTTCCCCATGATCAATTCACCCGTTTCTGACTGCAAGGGACCTACATTTGTTTTAACTAATCTTTTGCGCTTCACATATCGATAAAAACTTTTGCAGTCAGTTTTTATGTTTCCTGCCAGTTTTCTTTCATAATCCATTTTCCCTTTCCTAATTAAGCCCTTTGTCCTCCTCTATTGGTCTCTGAATTTTTCCCAGTCCCCTGGTAGGCTGCTTTTTCTGGCTAAT
The DNA here is from genome assembly GCA_035221665.1 of Okamejei kenojei. Classification (NCBI taxonomy): domain Eukaryota; kingdom Metazoa; phylum Chordata; class Chondrichthyes; order Rajiformes; family Rajidae; genus Okamejei; species Okamejei kenojei. Next base: position 3,710,304 of record CM069133.1, read on the forward strand.
TTGTACGCTTCATCTTTTGCTTTGATACTATCCCTGATTTCCCTTGTTATCCACGGATGTGCTACCTTCCCTGATTTATTCTTTTGCCATACTGAGAAGAAAGGAGAAAAGAAGAGGAGGAGCCCGAGGGCTGAGGGAGAGCTGAGAAGGGGAGGAGACAGCAAGGGCTATCGGAGAAGTCAATGTTTGTGCCGCTGGGGTGCAGAATGCCCAAGCGGAATATGAGGCGCTGCTCCGCCAATTTCCGGTGGTGTTAACTCTGTTGGAATATGAGGTGCTCCTCTTAAATGCAAAGTCCAATCAAAGGTAGTCCGAGGGTCACCAAGGAGGTAGATAGCAAAGGGGGCAAAATTGTTTCAATTCATAATAACCAAGAAATGTAAATTAAATATTAAATATGTTTAATATCTAAATATGTTACTGGTGACCACGGAGCATAGAAAGAATAGATCGGGTAGATGCGCGTAGTCTCTTGCCCAGAGTCGGGGAATCGAGGACCAGAGGTCATAGGTTCAAGGAGAAGGGGAAAAGATTTAATAGGAATCCGAGTGGTAACTTTTTCACACAGGTTGGTGTATGGAACGAACAGCCAGAGGAGGTAGTTGAGGCTGGGACTATCCCAAAGTTTAACAAAATTATTGATAGATTGGGGTGGCTGGGCCTTCTAAACTCTGGAGTTTAGAAGGATGAGAGGGAACCTTATTGAAACATATAAGACTATTAAGGGATTGGACACGCTCGAGGCAGGAAACATGTTCCCGATGTTCGGAGAGTCCAGAAAGAGGGGCCACAGTTTAAGAATACGGGGTAAGCCATTTAGAACGGAGATGAGGGAAAATCTTTTCACACAGAGAGTTGTGAGTCTGTGGAATTCTCTGCCTCAGAGGGCGGTGGAGGCTGGTTCTCAAGTGAGAGTTAGATAGAGCTCTTAGGGATAGCGGAATTAAGGGATAGGAAAAGAAGGGGTACTGATTGGGGATCATCAGCCATGATCACATTGAATGGCGGTGCTGGCTCGAAGGGCTGAATGTCCTATTCTTGCACCTATTGTGTATTGTCTTTTGAAACAGTTTGACAGGCACATGGATGGGACAGGTTTGGAGTGACAAGGACCAAATGCAGGCAGGTGGGACCAATGAAGATGGGACATGTTGGTCGATATGGACAAGTTGTGCCGAAGAGATATATGACTCGATGACTCTGTGACTCTGAAGTTCACATCGTTGATTCAGATTGACTCCTAGTTCATACAATTTCCTTTCTTTTCCATTTATTGAATGCAAATATATTTCCAAGACCTAGACCACACTCCCCACCATTGTAGATGTCGCCCAGTCCATCACACAGACCACACTCCCCACCATTGACTTCATCTCCACTTCACGCTGCCTCGGGAAAGCAGCCGACATCATCAAAGACTTGTCCCTGTCCCACCCCGGTCATTCCTTCTTCTCCCCGCTCCCGTCCGGCAGAAGGTACAGAAGCTTGAAAGCGCGCACCACCAGACTCAGGAACAGCTTCTTCCCCTCTGTTATCAGGCTTCTGAACGGCCCTTCCATAAGCTAGGGTACTGTTCGATTCACCTCTACCCCAAAAGGGGCAGAGGTTGAATGGGGACCACAGCATCAGAGCAAGGAGAGTGAGGCCCGTTGAATAGTGCGTGGATATCATGCAGATATTCTCATGTGATAGGAGCAGAATTAGGCCATTCAACCCATCGAGTCTACTCCACCATTCAATCACAGCTGATCTATCTCTCCCTCTCAACCCCATTCTCCTGCCTTCTCCGCATAACCCCTGACCCTCATACTAATCAAGAATCTATTTACCTCTGCCTTATAAATGCCCACTGACTTGGCCTCCACAGCCATTTGTGGCAATTAATTCCGCAGATTCACCACCCTCTATCTAAAGAAGTTCCTTGTCATCTCCTTCCAAAAAGAACGTCCTTTAATTCTGAGGCTGTGGCCTCTGGTCCTAGACTCTCCCACTGGTGGAAACATCCTCTCCACATCCACTCTGTCCAGGCCTTATCACAAGTCAGGAAAGGGCCTGTCCCACTTTCACGACCTAATTCATGACCTCTGCCAAGTTTGCCTTTGACTCATACTCCCAGCAGGGTCGTCACGAGGTCATAGGAGGTTGTAGGTAGGTCGTAGCAGGCCGTGATGCTAGTCGTAGGTACTTGTGGCATCAAGTAGGTCGGGGCGTTTTTTCAACATGATAAAAAATGTCCACAAGTTAAAAAAGCCGTGAATTAGGTCTGTGGAATTCTCTTCCTCAGAGGGCGGTGGAGGCAGGTTCTCTGGATGCTTTCAAGAGAGAGCTAGATAGGGCTCTTAAAAATAGCGGAGTCAGGGGATATGGGGAGAAGGCAGGAACGGGGTACTGATTATGGATGATCTGCCATGATCACATTGAATGGCGGTGCTGGCTCGAAGGGCCAAATGGCCTACTTCTGCACCTATTGTCTATTGTCTAATGTCTATTGTCTATTGTCTATTGTCTATAATTAGGTTGTGAAAGTGGGACAGGCCCTTTAGTTTCAATGAGGTTTCCCCCTCATCCTTCTGAACTCTGGCGGGTATTGGCCCAGCGCCGACAATCACCCATCATATGACAAACAGAGAGAATCTAAGGAGATTATGACACAACTGTAAAGGTTAAAAAGATTAAATGTTTTTTGTTTGTTCGTTTCTGAAGAGGAAGTACTCGTGGCACACTGCGTGATGTGCCATCACCTGCAGTTCCTCACCGCTGGCCACACTCGCCATTGGGTGCCAGTTGTCGTTTCATGACCAGAAGGGGTCTATTGATTTTTAAATCTTCCACTTACTGCTTCATCGCCATTGGCCAACTCGTTACCGCACCACATTTAATGCCATGCAATCAATAATTGCCACTGAGTATTCACTGTCAGAAGATAAGCCACAGAACCACTTAAAAAGGAATCGAAGGACCAAAACAGAATAGTAACGCACAAATTTCACATTAGCGACGGACTGGATGAGTCCAGATTGGCTGCACAGTCCTTGCCCTGCGAAAAATGTAACTTAGCAAAGACACCGAGTGCTGGAGTAACTCAGCGGGTCAGGCAGCATCTGTGGAGAACATGGATAGGTGACGTTTCACAGAGTGCTGGAGTAACTCAGCGGGTCAGGCAGCAACTCTGGAGAGTTTAATGCTGATAAGTGTGAAGTGCTACATCTTGGCAGGACAAATCAAAATAGGACGTACATGGTAAATGGTAGGGAATTGAGGAATGCTGTGGAACAGAGGGATCTAGGAATAACTGTGCATAGTTCCCTGAAGGTGGAATCGCATGTAGATAGGGTGGTAAAGAAAGCCTTTGGTGTGCTGGCCTTTATAAATCAGAGCATTGAATATAGGAGTAGGGAAGTAATTGTACAAGGTGGTAAGACCAAAATGGTGTACAAGGCATTGGTGAGATCCAGCAATGTTACAGAGAAAGGTTGAACAAGTTAGGTCTTTATTCTTTGGAGCGCAGACGGTTAAGGGGGGACTTGATTGAGGTCTTTAAAATGAGAAAGGGATAGACAGAGTTCACGTGGATAAGCTTTTCCCATTAAGGGTAGGGAAGATTCAAACAAGAGGGCATGACATGAGAATTAAGGGACAGAAGTTTAGGGGTAACGTGAGGGGGAACTTCTTTACTCAGAGGGTGGTGGCTGTGTGGAATGAGCTTCCAGCAGAAGTGGTGGAGGCAGGATCGATTTTAACATTTAAAAGTAAAGTGGATAGGTATATGGATGGGAAGGGAATGGAGGGGTATGGTCTGAGTGCAGGTAGATGGGACTAGGGGAAAACAAATGATCGGCACGGACTGGAAGGGCCGAGAGGGCCTGTTTCCGCGCTGTTACATGGTTATATGGTTATAAGGAATGGGCGACGTTTCGGGTCGAGACCCTCCTTCAGACTGAGAGTCAGGGGAGAGGGAAACGAGAGATATGAAGAGGTGCAAAGAACAAATGGGTGAAAGGTATGTCAGGAAACAATCGAAGCCTGCAACGATGATGAAGGCAAGATGGAGCCTTGTGCCAGGTGCTCTGTGTGCTGCTCGTGCATGCAGTCTGTGGTGTGTTGTGTATTGTCTGTGAGTGTATTGTGTACGGGTGTGTTATTTTAGTGTAGGAAGGGACTGCTGATGCTGGTTTAAACCGAAGGTAGACACAAAATGCTGGAGTAACTCAGCGGGACGGGCAGCATCTCTGGAGCGAAGGAATGGGTGATGTTTCGGGTCGAGACTCTGCCATAGTTTGTGTGTTAGGTGTGGGCATCCATTTATATATACATTGTGATCTGTAATTGTCCTGGAGCAACCTGGTCAGTCTGAAGAAGGGTCTCGACCCAAAACGTCACCCATTCCTTCTCTCCGGAAATGCTGCCTGTCCCGCTGAGGTACTCCAGCACTTTGTGTCTGTCTTCAGTATAGATCAGCATCTGCAGTTCCTTCCTAAACTGTTGGAAAGAAGGTTGGATGTGGGGGAAAGACTATGGGCCACAATCCTAGATGCGGGGAGCAATGGTCCTGCAATGTGCTTCTTCCTCCATGTTATCAGTCACAATCACAATCACAAATCACAAATCAGAAATCACAAATCATGGTCACAGTCACAGTCACAGTCACAATCACAGTCACGATCACAAATCACAATCACAAATCACAAATCACGGTCACAGTCACAAATCACAAATCACAGATCACAGATCACAGTCTCAGTCACAATCACAATCACAATCACAATCACAAATCACAAATCACAAATCACACAGTCACAGTCACAATCACAAATCACAAATTGCAGTCACAGTCACAGTCACAATCACAGTCACAATCACAAATCACAAGTCACAAGTCACAGTCACAATCACAATCACAATCATAGTCACGATCACAAATCACAAATCACAGTCACAATCACAATCACAATCACAGTCACGATCACAAATCACAAATCACAAATCACAAATCACAAATTACAGTCACAGTCACAGTCACAATCACAAATCACCATCACAATCACAAATCACAATCACAAACACAAATCACAATCACAAATCACAATCACAAATCACAATCACAAACACAAATCACAATCACATCACCATCACAAATCACAAATCACATCACAAACACAAATCACAAATCACATCACAATCACAAATCACAATCACAAACACAAACACAAATCACAATCACAAATCACCATCACAATCACAAATCACAATCACAAATCACAAATCACCATCACAATCACAATCACAATCACAAACACCATCACAATCACAAATCACAAGTCACCAATCACCAATCACAGTCACAGTCACAATCATGGTCATAATCACAAATCACAATCACATTCACAAATCACAATTACAATCACAATCACAAATCACAATCACAATAATACTTTGTTAGCCAAGTATGTTTTGCAACATATGAGGAATTTAATTTGCCAAGACAGTCATACAAGTAAAAAGCAACGGAACACACATCTCAGGCTTCTGAACGGTCCTCCCGTAAGCTATGGTACTTGACATCACCGATCTACTGGACTCTGACAACTTCCATTCATTTTCCAGACACACATTATGTACTTGTGAACGAGGAGAACAGCACAGTCCCAGTTACTGTGAGATTGCACTCGGAATGGTCAGCTTTTTATACGGATTTTGACCTTTGAAATTTTCCAATTTCTTGTCATCACCAACAAGACGTTCTCAAAACATCAATACACAAATGCAAGAACACTAATAGAAGTAACCCTACATGCTATTTAATCCTTTATTTAATTTTCAATGTTAAGAACTTTGTAGTGTGTGTCAAGGAACACCCATCCCAAAACATAGGGGTACGCGCGTCAATGAATTCCTAAAGGGCCTGTCCCACTTTTTCAGCTTCTAGCCGGCACCCGTCATAGTCGCAGCATGTCGGCGAAAATGTTCAACATGTTGAAAATCCAGAACAAGGTACGACTCTTTGGGTGACTACTCACGACCATGCAGGCTTCACCCTGCGACAAGTCGCCAGGATGTCGCCTGTATGGTTGTGAGTCATCTCTCAGTCACCCAATGAGTCGTAGCGTCTTTCTGGTCGCCACTGGATTTTCAACATGTTGAACATTGGACACTTATGACGGGTGCCGGGAGTCATTGAAAAAGTCGCGTAAGTGGGACAGGCCCATAAAGGTTGTACCACTATCCGAACCTTTGTCATACTGCAGCTTCCACATACTGTGCGATTCACGTCTACCCCATTGCGGACATTAGACTTTGTCTCTGGAACTGATGCGCTACAATGCTGAGAAGTATATTCTGCACTCTGTATCTTTCCCTTTGTACTGGAGTTTGTTGTACTTTGCACCTGTTGTACTGGAGTTTGACCTGGTTGTATTTATGTACAGTATTATCTGACTTGATTGGATAGCATGCAGAACAAAGCTCACCACTCTACCTCGGTACACGTGACAATAATTAACCTAAATTCAATAGAATTATGAGAGGCATGGATAGAGTAAATAGTTGGAACCTTCTTCCCAGGGTGGAAATATCACAGACTAGAGGGCATAGCTTTAAGGTGAGAGGGGCAAAGTTTAAAGGAGAGTTTTTTTACTCAGAGGGCGGTGGATGCCTGGAACGTGCCGCCAAGGGTGGCGGTGGAGGCAGAATCGATAGTGACATTTTAGAGACTTTTGGATAGGCACATGGATAGGTTGGGAAAGGAGGGATATGGATCGCGTGCATGCATAGGAGATCAGTTTAACTTGGTGTCATGCTGGAGAAACTCAGTGGATGAGGCAGCATCTATGGAGCGAAGGAAATAGGCAGACTCTGAAGAAGTGTTTCAGCCCAAAATGTTGCCTATTAAGTCTGAAGAAGGGTTTCGGCCCGAAACGTTGCCTATTTCCTTCGCTCCATGGATGCTGCCGCACCTGCTGAGTTTCTCCAGCACTTTTGTCTACCTTCGATTTTCCAGCATCTGCAGTTCCTTCTTACATATCTTGGTATCATGTATAGCACGGACACAATGGAGGCCGGTGAAGGCTGGTTCTCTGGATACTTTCAAGAGAGAGCTAGATACGTCCTTTAAAGATAGCGGAGTCAGGGGATATGGGGAGAAGGCAGGAACGGGGTACTGATTGGGGATGATCAGCCATGATCACATTGAATGGCGGTGCTGGCTCCTGCACCTATTGTCTATTGTCAATTGTTAAAGGCTCTATTCATTGAGTTACCATTCTAGCTACGGCTAACTGGGTTTAGTAAGGTTTGAGGAAGTTACTTTTACAATCTTGGACATAAATTGTGCACTTAAATTGTGACCATTTCCACAAGCTGAACCTTCTTTGTACGATGCGATGTAGGCAGTGTGATGCCTAATGTTATTCTGTGGCAGTCTGGTGAAAGATTTCTTCTAGATACAAATGAAGTGGTTAAAGAAGTTTCTACTCTTTTAACCACTTCATTTGTATCACTTGACAATATTTTTGTCAAGTGATATCAGAATCGAGTTAAACACCAAATCATTAGAAGGAATTTTATCGGAAGGATTTGAATTAATTTCCAAGAATTAACACAGAATTGTTACTTTGGGCGGTTGCTGCCTCACCGTGCCGGAGACTCGGGTTCCATCCCGACTACGGCTGTCTGTATGGAGTTTGTACGTTCTCCCCGTGACCTGTGTGGGTTTTCTCTCAGATCTTCGGTTTCCTCCCACACTCCAAAGACGTGCAGGTTTGCAGGCTAATTGGCTTGGTGTCAATGTAAATTATCCCGAGTGTGTGTAGGATGGTGTTAACGGCCTGTCCCACTTGCATGCGATTGCATGCGTTTGGCGCGACCAACCGGAAGCGGAGTTCAGGCTAAGTACGCGCGTGACATCATTTGAGTCATACTTACCAATCAGTGGGCAGGAAGAGCGCCGGCTGATTTTGGGCGTCGCACGGCGTCGGGCGGTGACGTTATCACGCAACGCCATGCCGGGCGGTGACGTCATCGCACAACGCCACCGCTAGGCGTAAACTGTCAAGACGCTGCGTACGATGTCAAGACGCTGCGTACGACCGCAATGCGCCTGCGTGCCGACAGGCCGTTGGCGCGCGAAGATTTCGGCCACTGCAAGAATTTCGGAGCCCCGCGCGATGTCGGGACCAGCTCCGCACAACTCCGCGCTTCCAAGTGGGATCGGCCCCGCATGGCCATACGTTGCCCGTACGCCTCAAGCGACCATGAGGTCGCGTAATTTGCGAGCCAAGGTTGCGTAAGTGGGACAGGCCCTTTAGTGTGCGGGGAGATCGCCGGTCGGCGCGGGGGGGTGCGAAGGGCCTGTTTCTGTACTGTATCTCGAAACCAGATTAAACTAAACAATGCTTGGCACAGTCGCTGAAACTGCTGTACATAAAAAAACACGCTGAATCTCTGTGAAAAGACAAGTGGCTTACCCTTGTGATATAAGGGCTGACTCTCCAGAGTCCCTCAAATAAATCCAAATACATAAACACCAGAATAGAGCAAAGATAGACACAAAATGCTGGAGTAACCTGCTGCTGAGGACACCCAAAGTGCCACCCGTACTGTACAATTCTCATAGATACAGTGGTGCAGCGGTAGAGTTGCTGCCTCACAGCGCCAGAGACCCGGGTTCAAACCCGACTACGGGCACTGTCTGTACGGAGTTTGCACGTTCTCCCCTGACCTGCGTGGGTTTTCTCCGGGCGTTCTGGTTTTCTCCCACACTCCAAAGCCGTACAAGTTTGTAGGTTAATTGGCTTCAGTTAAAAATTGTAAATTGTCCCTAGTGTGTGCAGGATAGTGTCAGTGTGCGGGGGGATCGCATGGTCGACGCGGACCCAGTGGGCCGAAGGACCTGTTTCCCGCTGTATCTCTAAACTAAACTAAATAAAAACTGAACGAGCTCTAATTTAAAGAAATATTCAAGCTAGTGAACGGAACAACCGTCAAAGATTATTCAGTCATTTGGAAAATAAGCAAATACACACACAGCATGTTCTCCTAGTATTGAAATATATGTAGACAAAGCTGCCAGGAAATTCATCTCCTTGGATCATGTGTTGTTTTACATAACACCATCAACATATTATATTCTGCTCCAGGAGAACCATTAATGTCAAGGGAAAGCATGCAATGTACTGACATTATTCTTCAAGAGTATTTTGGGCAACTGTTTATTATGCTTAACTAGAATATTGCACTCACTTCAAACTAGTCTTCAAGTCTTTCGTTGTCAGAGTGAGGCCAAACGCAAATTAGAGTAACAACATCTCATATTTTGCTTGGGCAGCTTACACCCCAGTTATGAATATTGATTTCTCTAACTTTGATAAGGCTGAATTGTGTTAAAAGTATAAGAAAAGCTTGCAGCATATATTTAGTCTCAAATCAGGCTTTTCCCCAGGAGATTAATACAGAAAGGTAAGTTCAGGTTTGCCTCTTCTGCTTCTTCTTGCGTGTGGCGCGCACAATCTAAAGTTGTTGGACAACTTGTTCTATTTGATCTTCCGTTTGTGCACGTCGAGTTGATTGCATTAGTCGAAACAGGGCGGACCACGTGAAGGTTGCAATCTTGCACCATGGTTTGCCTCAGGTTGCTGGGTATTGAGATAATGAATGACTAACAGTTGTCTACCATATGACGAGAGAAGAAGTTAGATTGATCTCACTAAGGGGCAATGACAAATGGCTGATGTCTTTGATATGTAAAATGCTTTGCACCAAATGTCCGATGTCTGTGAGAGGGTAAGTGACGAGAGAGGAAACCAGATTGATCTAAGGGGTATTAAGGGCCAATGTCTTTAACATGTAAGGTATCTTGTACCATATGACAAAATGCCTCTAATGTGATGCATTCTGTAGAAACATAGAAACATAGAAACATAGAAAATAGGTACAGGAGTAGGCCATTCGGCCCTTCGAGCCTGCACCGCCATTCAATATGATCATGGCTGATCATCCAACTCAGTATCCTGTACCTGCCTTCTCTCCACACCCCCTGATCCCTTTAGCCACAAGGGCCAGATCAAACACCCTCTTAAATATAGCCAATGAACTGGCCTAAACTACCTTCTGTAGCAGAGAATTTCAGAGACTCACCACTCTCTGTATGAAAAATGTTTTCCTCATCTCGGTCCTAAAGGAATCCCCCCTTATCCTTAGACTGTGACCCCTTGTTCTGGACATCCCCAACATCGGGAACAATCTTCCTGCATCTAGCCTATCCAACCCCTTAAGAATTTTGTAAGTTTCTATAAGATCCCCCCTCAGTCTTCTAAATTCTAGCGAGTACAAGCCGAGTCTATCCAGTCATTCCTCATATGAAAGTCCTGACATCCCAGGAATCAGTCTGGTGAACCTTCTCTGTACCCCCTCTATGGCAGGAATGTCTTTTCTCAGATTTGGAGACCTAAACTGTACGCAATACTCCAGGTGTGGTCTCACCAAAACCCTGTACAACTGCAGTAGAACCTCCCTGCTCCTATACTCAAATCCTTTCGTTATGAATGCTAACATACCATTCGCTATCTTCACTGCCTGCTGCACCTGCATGCCTACTTTCAATGACTGGTGTACCATGACACCCAGGTCTCGTTGCATCTCCCCTTTTCCTAATCGGTCACCATTCAGATAATAGTCTACCCTCCTGTTTTTGCCACCAAACCTCACATTTTTCCACATTATACTGCATCTGCCATGCATAAGCCCACTCACCAAGCCTATCCAAGTCACCTTGCAACCTCCTAGCATCTTCCTCACACCTAACACTACCCCCCAGCTTAGTGTCATCCTCAAACTTGGAGATGTTGCATTCAATTCCATCGTCCAAATCATTAATATATATTGTAAATAGCTGGGGTCCCAGCACTGAGCCTTGCGGTACCCCACTAGTCACTGCCTGCCATTCTGAAAAGGACCCGTTTACTCCTACCCTTTGCTTCCTGTCTGCCAGCCAGTTCTCTATCCACATCAATACTGAACCCCCAATACCGTGTGCTTTAAGTTTGTATACTAATCTCTTATGTGGGACCTTGTCGAAAGCCTTCTGAAAGTCTAGATATAAAACATCCACTGGTTCTCCCTTATCCACTCTGCTAGTTACATCCTCGAAAAATTCTATAAGATTCGTCAGACATGATTTACCTTTCGTAAATCCATGCTGACTCTCTAATGATTTCACCACTTTCCAAATGTACTGCTATCCCATCTTTAATAACTGACTCTAGCAGTTTCCCCACTACCGATGTTAGACTAACTGGTCTGTAATTCCCCGTTTTCTCTCTCCCTCCTTTTTTAAAAAATGGGGTTACATTAGCTACCCTCCAATCCTCAGGAACTACTCCAGAACCTAAGGTGTTTTGAAAAATTATCACTAATGCATCCACTATTTCTGTGGCTACTTCCTACTCTGGGATGCAGACTATCTGGCCCTGGGGATTTATCGGCCTTTAATCCATTCAATTTACCCAACACCACTTCCCGGCTAACCTGGATTTCACACAGTTCCTCCACCTTATTTGACCCCCGGTCCCCTGCTATTTCCGGCAGATTATTTATGTCTTCCTTAGTGAAGACAGAACCAAAGTAGTTATTCAATTGGTCTGCCATGTCCTTGTTCCCCATGTTTCACCTGTTTCTGACAGCAAGGGACCTACATTTGTTTTAACTAATCCCTTTCTCTTCACATATCTATAAAAACTTTTGCAGTCAGTTTTTATGTTCCCTGCCAGTTTTCTTTCATAATCTATTTTCCCTTTCCTAATTAAGTCCTTTGTCCTCCTCTGCTGGACTCTGAATTTCTCCCAGTCCTCTGGTAGGCTGCTTTTTCTGGCTAATTTGTATGCTTCATCTTTTGTTTTTATACTATCCCTGATTTCCCTTGTTATCCATGGATGCACTACCTTCCCTGATTTATTCTTTTGCCAAACTGGGATGAACAATTGTTGTAGTTCATCCATGCAGTATTTAAATACCTTCCATTGCACATCCACTGTCAACCCTTTAAGAATCACTTGCCAGTCTATCTTGGCCAATTCACGTCTCATGCCTTCAAAGTTACCTTTGTTTAAGTTCAGAACCCTTGTTTCTGACTTAATTATGTCACTCTCCATCCTAATGAAGAACTCAACCATATTATGGTCACTCTTGCCCAAGGGGCCACGCACAACAAGACTGCTAACTAACCTTTCCTCATTACTCAATATCCAGTCCAGAATAGCCTGCTCTCTCGTTGGTTCCTCTACATGTTGGTTTAGAAAACTGTCCCGCATACATTCCAAGAAATCCTCTTCCTCATCACCCCTGCCCATTTGATTCACCCAATCTATATGTAGATTGAAGTCACCCATTATAACTGTTTTACCCTTGATGCACGCATTTCTAATTTCCTGTTTGATGCCATCCCCAACTCCACTACTAATGTTAGGTGGCCTGTACACAACACCCACTAGCGTTTTCTGCCCCTTAGAGTTTCGCAGCTCTACCCATATCGATTCCACATCCTCCAAGCTAATGTCATTCCTTTCTATTGCATTAATCTCCTCTGTCACCAGCAAAGCTACCCCACCTCCCTTTCCTTTCAGTCCATCCCTCCTGAATATTGAATATCCCTGGATGTTCAGCTCCCAGCCTTGGTCCTCCTGGAGCCATGTCTCCGTGATCCCAACTATAGCATAGTCATTAATAGCTATCTGCACATTCAACTGTCCTGGAGTAACTCAGCGGGTCAGGCAGCATCTGTGGAGAACATGGATAGGTGATGTTTCACAGTGTGCTGGAGTAACTCAGCGGGTCAGGCAGCATCTGTGGAGAACATGGATAGGTGACGTTTTGCACCTGAAGAATGGTACTGACAAGTAATGTCACCCATCCCTTTTCTCCAGAGATGCTGCCTGACCTGCTGAGTTACTCCAGCACTTTGTGTCTATGTTTGGTTTGAACCAGTATCCGCAGTTCCTTGTTTGTACAAGTCTATTTGATAGTCTTAAGGTCTCCCAAGAGGTAGATGTTGGCTTCATTCACGGATAACAGCTGGGAAGAAGCTACCTGTGAATCTGGAGGTGTGCGTTTTCACACTTCTGTACCTCTTGCCTGATGGGAGCGGGGAGAAGAGGGAGTGGCCGGGGTGCGACTGGTCCTTGATGATGCTGCTGGCCTTGCCGAGGCAGCGTGAGGTGTAGATGGAGTCAATGGAAGGGAGGTTGGTTTGTGTGATGGTCTGGGCTGCGTCCACAATTCGCTGCAATTATTTGCGGTCTTGGATGGAGCTGTTCCCAAACCGAGCTGTGATGCATCCCGATAAAATGCTTTCTATGGCGCATCTATAGAAGTTGATGCGAGATGTTGGGGACATGTTGGACTTCATAAGCCTTCTAATGAAGTGAAGACGCTGGCGTGCTTTCTAGGTCATTGCTACGATGCGTGTGGTTCATTTACAAAGAACCAGATTCATATCCAAATAAGTTCTGAGTCTTAGCTGTTTTTTTTTAGTTTAGAGACACAGCGCGGAAACAGGCCCTTCGGCCCACCGAGTCCGCACCGACCAGCGATCCCCGCACATTAACACTATCCTACACACACCAGGGACAATTTACATTTACACCCAGCCAATTAACCTTCAAACCTGACATGCTAGAGGCAGGAAACATGTTCCCTATGTTGGGGGAGTCCAGAACCAAGGACCACAGTTTAAGAATAAGGGCTAGGCCATTTAGAACGGAGATGAGGAAAGAACACTTTCACACAGAGGGTTATGAATCTGTGGAATTCTCTGCCTCAGAAGGCAGTGGAGGCCAATTCTCTGGATGCTTTCAAGAGAGAGTTAGATAGAGCTCTTAAAGATAGCGGAGTCAGGGGATATGGGGAGAAGGCAGGAACGGGGTACTGATTGTGGATGATCAGCCATGATCGCAGTGAATGGCGGTGCTGGCTCAAAGGGCTGAATGGCCTCCTCCTGAACCTATTGTCTATTGTCTATTGTCCATTGTCTTTGGAGTGTGGGAGGAAACTGAAGATCTGGGAGAAAATCCACGCAGGCCACGGGGAGGAACAGACAGCACCTGTATTCGCGATGGACCCGGGTCTCTGGGGCCGCGAGGCAGCAACTCTACCGCTGAGCCGCCGTGCCACCCTGTATTAATATATTTTACAACTGCTTCTTGGCATGGGAGCCTTTCCTAATTAAGTCTTTCTCTTTGATACGGTTGTAGCACTATGATCAGCAACATATGTGAACACACATGCGAAGAGTAGACAGGACAGTAACCGCTGCCTGGAGCGGTATTAGTATTTAAGTGGTGTCGGCTGATTCTGCCTGGTTGATGCCCTATGTTAGTTTAATTATCTCTCTCTGTCACTTGTAGTTTGTCAACACACTGGGTTCATAATGCTGCTGACAAGAAACATTGATAGAAGAATGATATAGACCATGAGCCATGCCTTCAGCCAGAGGGCGGTGAATCTGTGGAATTCATCGCCACAGACGGCAGTGGAGGCCAAGTCAGTGGATATTTTTAAGGCAGAGATAGATTATTGATTAGTACGGGTGTCAGGAGGTTATGGGGAGAAGGCAGGAGAATGGGTTTGTGAGGGAGAGATAGATCAGCCATGATTACCAAATTTATCATATAATGAGTCTCTGTTGTTAGATGAACCCATCACGGAAGAAGAAATACAGAAAGCAATCTTTTCAATGAATCCTGGTAAAGCTCCCGGTTTAGATGGGTTTACAGTAGAATTTTTAAAGTATTTTTCAAATTTATTGTCTCCATGGCTACGTAAGGTAGTTAAAGAAGCCCTTTTAAGGAATAGATTACCACAATCTTTTTATGAAGTTTCTATTTCTTTAATTCTTAAAAAAGATAAAGACCCAACTGAAGTGTCATCATATAGACCTATATCAATGTTAAATATGGATTTCAAAATTCTTTCCAAAATATTAGCTGTGAGATTGGAAAAGATTTTACCACAAATTATCTCTGAAGATCAGACCGGTTTTATTAAAAATCGTTACTCATACTTTAACGTTAGGAGATTAATGAATATTGTTTATACAGCATCTAATAAAACCCCAGAATGTGTCGTCTCACTCGATGCCGAGAAAGCGTTTGATAGAGTAGAATGAGATTATTTATTCAATACACTTGAAAAATTTATGATTGGTCCAAAATGTATTTCTTGGATCAAGCTGATATATCATACACCTCAGGCTTCTGTATTTACTAATAATCAGCGATCCCCTTTTTTCAGGCTCTTTCGAGGTACAGGGCTGTCCCTTAAGTCCTTTACTATTTGATATTGCTTTGGAACCTTTAGCCACCGCTATTAGGGAATCCCTAATATTTTTGGTATTGTCCGCGGCAGTAAGACACATAAGCTATCTCTTTACGCAGATGATCTGTTATTATTTATTTCTAACCCTGAGAAATCTATTCCGGCAATAGTAGCATTACTTAATCAATTTAGTCGTTTTTCTGGTTATAAACTAAATCTTAGTTTATAACCTTAGTTTATTTCCATTAAATAATCTTGACAAATTATGGTCAGTTTCCATTTAGATTGACTACTGAAAGTTTTACTTATTTAGGTATTAAGATCACCAAGAAACACAATGATTTATTTAAAGCCAATTTTATGCCTTTAATTGACAATATTAAACATCAGTTTACTAAATGGTCACCCATGTCCTTATCCCTATTTATTTCAGACGATACCAATTTTTATTGCCAAATCTTTCTTTGACATTATAGACTCCAAAATTTCTTCATATATATGGCAGATTAAAAATCCCAGACTAAGTAAAAAACATTTACAGAAATAAAAAAAAAATGGAGGTTTGGCATACATTTTACTATTGGGCAGTCAATATTCGTTATTTAACATTTTGGACAAAAGATTTAGAAGATACCCAATGCCCAGGATGGATAAACCTTGAACGTGATTCCTTACAAGGACTATCATTGGCCTCTATTCTAGGGGCCTCGTTACCTTTCACAATTACGAGATTGAATAAATATACGACTAACCCAATAATAAGACATACGCTCCGAATATGGTTTCAATCTCATAAGTTTTTTGGACTAAATGATTTTATCTTATCGAGTCCTATTTTAACCAATTTTCTCTTCCAACCATCTAGTACTGATCAAGTCTTTTTGTTATGGAAGAGGAAGGGTTTAGTAGCTTTTCATGATTTGTTTTTGCAGAGTTGTTTTATGTCTTTCGAACAACTCTCCAATAAATATAACTTACCTAATTCACACTTTTTTAGATATTTACAAATTAGACACTTCTTGAAGGCTACTCTACCCCTTTTTCCGCTACTACATCAAACCAAAATTTAGGAAAAATTTTATAGCTGAACCCGTATCAGAAAGGACTATTTATGAGTTGATTTTGAAATTACAAATAGATACATTTGATGCAATTAAGAATGATTGGGAAAGAGAACTCAAAACTTCTTTATCTATCGAGAAATGGGAGAGGATTCTTCAATTAGTCAGTACCTCTTCAATGTGTGCAAGACACGCTCTGATCCAATTCAAGGTGGTTCACAGAGCTCATATGTCAAAAGATAAGTTGGCTCATTATTATGGTCATATAAACCCTACCTGTGACAGATGTAACTCTGAAGTGGCCTCTCTGACTCATATGTTTTGGTCTTGCTCACTTTTGGAAAAATATTGGAAAGACATTTTTGATACTATTTCTGTAGTCCTAGATATTGATTTCCAACCTCATCCTATTACATCGCAATTTTTGGACTACCAATGCTAGATACTATTCATTTGTCCCGCTCTGCCCATCGGTTAATTGCTTTTACAACATTAATCGCCAGAAGATCTATTTTATTTAAATGGAAAGACTCCAACCCTCTGACCACACTCCAGTGGTATTCTGAAACAATATCATGTTTAAATTTAGAAAACATTAGTAGTGACATTGTTGAACCCTTGGTTAAATTTGATAAGACTTAGGGAAAATTTATTGAACACTTTCATACAATATCAATTGCTCCCACGTTAACCGTTATGAAAACTATTTTACCTCTATATGGTGGAACGGACTTGACGTCATACACACTTAAATTGTTGAAACTTTTAGTTCAGATTCTATTCTGCTGTTTAGGTTTTATTTATCTATTTTATTTTTAGTTTTATTTCATTATTACCAATGTTTTTTATTTTATTTTTTTTAGTTTCGGGGGTTTTGCTTTTTCCTTTCTTCTTTTTCTTTTTGTCTTTATATTTTTGTGTTTTTTTGTACATTTATAAGTTTTCTTTTAAAGATGTAACTATATTTACATAGAGACCGGGAGGTTTATACTCAATGTGTATTTTGACATTGGTCTCATATCAGGTTATACCTGTTATTAATGTAATCATGATCGCTATGTATCAATATCATTGTTTTATTTATCACTTTTTTTCTTGCTCTGTTTTTTTTTAATGTTTTATTTTTGTTTTCTTTGGAAAAAAAAACCATTAAAAAGATTTTAAAAGAAAGAATGGCGGGGTAGACTGGATGGGCCGAATGGCCAAATTCTGCTTTGAGTATAGGAGCAAGTAGGTCCTATTGCAGTTGTACAGTGCCCCGGTGAGACCACACCTGGAGTATTGTCTCCTTATTTGAGGAAGAACATTCTTGCTATTGAGGGAGTGCAGCGTAGGTTCACCAGGTTAATTCCCGGGATGGCGGGAGTAATATGATGAAAGAATGGATCGACTGGGCTTGTATTCACTGGAATTTAGAAGGATGAGAGGGGATCTTATAGAAACATATAAAATTCTTAAGGGATTGGACACGCTAGATGCAGGAAAAATGTTCCCAATGTTGGGGGAGTCCAGAACCAGGGGTCACAGTTTAAGAATAATGCCCCTGTCCCACTTAGGAGATTTTTTAGGCAACTACAGACGACTAGGCTGTCGCCACATGATCACCGGGGTATCGCCTGTATGGTCGTGAGTCGTCTCCTCAGTCGCCCAAAGAATTGTAGCGTCTTTCTGGTCAGCACTGGATTTTGAAATGTTCAAAACTTTTTGGTGACAGTTGGCTTGACGCCAATGAGTGTACTTTGACTTCTTCTGACGTAGGTGCTGTCGGAGGTTGTCGCCGGTGCTGAATTCCATTGGCGACTGCCTACGTCAACCGCCGACACGTACAGATGAATTGTCTTACCTTGTCGTAGCTTGTCGCGGGTGGACGTAGGTTGTCGTAGGTGTGGTCGCAGGTGGACGTCCTGATGGGTCGCCGGTTGTCGGCAGCTTGCCGGAGCTTGACGTCGACTAGGTGGTAGGTTGTCGTAGACATTGTCGTAGGGGGGGGGTCCAGTCGCCGTTTTTTCGGCGACCTGCTACGACTGTGACAGACACCGGCAGTCGCCAAACAAATCTTCCAGGTCGGACAGGCCCATAAGGGGTAGACCATTTAGGACTGAGATGATGAAAACCTTTTTCACCCAGAGAGTTGTGAATCTGTGGAATTCTCTGCCACAGGGAGCAGAGGAGGCCAATTCACTGGATATATTTAAGAGCGAGTTAGATAGAGCTCTGAGGGCTAACGGAATCAAGGGATATGGGGAGAAGGCAGGAACGAGGTACTGATTTTGGATGATCAGCCACGATCATATTGAATGGCGGTCCTGGCTCGAAGGGCCGAATGGCCTACTCCTGCACATATTTTCTACGTTTCTATGTTTCTAGTGCTCCTATCACTTGTGTAATTTTATGGTGTGGTTTTGATCCCCTCTCCCCACAATAGACCATTTGAGGAACTTCATGAAGTGCGAAGAAAATGTATCTGGCACAACATGAACCAAATATTCTTCAGCAATATCTCTTTTGTTTGTTAGTTAGATAGTTTAGTTTATTGTCCATGTACCGAGGTATGGTGAAAAGCTTTTGTTGTGTGCTAACCAGTCAGCGGAAAGACAATACATGATTACAATCGAGCCGTCCACAGTGCACAGATACATGATAAGGGAATAACGTTTAGTGCAAGGTAAAGCCAGCAAAGTCTGATCAAGGGTAGTCCGAGGGTCACCAATGAGGAAGATAGTAGTTCAGCACTGCTCTCTGGTTGTGGTAGGATGGTTCAGTTGCCTGGTAACAGCTGGGAAGAATCTGTCCCTGAATCTGGAGGTGTGCGTTTTCACACTTCTGTACCTCTTGCCTGATGGGAGAGGGGAGAAGAGGGAGTGGCCAGGGTGCGACTGGTCCTTGATGATGCTGCTGGCCTTGCCGAGGCAGCGTGAGGTGTAGATGGAGTCAATGGAAGGGAGGTTGGTTTGTGTGACGGTCTGGGCTGCGTCCACAACTCTTTGGGATTTATTGTGGTCTTGGCTGGAGCTTTTTCCAAACTATGCTGTGATGTACATCATTCAAGCTTCCATACCAAGTGTCACCGAGGGTGGTGGGTGTATGGAACGAGCTGCCGGAGGAGGTAGTTGAGGCAGGGACTATCCCAATGTTTAGAAGCATCCTAATTTGAGAAAGGACATTCTTGCTATTCAGGGAGTGCAGCGTAGGTTTACAAGGTTACATCCCGTGATGGCGTGACTGTCATATGCTGAGAGTATGGAGCGGCTGGGCTTGTACACTCTGGAGTTTAGAAGGTATCTCATTGAAACATATAAGATTGTTAAGGGCTTGGACACACTAGAGGCAGAAAACATGTTCCCGATGTTGGGGGAGTCTAGAACCAGGGGCCACTGTTTAAGAATAAGGGGTAAGCCATTTAGAACGGAGACATGGAAACACTATTTCTCACAGAGAGTGGTGAGTGTGGAATTCTCTGCCTCAGAGGGTGGTGGAGGCCGGTTCTCTGGATACTTTCAAGGGAGAGCTAGAAAGGGCTGTTGAAGATAGCGGAGTCAGGGGATATGGGGAGAAGGCAGGAACGGGGTACTTATTGGGGATGATCAGCCATGATCACATTGAATGGCGGTGCTGGCTCGAAGGGTCAGGCAGCATCACTGGAGAACATGGAGAGGTGACATTCAAGATCCTTCTTCCAACTTTGCTGAGAGGAGTCAAAAGGGAAGTTGTTGAAAGTTCCACCCGGTGCGGAAGAGAGAAGTTTATTAGTTGTCTGTTGGAGGAAGAAACGGAGGAACTTGATACCTTCAGGGTAGAGGATTGAAGTGTAATAGTGTGAAAAGACACCCCTCCCGATTCAAAGACAGTTTCTTCCTCGCTGCTATCAGGCAACTGAACCATCCTCTCACCAATTAGAGAGCGGTCTTGACCTCCCATCTACCTCAGTGGAGACCTCCCCCCCAACCCCCCCAAACTTGATTGCTCCCATTGTCAAATCTTTAACCTATGAACTTCAGCCTAGTTCAAGCAAGGTTCATTTCCTCTCTCCCTCTGTGAGCAACTTTGCTTGTTTATCTATTTTCTGCTCAGATGTACCGTCTGGCTGGACCTGAGCAAGAAATAGATTGAAATAGAGATAAATCACGTCTCACTGTAAAACAAATCTTGTCTGGTTTCCTGCCTGCACGTCCTTGTCTGTGAAACTGATGCGCTACAATGCTGAGAACTATATTCTGCACTCTGTAACTTCCCCCTTGTCCACCTATTGAGTTTGACCTGATTGTATAACGGGCCTGTTCCACTGAGGCGACTTTTTAGGCGAGTGCAGGAGACTCTGCACTCGCCACACGGTCGCCGCATGTTCGCTGGTGTTCTCTGGTGAGTCTCCTTCATGGTCATTCCCGCATTCTGGTAACTAGTCGCAGCCTCAGTATGGTCGCCGCAAGTTTTTCAACATTTTCTGCGACCAAACATTGGTCGCCAATTCAGACAGCGCTCCCCCGCTTGCCCTGGCCCCCGCCTTGGAGGGGTGTATGTGTGTGTGTGTGTGTGTGCGTGTGTGTGTGTGTGTGTGCGTGTGTGTGTGTGTGTGTGTGTGTGTTGTGTGAGTGTGTGTGTGGGGTGTGTGTGTGTGGTGTGTGTGTGTGTGTGTGCGTGTGTGTGTGCGTGCATGCGTGCGTGCGTGCGTGTGCGTTCCACTCTGGCAGTCGCCGTTCCAGTCCCCGGTTTTTCAGGCGACTGCCGGCAGCTTGACAGTCGCTGGCAGTCTGCTGAAAAATCGCCCAAGTGGGACAGGCCCATTTGGCGAATGTTGAAAAATTGTCGCCAACAGTGGCGACAATTTGGGCTGTCTAAGGTTGTGGTAGAACGTCGTAGGTGCTGTCGTAGGTGGTCGCCAGGTGGCGTGGGTTGTCACCGGTGCTGACTTTGGTGAATTCCATTGTCCTAGTAGTCGATGGCAGTCGCCTAGAAAATCACCTGTGGGACAGGCCCATTAGTGTGTAATATTTTCCGATCAAGGACCAGTCTCACTTCCTCTTCTCTCCTCTCCCATCGGGCAAGAGGTACAGAAGTGTGAAAAATCGCACACCTCCAGACTCTGGGATAGTTTCTTCCCAGCCGATATCACCAACGAGACAGCAGTCCTGAGCAAGTATCTACCTCACTGGAGACCCTCAGGCCATTGTTAATTGGACTTTACTGGACTTTATCAAGGGCCTGTCCCACTTGGTGATTTTTTTTTTCGGCGACTGCCGGCATCATTGACTGATGTATCAGTTGACAGACAAATTTGTGGTGTGACGCGGTGTAACACGGCGTGACGACGTATTGACGCGTGGTGTTTTTTCAAGTGTCACAGCATTTTTTTGTCGCCGCTGGATTTTGAAAAGTTCAAAATCTTTTGGCGGCATTGATATGAGAAAATCGCCAAGTGGGACACTAAACACTATTCCCTTTATCATGTGTCTGTACACTGTCCGGCAACATCACAATCTGGTTTGGGAATTGCTCTGCCCAGGACAGGAAGGCTCTGCAGAGAGTAGTGTGTTCGGCCGAACGCACCATGGGAACTACACTCGCCCCCCTGCAGGACCTATACACCAGGAGGGGCAGATCCAGAGCCAGCAACATTATGGGGGACCCCTTCCACCCCAGCAACGGACTGTTCCAGCTGCTACGGTCAGGCAAACGCCTCCGCTGTTTCGCTCCGTGAAAACAGAGAGGATGAGATGGAGTTTCTTCCCACAGGCCATCAGGACTGGAAACTGTGATCTCACCAGGGACTAACTTACTGTTGTGTTGTGTCTTTTTAAAATAATTGGGGGGGTTTCGAACATGTAAATACTGATTCTGTTCTGTTGTGTTCTGCTGTTTTTGGACAATCCCGCAGGCATTGCCACTTTCATTTCACTGCACATCGTGTATGTGTATGCGACAAATAAAGTTGACTTGGCCTGTGGATGGCTTGATTCTAATCATGTATAGACTTTTCACTGGCTAGACAGCTCGCCAAAAAGCTTTTCAATGTGCCTCAGTACACGTGGCAATAATATTAATACACTACACCTTTGCAATCCATGTACCATGTCTGCATTAGACCAGCATCTCAATCCGACTCAATCTCAATCACACTCCCTCCATTTTAGAACGGCGCGGTGGCGCAGCAGTGACGTTTACGCATCAGAGTCCTGGGTTTGATCCTGACTATGGGTGCTGTCTGTGCAGAGTTTGCACGTTCTATCTGTGACCACGTGGGCTTTCTCCGGGTGCTCTCCCTTTTCTCCCACACTCCAAAGACGTACAGGTTTCTAGATTAAAGCTGGGCTTGTATACTCTGGAGTTTAAAAGGATGAGAGGGGATCTTATTGAAACATATAAGATTATTAAGGGTTTGGACACGCTAGAGGCAGGGGACATGTTCCCGATGTTGGGGGAGTCCAGAACCAGGGGTCACAGTTTAAGAATAAGGGGTAAGCCATTTAGAACGGAGACGAGGAAACACTTTTTCTCACCGAGAGTTGTGAGTGTGGAATTCTCTGCCTCAAGAGCGAGCTAGATAGGGCTCTTAAAAATAGCGGAGTCAGGGGATATGGGGAGAAGGCAGGAACGGGGTACTGATTGGGGATGATCAGCCACGCTGATGTGTATCGTCTGTTGTCCACAAGGGACCATTGTGGGCTCCATCTTTCCTTGATCATCCTTACTTTTTTTACATTTCCTTCATACATTTGTTCTTTTTCTCTCTATATCACCATCCATATCTCTCGTTTCCCTCTCCCCTGACTCTCAGTCTGAAGAAGGGTCTCGACTCGAAACGTCACCTATTCCTTTTCTTTTTATTTTATTTTAATTTTTTTTATTGAAAGCATATGTACAAATGATAATAAACAACAAACTGGTTACAGAGTTCTTAAATAGCTTCAATTTTTAACGTTTTTTTAAAAGAAAAGAAATAGCGGAAAAAAGAGATAAGAGAAACTGTTAGCTAATAGAAAAGAAAGGAGAGCAAGAAAAAAGTAGATTACAAATATAAAAATTGTGGAGATAGATCCGGGAGATGTTGAGTATGGTTGTTCATCCAACCCTAAACTCAAGTTGTGACTTTAATTTTGTGTTAAACCAAATTTACTTTTGAAACACCTATTCCTTTTCAACAGAGATGCTGCCGGTCCCGCTGTGTTACTCCAGCTTTTTGTGTCTACCTTCAATGAAATTCATGTTCATAAGTTCATGAGTTTATGCGATAGGAGCAGAATAATACCATTCGGCCCATCTAGTCTACTCTGCCATTCAATCACGGCTGGTCTATCTCTCCCTCCCTTCTCCCCATAACCTCTGACACCCGTACGAACCAAGAGACGTTCTTAAAAATATCCATTGACTTGACCTCCACAAAGAATTCCACAGATCCACCACCTCTGACTGATGAAATTCCTCTTCACCACCATCCTGACGGTACATCCTTTTATTCTGGAGGCTGTGCCCTCTGGTCCGAGACTCTCCCACTAGTAGAAACATCTTCTTCTTGTGTCTACCATCAAATAAATTCTTACTGACGTCTGCAACTACCGGTATCGAGAAACATCAAATTGTTTCTCAGCAGAAGGAACAAATATTACTGAAAACATTGCTCAGCATTTATTATGACTTGTGCACTGCAAGGTATACATGGGTTTTAACAAAGTTGAAACTAACTTGGAGCTCCATAAGATAGCTGACAGACATGTCCCTTTGAAGTAT
Organism: Okamejei kenojei; assembly: GCA_035221665.1. Lineage (NCBI taxonomy): Eukaryota > Metazoa > Chordata > Chondrichthyes > Rajiformes > Rajidae > Okamejei > Okamejei kenojei. The sequence continues at coordinate 3,734,390 of CM069133.1, forward strand.
ACCTATAGTGCATCAATTTGCACCTTGCTGGCTTCTCTGCAGAAGGGTTGGGAGGCACATATTTCTAATTAAGTTCCTGCGCTGGAAGGTTCAGGCACCGATCGTGACAGATCAGGGAGGGAGAGAAACAACAAGATGGGATTGATCAGCGGGCAGTCTGGGAGGAGGTGGCTGGCTGGCGATGAAATTTCTCTTCATGTCGGATAATTGTGCGAGGCTGCTTCTGGACGGGGTGAGAACCTGACACCAGATCAGTTGGCGTCAAGAAGAGAAGGATGCTCAGATGCAACTCTGCAAGTCGGCTGTTTGAAACCATCGCAGCAGGAGCAGGGGATGATGAACAGGACGCAGCCGTCAAGTTCTCCTCGTCGTATTCCTGACGCTGATAAAGTCGTGGGGCTCTCTCCTTCACTGCCTCGCCCATCAGCTCCATCCTTTAACCCTGTCAGGGGCTGGCTGGCAGGCAGCATTGCCGAGCAAATACCTTCTTGCATAAACATAGACATAGAACATAGAAACATGGATAATAGGTGCAGGAGTAGCCCATTCGGCTCTTCGAGCCAGCACCGCCATTCATTTTGATCATTTCTCATCATCCAAAATCAGTGAAGAAAACAAATGGCACGTTGGCCTTCATAACAAGAGGAGTTGAGTACAGTAGCAAAGAGGTCCTTCTGCAGTTGTACAGGGCCCTATGTGAGACAACACCTGGAGTATTGTGTGCAGTTTTGGTCCCCTAATTTGAGGAAGGACATTCTTGCTATTGAGGGAGTGCAGCGTAGGTTAACAAGGTTAATTCCCGGGATGGCGGAACTGTCACATGCTGAGAGAATGGAGCGGCTGGGCTTGTACACTCTGGAGTTTAGAACGATGAGAGGATATCTTATTGAAACATGTAAGATTATTAAGGGTTTGGATACGCCAGAGAGAGGAAACATGTTCCCGATGCTGGGGGAGTCCAGAACCAGGGGCCAAAGTGTAATAATAAGGAGTAAGCCATTTAGAACGGAGATGAGGAAACACTTTGTCACACAGAGAGTTGTGAGTCTGTGGAATTCTCTGACTCAGAGGGCGGTGGAGGCCGGTTCTCTGGATACTTTCAAGAGAGAGCTAGATAGGGTTCTTAAAGAAAGCGGAGTCAGGGGATATGGGGAGAAGGCAGGAACGGGGTACTGATTGGGGATGATCACATCACCTATCCATGTTCTCCACAGATGCTGCCTGACCCGCTGAGTTACTCCAGCACTCTGTGAAACGTCAGCTATCCATGTTCTCCACAGATGCTGCCTGACCCGCTGAGTTACTCCCACCACTCTGAAACGTCAGCTATCCATGTTCCCCACAGATGCTGCCTGACCCGCTGAGTTACTCCAGCACTCTGTGAAACGTCACCTATCCATGTTCTCCACAGATGCTGCCTGACCCGCTGAGTTACTCCAGCACTCTGTGAAACGTCACCTATCCATGTTCTCCACAGATGCTGCCTGACCCGCTGAGTTACTCCAGCACTCTGTGAAACGTCACCTATCCGCTGTGCAGAGATCGCTGGTCGGTGCGCTCGGTGGTCTGAAGGGCCTGTATCTATAAAACTGAAACCGAAACTAAAGACACAAAGGACAAAGTTGAAAGGCGACAGTTGTTGGATGTAATAACTTAGCAAACCCATTTGCCAAAATGCCTTGTCATCGCAATTAATATGATAATGTGTCTTTAAACTGAAACCTTCGCTCCAGTGCTGTTTCCATCACTGCTGAGTGGTTGGAAAAGTTTCTGCTTTTAGTTCAGATTTCCAGAATCAGCTATTTTTTACATTGGGACTAATGTTGGCATTTTTGAGACTAGAAAAAAACAGGTAGGGGCAATTCTCATGAGATTGCAAGAAAACATTATATATATATATATATATATATGTATATGTGTGTGTGTCGTCTCTATTCATGGGGACATATACATATATATATATATATATATATATGAATATATATATATATATATGTCCCCATGAATAGAGACGACACATTTTCAAAAGTTGTTTTTGCTTAGTTCAGTGGGCCTAAAGATACAGAGCAGAACAGGTCCTATGGCCCACTGAGTACACAGTCGCGACCAGCTATCACCCCATACCGGCGATGGCCCATATCTAAACCTTAGAATACAGCAACAAATTGCAGATACCGGTCAACACACACACAAGGACAGAGTGCTGGAGTAACTCAGCGGGTCAGGCAGCATCTGTGGAGAACATGGATAGGTGACGTTTCACAGAGTGCTGGAGTAACTCAGCGGGTCAGGCAGCTCTAAACAGTCAGAATATGGATAGGTGATGGGCCAAATGGCTTAATGCTACACCATTCACTTATGATATTATGACATTAACACTGCCTCAGACACTGGGGACTATTATACATTTATACCAAGCAAATAACCTATAAACCTGGAGTGTGGGAAGAAACCAAAGAATTTGGAGAATGGGGGTCCAGTATTGATGTGGATAGAGAACTGGCTGGCAGATAGGAAGTAAAGAGTAGGAGTAAACGGGTCATTTTAAGAATGGCAGGCAGTGCCTAGTGGGGTACCGTAAGGCTCAGTGCTGGGACCCCAGCAATTTACAATATATATCAATGATTTGGACTCGGAAATTGAATGCAACATCTCCAAGTTTGCGGATGACACGAAGCTGGGGGGCAGTGTTAGCTGTGAGGAGGATGCTAGGAGGCTGCAAGGTGACTTGGATAGACTGGGTGAGTGGGCACATGCATGGCAGATGCAGTGTAATGTGGATAAATGTGAGGTTATCCACTTTGGTTGCAAGAACAGGAAAATAGACTATTTTTGAATGGTGACCGATTAGGAAAAGGGGAGATGCAGCGAGACCTGGGTGTCTTGGTACACAAGTCATTGAAAGTAGGAAAAGTGTTAACGAAGAAACTGCAGATGCTGGAGAATCATGCAGGTGCAGCAGGCAGTGAAGAAAACGAATGGTATGTTAGCATTCATAGCAAAAGGATTTGGGTATAGGAGCAGGGAGTTTCTATTGCAGTTGTACAGGGCCTTGGTGAGACTACACCTGGAGTATTGTGTACAGTTTTGATCTCCTAATCCTAGAGGGAGTACAGAGAAGGTTCACCAGACTGATTCCTGGGATGGCAGGACTTTCATATGAAGAAAGACTGGATAGACTCGGCTTGTACTCGCTAGAATTTAGAAGATTGAGGGGGGATCTCATATAAACTTACAAAATTCTTAAGGGGTTGGACAGGCTAGATGCAGGAAGATTGTTCCCGATGTTGGGGAAGTCCAGAACAAGGGGTCACAGTTTAAGGATAAGGGAGAAGTCTTTTAGGACCGAGATGAGAAAAACATTTTTCACACAGAGAGTGGTGAATCTGTGGAATTCTCTGCCACAGAAGGTAGTTGAGGCCAGTTCATTGGCTATATTTAAGACGGAGTTAGATGTGGCCCTTGTGGCTAAAGGGATCAGGGGGTATGGAGAGAAGGCAGGTACAGGATACTGAGTTGGATGATCAGCCATGATCATATTGAATGGCGGTGCAGGCTCGAAGGGCTGAATGGCCTACTCCTGCACCTATTTTCTATGATTCTATGTTTCTAAAACTGACACAGTTCATGGGAAGAACGTACAAACTCTATACAGACAGCACCCGTAGTCAGGATGGAACCCAGGTCTCTGGCGCTGTGAGGCAGCAACTCTACCGCTGCGCCACCGTGCCGCTGGTTATGTGTCATCAAAGAACATAAAGGCCCGGATAGAGTGGATGTGGAGAGGATGTTTCCACTGGTGGGAGAGTCTAGAATCAGAGGTCACAGCCTCAGAATAAAAGGACGTGCCTTTAGAAAGATGAGGAGGATTTTTTTTCGACAGAGGTTGGTAAATCTGTGGAATTCATTGCCTCAGACGGCTGTGGAGGCCAAGAGAGTGGATATATTTTGAAGCCGAGATTGACTTCTTGATGAGTATGGGTGTCGGGGGTTACGGGGAGAAGGCAGGAGAATGGGGTTAGGAGGGAGAGATAGATCAGCCATGATTGAATGGCGGTGTAGACTCGATGGGCCGAATGGCCTATTTCTGCTCCAATGACCTACGAACCGATGAACTCACTCAAACATTATTTCTCTTTAACGTGTTCACACTGGCTTTCATTTATTGAATGACTGAATTCTCTGCAATTTTGTGTGGTCTTGGATGGAGCTGTTCCCAAACCCATGCTGTGATGCATCCCGATAAATTGCTCTCCACGGCTCATCTGGATAAGTTGCTGGTGAGGATTGTCGGGGACATGCCGAACTTCTGAAGTCTTCCAAGGAAGTAGAGGCTTTGGTGATCATTCTTGGCCATTGCTGCGATGTGACTGGTCCAGGAATAGTTGCTGGTGATATTCTAATCCTATGAATTCAAAGCTTTCAACCACCGCTATTTTGGTACTGACAATGCATACAGATGATTCCATCTGTCTGCACATAATTACAAGTCTTCGTCTTGTTGGTGTTCACGATGTGCCTCTGCGTGTGTCTCTGTGTCAATCTGATTAATTCCTATCTTCTTCCAAACGCAAGACCACAGCCTTCCCATTTTCACACGTCCTACTCACATTTTCCCCGTGGCGGCGATAAACATCTTCCCGTCGCATTTCCACCGATATTTCTGAACTTATTTTCGATTCTAGCTTTAAAAATATCAACTTTAACAAGATATATACTGTTAAAATCCTTCCTCCCGGCTTCCAACATGCATCGATACAAAGTTGCAAGACAGGAACATGCTATGGGATATTGCAACAGGAGGGGGTGGGCCAATTGGTATTGCAATTGGAACTGCTGCAGCAGGCAGGGGAGGTGCAATTGAATTGGTTTTTTTGAAGTCCACTGCTGAGGAGCGCTGGAATCTTACATTCAGGAACGGGTTCAGTTGCGTTGGGGGGATGGATGAGTGGTGGAATGTTGTGTTGCGGGACCCCACCCTTTGGGCGCTCTTGGTCTAGTACATGAATAAAATCGTCAAACTCAAATACCACAGGTCGAGCAAAGGGGAAGATACAGAGTGCAGAATATAGTTCTCAGCATTGTAAGTAAGTAGGTTTATTGGCCAAGTATTCACATACAAGGAATTTGCCTTGGTGCTCTGCCCACAAGTAACAACATGACATACAGTGACAGTTACGAATCTAAGAAAACACTAAACATTAATAATAATAAGACATTAATGATAAAACACCATTGATCAAGCATGTGAATGAACAAAATACCAGATCAAAGGGAGGCTACAGATTTTTGGCTGTTGAGTAGAGCAACTACTCATGGATAAAAGCTGTTTTTATGTCTGGCTGTGGCAGCTTTGACAGTCTGGAGTCGCGCATCAGTTCCAGAGACAAAATCCAATGTCCGCAATGGGGTAGAGGTGAATCGGACAGTACCCTAGCTTATGGAAGGGCCGTTCAGAAGCCTGATAATAGAGGGGAAGAAGCTGTTCCTGAGTCTGGTGGTGCGCGCTTTCAAGCTTCTGTACCTTCTGCCGGACGGGAGCGAGGAGAAGAAAGAATGACAGGGTTGAGGCATCAACCTAAACAAAGACAGACACAAAAATGTTTAACGATACTCAGCGGGTCAGGCTGCAACTCTGGAGAAAAATGATGGGTGACATTTCAGGTCAAAACCCTTCTTCACACGGAAAGCCAGGGGACAGGAAAACTAGAAGTATGAAAAGGTACAGAACAAATAATTCTCACAACTTATAACAAGAGGAATCGAATATAGGAGCAAAGAGGTCCTTCTGCAGTTGTACAGAGCCCTAGTGAGACCACACCTGGAGTATTGTGTGCAGTTTTGGTCCCCTAATTTGAGGAAGGACATTCTTGCTATTGAGGGAGTGCAGCGTGGGTTTACAAGGTTAATTCCCGGGATGGCGGGACTGTCATATGCTGAGAGAATGGAGCGGCTGGGCTTGTACACTCTGGAGTTTAGAAGGATGAGAGGGAATCTCATTGAAACTTATAAGATTGTTAAGGGCTTGGACACGCTAGAGGCAGAAAACATGTTCCCGATGTTGGGGGAGTCCAGAACCAGGGGCTACTGTTTAAGAATAAGGAGTAAGCCATTTAGAACAAAGACGAGGAAACACTTTTTATCACAGAGAGTGGTGAGTCTGTGGAATTCTCTGCCTCAGAGGGCAGTGGAGGCAGGTTCAGTGGATGCATTCAAGAGAGAGCTGGATAGGGCTCTTAAAGATAGCGGAGTCAGGGGATATGGGGGGAAGGCAGGAACGGGGTACTGATTGGGGATGATCAGCCTCGATCACATTGCATGGCGGTGCTGGCTCGAAGGGCCAAATGGCCAACTCCTGCACCTATTGTTTATTGTCTATTGTCTATTGTCTAACCCTGCGGTCTGAAGTAAGAGCCTTGACCCAAAGCTTCACCATGCAGGGACTTAGAGCTAAATAAAGGTGAGAACAAATAATTAGAGGTAGGAAAAGGCACTGAACAAGGGTTCCGACCAGGGAATGTAACCCATCCATTCTCTCCAGAGGTGCTGCCTGATCCGCTGTTACTCCAGCACTTTGTGCCAATCTGGTATCAACCAGCATCTGCAGTTCCTTCCTATACAGCAAGAATTCCATTGTCCTATTTGGGACACATGACAATAAACTCTCTTGACTTGACTTGACACGATTGTACCAGGAATGTACCTTGATATCTTGATTAGAACAGGTGTCAGGGGTTGTGGGGAGAAGGCAGGAGAATGAAACATAGAAACATAGACAATAGGTGCAGGAGTAGGCCATTCGGCCCTTCGAGCCAGCACCACCATTCAATGTGATCATGGCTGGCTATCCCCAATCAGTACCCCGTTCCTGCCTTCACCCCATATCCCTTGATTCCGTTAGCCCTCAGTGCTAAATGTAACTCTCTCTTGAAAACATCCAGTGAATTGGCCTCCACTGCCTTCTGCGGCAGAGAATTCCACAGATTCACAACTGGCTGGGTGAAAAGGTTTTTCCTCATCTCCGTCCTAAATGGCCGACCCCTTATTCTTAAACTGTGACCCCTGGTTCCAGACTGCCCCGACATCAGGAACATTTTCCTGCACCCAGCCTGTCCAATCCTTTAAGAATTTTATATGTTTCTATAAGATCCAAATGGGGTTGAGAGGGACAAAATAGATCATCCATGATTGAATGGCAGAGTAGAGTATAGGACCAGAGGACATAACCTCAGAATTAAAGGACGTACCTTTAGAAAGGAGATGAGGAGGAATTTCTTTAGTCAGAGGTTGGAATTCATTGCCACAGATGGCTGTGGAGGCCAAGTCAATGGAGATTTTTAAGGCAGAGATATCTAGATTCTTGATTAGTATGGGTGTCAGGGGTTATGGGGAGAAGGCAGGAGAATGGGGTTAGGAGGGAGTGATAGATCAGCCATGATTGAATGACGGAGTAGACTTGATGGGCCGAATGGCCTAATTCCGCTCGTATGACTAATGACCATCTATCTAAAGGGTCGAGACCCAAAATGTCACCTATTCCTTGGGTAGTTTACACCCCAGTGGTATGAACATTGACCTCCAATTTCAGGTAATCCTTGCTTTCTCCCTCCTTCCCCTCCACTTCCCAGCTCTCCTTCTCCACCTCTTCCTTTCTTCTTCCTCCCCCCTCCCCACCACCCCCACATCAGTCTGAAGAAGGGTCTCGACCCAAAACGTTACCTAATCCTTCGTTCCATAGATGCTGCCTCACCCGCTGAGTTTTTCCAGCATTTTTGTCCACCTTCGAATTTTCCAGCATCTGCAGTTCTTTCTTAAACACCATCTATAGAGGTGTCTTTGGACTTTCAGGAAAGTAGAGGTCCTCTAGTTGTGGAGTCAGGCGATATGGGGAGAGGACAGGAACGGGGTACTGATTGGGGATGATCAGCCATGATCACATTGAATGGCGAATGGTGGAAGGGCCGAATGGCCTACTCCTGCACCTATTGTCTATTGTCTATTGAGTCATTACATAGTTTCAAGGTCTTTCCATTGTAATTACTGTGCCCGCAGTGATGACAGGATGAAGGAGTTACGCGTGAATCAACAGCAAAGATACACAGACATGCAGGCAGAATAATCTCTGAAAGGGGGAACTGTGCAAACTAAGTCTGCTCAGCTACCTTGCAGGATTATTTCTTCCCACCCCGCTGATCCGCCAGGCTCCATGGCCCTGCCAGCCCGCATTTATTTGCAATCGGACGATGGTTTAGATTCGGACTTGCGCTGCTCCACGCGGGCACTTACAAGTCTACAGAGTCGGGGAGGGTGAGATCGTGTAATCCTCCGCTGGTCACGTCGGGACAGTCACGCTCCACTGTGCCCCCCCCCCCGGCAGAAGAACAAAGAACTCTGCTGCTCCTCCCTCCAGAAAACCCCCTCAAAACTATTGTTGCTTCATAGTCAATTTCCATTCTGCTTCTTTCAAAGCTGGTAACCATCGAACATGCGAAGCAAAACTCTCTTTCAATCTGCGTTTGTTCGAATGACATTGAAAGGCAAGGTACGATAAGGGAACCTTGTACTGTGGAGTTGCTGATAAAGGCTTATTCGTCACAGTTCAAGCCAATCGTTCTCTCAGCGGTTTCACATTATCTGCTTGTTCACTCCACTGTTTGTATCTGTCATTTCCACCTTGTTTGTTTGTTTGTTTGCATATCCCTCTGTTTGTATTCAATCCAAGAGCTATATGCTAGAGAGAGCCACAAACTGGCTGGTTAAGAAAGAACTGCAGATGCTGGAAAATCGAAGGTAGACAAAAATGCTGGAGAAACTCAGCGGGTGAGGCAGCATCTATGGAGCGAAGGAAATAGGCAACGTTTCGGGTCGAGACCCTTCTTCAGACGTGTCTCGACCCGAAACATCACCTATTTCCATCTCTCCATAGATGCTGCCTCACCCGCTGAGTTTCTCCAGCATTTTTGTCTACCGACAAACGTGCTGGTCACCCAGCGGATCAGGCAGTAACACGGAAAGAAGTGGGTGAAGGGTCTCGACCCAAAACGTCACCTACTCCTTCTCTCCAGAGATGCTGCCTGACCCGCTGAGTTACTCCAGCACTCTGTGAAACGTCACCTATGTATGTTCTCCACAGATGCTGCCTGACCAGCTGAGTTACTCCAGCACTCTGTGAAACGTCACCTATCCATGTTCTCCACAGATGCTGCCTGACCCGCTGAGTTACTCCAGCACTCTGTGAAACGTCACCTATCCATGTTCTCCACAGATGCTGCCTGACCCGCTGAGTTACTCCAGCACTCTGTGAAACGTCACCTATCCATGTTCTCCACAGATGCTGCCTGACCCGCTGAGTTACTCCAGCACTCTGTGTCTATCAAATGTTATTAATCTATTATTAATTGGTTGCAATGATTGACGAGGCACAGAAGAACTTTCATTTCAGGAGATAAAAAATGCGTTGGTTTTAAACACAGCGGCCTTTGTTTGATTTTAATTTTGTGGCTGAATTGGGTGCTCAGTTGTTAACAACCTGATCTTATAGAGGTGTATAAAATCATGAGAGGAATAGATCGGGTAGATGCACACAGTCTCTTGCCCAGAGTAGGGGAATCGAGGACCAGAGGACATGGGTTTAAGCTGAAGGGGAAAAGATTTAATGGGAATCTGAGGGGTAACTTTTTCACACAAAAGGTGGTGGGTGTGTGGAACGAGTTGCCAGCAGAGGTAGTTGAGGCTGGGACTGTCCAAATGTTTAAGAAACAGTTAGACAGGTGCATGTATATGACAGGTTTGGAGGGATATGGACCAGACGCGGGCAGGTGGGACGACTGTGGATGGGGCATTTTGTCCGACGTGGGCGAGTTGGGCCGAAGGGCCTGTTTCCACACTCTGACTCTATGACTGTATAACCTGTGTTAGTTTTCACTGAGGATTCATTTTGCAGGTTAGCATTAAAACCATTCGGCCCTTCGAGCCAAATGGTTTTAATAATGGTTTAATAATTCAATGTGATAACAGCTGATCATCCCCAATCAGTATCCCATTCCTGCCTTCTCCCCATATCCCCTGACTCCACTATCATTAAGAGCCCTATCTAGGGGATTTGGCGCAGAGACAGCAGGCAGTGGGAATCATTGACTCAGATTATACCTCTCACATCACTTTGTTGTGCCAAGTCACATTGAGTTTAGTACGGGTGAGGTACAGGGACCTTGCTTGCACATTACGTCACCTATCCACATTCTCCACAGGTGCTGCCTGACCCGCTGAGTTACTCCAGCACTCTGTGAAACGTCACCTATCCATGTTCTCCACAGATGCTGCCTGACCCGCTGAGTTACTCCAGCACTCTGTGAAACGTCACCTATCCATGTTCTCCACAGATGCTGCCTGACCCGCTGAGTTACTCCAGCACTCTGTGAAACGTCACCTATCTGATTTACCAAACAGATACGGATGTGTGAGAATTGGATGAATTGGAGTCTACTCCACCGTTAAATCATGGCTGGTCTATCTCTCCCTCTCAACCCCATTCTCCTTCCTACTCCCCATAACCCCTGACACCAGTACTAATCCAGAATCTATCTATCTCTGCCTTAAAAATAGCCATTGACATGGCCTCCACAGCCTTCAGTGGCTATGAATTCCACTGATTCACCATCCTCTGACTGTAGAAATTCCTACTCATCTCCTTCCTAAAGGAACATCCTTTAATTCTGAGGCTCTGGCCTCTGGTGCTGGACTCTCCCACTAGTGGAAACATCCTCTCCACGTCTGTAGAAGGCTCTCCACCCAAAAGATCACCGATTCCTTCTCTCCAGAGATGGTGCCTGTCCCGCTGAGCGAAGGAATAGGTGAAGTTTTGGGTCGAGACCCTTCTTCAGACTGATTTGGGGGGCGGGAAAAAGAAAGGCGGGGACAGTGGGCTGTGTGAGGGCTAGGAAGGGGAGGGGAAGGAAGGAGAAAGCAAGAACTACCTGAAATTGGAGGTCAATGTTCATACCGCTGGGTTGTAAACTCCCCAAGCGAAATATGAGGTGCTGCTCCTCCAATTTACGGTGGGACTCACTCTGGCCATGGGGGAAGCCCAGGACAAAAAGGTCTGATTCGAAATGGGAGCTGTGAGTTGAAGTGCTGAGCCACCGGGAGATCAGGTTGGTTATTGAGAACCGAGCAGAGGTGTTGGGCGAAGCGATCGCCAAGCCTGCGCTTTGGCTTAAGCACTTGAGTTATATGGACAGGCGGGATAGATTGCGGCTTTAGTGTTCAGGATCCTGATGGTCATTGAAAAGAATCTGTTCCTGTGCCCGGAGGTCATGGTTTTCAGACCACTGTACCTCATTCCCGAGCGAAGGAGTGGAATGAGTGCATGGCCAGGTGGTGTTAAATTTAGTTTACTTCAGTATTGCAAAGCGAACCAAGGTGTAGTGAACAGTTTGTTTTGTTGCATGCTAACCAGTCAGCGAAAAAAAATACTTGATTACAATCAAGCTGTCCAAATTCAAATTCAAAATTCAAATTTGAAATTCAAATTCAAAATCAAATAATTCAAATTCAAATCCAAATTCAAAATTCAAATTCAAATTCAAAATTCAAAATTCAAACTCAAACACACATATATTGTCTCATGCACCAATTAAGGTACAGTGATATTTGAGTTACCATGCAGCCATACAATTAAAAGAAAACAACACAATTAAAAGAAAGTTTCTGGCCGAAACCCTTCCTCAGTCTGAAGAAGGGTTTTGGCCTGAAACGTTGCCTATTTCCTTCGCTCCATAGATGCTGCCTCACCCGCTGAGTTCCTCCAGCATTTTTGTCTTCCTTCAATTTTCCAGCATCTGCAGTTCCTTCTTGAACAATTAAAAGAACGATAGAACTTAACATAAACATCCACCACAGTGATCACTGTGACAGAAGGCAATAACCTTCAGTCAGTCTTCCTCCTTTTGTCCTTCCACCATGTACCGATAGAGGATAAAGAGAATAACGTTTAGCTCAAGGTACAGTCCAGTAAAGTCTGATTAAAGATAGTCTGAGGTTCTCCAATGAGGTAGATAGTAGTTCAGCACTGCTCTCTAGTTGTGGTAGGATGGTTCAGTTGCCTGATAACAGCTGGGAAGAAACTGTCCCTGAATCTGGAGGTGTGCGTTTTCACACTTCTGTACCTCTTGCCCAATGGGAGAGGGGAGAAGAGGGAGTGGCCGGGGTGCGACTGGTCCTTGATGATGCTGCTGGCCTTGCCGAGGCAGCGTGAGGTGTAGATGGAGTCAATGGAAGGGAGGTTGGTTGGTGTGACGGTCTGGGCTGCGTCCACATTTCGCGATTAGAGAATGTGTAATCAGTGGAAGTAGAATTTCAGGGCAAATAAATTACCAAACAGATACGGATGTGTGAGATTTGGATGAACGTTTCCAATTTTAAACTCAACTCTATCTGTCTGCACACCACCAATCCCAGCATTTGCAGAGCAGAACTAATGGGCAAGCAATCAATTCCCCATGTGTATAGAATTACAAGAGGAATAGTTTGGGAAAATGAGCGTGGTCTTATAGAGTTGCACAAAATCATGAGAGGAATAGATCGGGTAGACCAGAGAACCAGAGGACACAGGTTTAAGATGAGGAGAGAAAGATGTAATAGGAATCTGAGGGGTAACTTTGTTACACAGCGGGTGGTGGGTGTATGGAATGAGCTGCCAGAGGAGGTAGTTGAGGCTGGTACTATAGGAAACAATTAGTTGAGGCAGGTACTATCGGAAACAAACATGGAAGATAGACACAAAATGCTGGAGTAACTCAGCAGGACAGGCAGCATCTCTGGAGAGAAGAAATGGGCCACGTTTCGGGACGAGACCATTCTTCAGACTGAGTCAGGGAACAGGGAGACACAGAGATATGGAAGAGATGGGTGCATGGATAGGATAGTTTTAGAGAGATATGGGCCAAATGCCGGCAGGTGGGATGAGTGTAGACGGGACAGGTTAGTCGGTGTGGGCAAGTTGGGCTGAGGGGGCCTGTTTCCACACTGTGACTCTACGACTCTACTATGACCTAATGCTTGAATACAATACCTTCACAGACGTGTGAGTGAATCAATCAGATTTACTTGCCGCGCATGGTTAAGCCAGCTAAATCTCCGACTTTGAAAGGCAGCTCCATCGCTGAATTAAACAGGTTATCCCGTTAATTCCTGCGGATATCTCAAACTAATTCTGCAGTTTTAACACAACAAAGTGTTAATGCGGAGACAAAGAGTGGTGTGCAATGTTTAAACACAGATCAGGACTTGTCACGTCAGCTAACCAAAGGGAAATTATGTTTGGTTTATTGTTGAAAATAGACTCAGATTGCTGGAGTAACTCACTGGAACAGGCAGTATCTCTGGATGCTGCCTGACCCGCTGAGTTACTCCAGCACTCTGTGAAACGTCACCTATCCATGTTCTCCACAGATGCTGCCTGACCCGCTGAGTTACTCCAGCACTCTGTCCTTGTGTGTGTTGATCGGTATCTGCAGTTCTTTGTTGCTGCATCCTAGACACACACACGCACACTCACACGCACACTCACGCACACACAATCGCGCACACATACACACACTTGCACACACACACACGTTCACACACATGCGCACACACGCGCACACACATGCACACACACGCTCGCACTCACGCACATACGCACACACGCGCACGCACGCACACGCACGCACGCACACACATATATCTATATGAATATCTATATACAATATATCTACTGATTTTTTTCTCGTTTATTACATTGTTTACAGTGCACTATGTTCACGTATTCTGTTGTGATGCTGCAAGTAAGAATCTGATTGATCTGTTTGGGACATTGGCACTCTATCTTAAAGATAGTGGAGTCAGGGGATATGGGGAGAAGGCAGGAACGGGGTACTGATTGGGGATGATCAGCTGCGATCACATTGAATGGCGGTGCTGGCTCGAAGGGCCGAATGGCCTACTCCTGCACCTATTGTCTATTGTCTATTTGCTCCACCGCCCAAATGAAATTTAATCTTCATTCATGGATCTGAACAAAATCATTTCAATTTAAAAGATCACATTTCTGGTTTTGAAAGGATGCCAGCAATTAATTGCTTCATTTTAGTTATTTTTACTAGGCCGAATGGCCTACTCCTGCACCTATTGTCTGTGGTCTCTCATCGCTTGGCACATGACGGTTGGGCAGATTCACTGGCGGAATTAAAATATGCCTTTGCCTTTCCCTGAAGCAAATTATTTTAGTTGAACAAGTAAATCAAAGTAAAAACTGGCTCCGGGGGGGATTTGTTAGTGTAATGAATTAACGGGACACCTTCGGAGCTCCGGATGGCCCAGCGAGCCTGCTGAGATGAAAGTCCTCTCGCTCCTGGCCTCGATTCCTCTCTCTGTTGACTCCATGGCAGTGGGCTGGGAAGCGGGAACACTGGCGGGTTGTTCATCTGGACCCCCGCGGTCGACAGAGGGAGGAAACGAGACCAGGAGCGAGAGGACTTTCATATCAGCAGGCGAGCCAGGCGTCGGCAGCGGCAAAGATGCCCTGTTAATTCATTACACGAACAAAACCCCCTGGAGCTAGATGACTTTGATTTGCTTGTTTAACTAAAATAATTTGCTTCTGGGAAATGCAAAAGAATATTTTAATTTCTGTGAGTGAATCTGCTCGAGCAACGTGTGTCTATCGGAACAAAGTCGACAAATTGCCCAAACGCATTTCAACAAGCAAGATGAATATATTCCTGCAATTTTCTTGGAAGCGTAAATAATGCAGGGATGAATTTAAAAAGTTAATATAAGCAATTTTAGTTCAATGTAGGCAAGTGGTAAAGTAACATTTCAGCACATCGGCCTTCATCAGGAGGCACAGAGAGCGAGAGAGAGAGGGCTTACCTCATTCAGGTCGGTGAATGATAAGGCAGGAACAGCTTCATCTCCCCGTCTGTGAGATTTGCAAAGTCACGGTGGCGCAGTGGTAGAGTTGCTGCCTCGCAGCGCCAGAGACCCGGGTTCCATCCTGACTACGAGTTCTGTTTGTACGGAGTTTGCACGTTCTCCCCGTGACCTGTGTGGGTTTTCTCCGAGATCTCTGATTTCCTCCCACACTCCAAAGACATGCAGGATTGTAAGTTAATTGGCTTTGGTATAAGTGTAAATTATCCCTAGTGTGTGTAGGAAAGTGTTAGTGTGCGGGGATCGCTGGTCGGCGCGGACTCAGTGGGCGGAAGTCCTGTTTCCCCGCTGTATCTCTAAACTAAACTAAACTAGTCAGAGCATTGAGTATAGAAGTTGGGAGGTCATGTTGCAGTTGTAAAAGACATTGATGAGGCCGCATTTAGAATATTGTGTTCAGTTCTGGGCACCGTGTTATAGGAAAGATGTTGTCCAGTTGGAAAGGTTGCAGAGAAGAGTTAAGAGGATGTTGCCAGGACTAGAGAGTGTGAGCTACAAGGAAAGCATGAGTAGGCTGGGACTCTCTTCCTTGGAGCGCAGGAGGATGAGATGTGATCTTATAGAGGTGTACAAAATCATGAGAGGAATAGATCGGGTAGACCAGTGGTTCTCAACCTTGTTTGCCCCATGCACCCCTTTCACCATATGTCAGAATGTCATCCCCCCCCAGCAGCGGGTAACCGATGCAGACTGAATTTTGTGCTGCCCTGGGGAGCTCAAAGGCAATAAAAAGATCAACATTCTAACAGTTTGAGTTTGCTAATCTGTGGTCCCAATTCCCCCTCTGAAAACCTGAAATCCCTCCCTGGGGGGAATTCCCCCCTGGTTGAGAACCCCTGGGGTAGACGCACAGAGTCTCTTGCCCAGAGTAGGGGAATCGAGGACCAGAGGACATAGGATTAAGGTGAAGGGGAAAAGATTTAATAGGAATCTGAAGGGTAACTTTTTCACACAAAGGGTGGTGGGTGTATGGAACAAGCTGCCGGAGGAGGTAGTTGAGGCTGGGACTGTCATAATGTTTGAAAAACAATGAGACAGGTGCATGTATAGATCAGGTTTAGAAGGATCTGGACCTAACACGGGCAGGTGGGACTAGTGTAGATTGGACATAGAAACATAGAAACATAGAAAATAGGTGCAGGAGGAGGCCATTCGGCCCTTCGACTCAGCACTGCCATTCATTGTGATCATGGCTGATCGTCCTCAATCAATAACCTGTTGGTCGGTGTGGGTAAGTTGGGCCGAAGGGCCTGTTTCCACGCTGTATCACTCTATGACTCATGACTCAATGTGCAATGGATGCCCAAACTAATAATACTCATTTTACACAATCATCAAAAGTTAGAATAACTCCCCTTTAATATGCCACCGGTTATTACTTTGAAAATAATGTCAAGATAAATGATATCGTTAGGATTATGTGCCAGCCATTCTTCATACAAATTGGATATTTTATGAAAATGTTCAGAGCAATTGTCACTGCTAACTGTTGGTACTTGCAGAATCTGACTAAAGTCATGTTCTTGTTAGCTGTCAGCTGCCGATCAATATTACCAGTGTTAGACGCAGCTTCTGAGTCTGATCTGCACTGGGTGTGTGGAAAAAGCTAAACATGATAAAAACACACACCACCATTTCATGGACAGTTTCTTCCCAGCTGTTATCAGGCAACTGAACCATCCTACCACAACCAGAGAGCGGTCCTGAACTACTATCGACCTCATTGGGGATCCTCGGACTATCCTTGATTGTACTTTGCTGGCTTTACCTTGCACTAAATGTTATTACAGTAGACAATAGGTGCAGGAGCAGGCCATTTGGCCCTTCAAGCCAGCACCGCCATTCAATATGATCATGGCTGATCATCCAAAATCAGTACCCGTTCCTGCCTTCTCCCCATATCCCCTGATTATATAAGAGCTCTATCTAACTCTCTCTTAATTATATCCAGTGAATTGGCCTCCACTGCCTTCTGCGGCAAAAAAATCCACAGATTCACAACTCGCTGGGCAAAAACGTTTTTCCTCATCTCAGTCCTAAATGGTCTACATTTAGTCAAAAGATAGTCACAAACTCTGGAGCAACTCAGCGGGACAGACAGCATCTCTGGAGAGAAGAAATGGGTGATGTTTCGAGTTGAGACCCTTCTTCAGAGGGTCTATAGAAGGGTCTTGTCCCAAAACGCCACCCATTCCTCCTATCCAGAGATGTTGCCTGACCCGCTGAGTTACTCCAGATTTTGCGTATACGCTATTGACAATAGACAATAGGTGCAGGAGTAGGCTGTTCAAGCTTTCGAGCCAGCACCGCCATTCAATGTGATCATGGCTGATCATCCCCAATCAGTACCCCGTTCCTGCCTTCTCCCCATATCCCCTAAATCTCAGCCTCGGTCTTGATTTGTGACATACAAGTAGAAACAGACCTATTTCCCTCGTCAATCACTTATTAAACCATAAGTTATGAATGAGAAAAGATTTTTCTTCCCAGTGAATCAGCTTCCACTGCCACATTAAGTTTTATATCACGCATCTAATTATATTTTAAATTGCCCCTATACTTCTATTACCTGGCTTGCTTGATTATTCCAAACATTTATCACTTATTGCGTAAAGAATTCTGTCCTGGTATCTGTTCTAAATTTACATTTTATTAATTTCCACTAATGCCCACTGGGCCTACTTCCTGGGCCTACCTCCAAGTAATAATTTGGAGTTTTCATTTTCCACACTATTTTTCACAATTCGTACGTTGATAAATTTCTACCCTCTACTCAAAAGGTCTTCTTCGTAGAACAAAGACTTTAAGTATTGTTATCTTTGGCATAACTTACTCTAATTAGAACAAAGAACATTAGAACATAGAAGAGTACAGCACAGGAACAGGCCATTCGGCCCAAAACGTCTGTGCTGAACATGGTCAAATTAAACCGATTTCTGCTTGTGTGTGAGCCATATTATTCCATTTCCTGCATATCCATGAGTCTATCTTTTAGTTTAGCTTGGCAGTACAGCATGGAAACAGGCCCTTCGGCCCACCGAGTCCGCGCCAACCAGCGATCACCGCACACTAGCACTATCCTACACATACAGGGGACAATCTATAATGTTTACCAAGCCAATTAACCTACAAATCTGTACGTCTCGATGTAGGAGGAAACTGGAGCACCCGGAGAAAACCCACGCAGGTCTCGGGGAGAACGTACAAACTCTGTACGGACAGCAACCGTATTCAGGATGGAACCCGGGTCTCTGGCGCTGTGAGGCAGCAACTCTACCGCTGCGCCACCGTGTCAGAGGGTGGCTTTTGTACGTTGACCTTTGGTGGAATATCAGCCAAATATGGGCAAAAGGAACTGGTTTAGATGGGGCAACCTGGTCAGCATGGATGAGTTGGGCCGAAGGGCCCCTTTACATGCTTCATGTCTCTGTCTCCAACTGACAATAGACAATAGACAATAGGTGCAGGAGTAGGCCATTCGGCCCTTCGAGCCAGCACCACCATTCAATGTGATCATGGCTGATCATGGCTGACTATGTCCAGTTTTGAGGTATATTGTTTAGATACTTAGATAGAGTCATAGCGTCATACAGCTGATTGAGAACATTATTTTATGTTCAGGTCTAATTATTGTCGCCTGTACCGAGGGACAGTGAAAAGCTTTGTTTTGCATCCTATCCAAACAGATCAGATAACACTACACATAAATACAATCAGGTCCAACTCGTCCAATAGGTGGAGCAAAGGGGAAGATACAGAGTGCAGAATGTAGTTCTCAGCATTGTAGCGCATCAGTTCCACAGACAAAGTCCAATGTCCGCAATGGGGTAGAGGTGAATCGGACAGTACCCTAGCTTATGGAAGGGCCGTTCAGAAGCCCGATAACAGAGGGGAAGAAGCTGTTCCTGAGTCTGGGACAGTTCACAGTTTAAGAATAAGGGGTAAGCCATTTAGAACGGAGATGAGGAAACACTTTTTCACAGAGAATTGTGAGTCTGTGGAATTCTCTGCCTCAGAGGGCGGTGGAGGCCGGTTCTCTGGATACTTTCAAGAGAGGGCTAGATAGGGCTCTTAAAGATAGCGGAGTCAGGGGATATGGGGAGAAGGCAGGAACGGGGTACTGATTGGGGATAATCAGCCTTGATCAAATTGAATGGCGGTGCTGGCTCGAAGGGCCGAATGGCCTACTCCTGCACCTATTGTCTGTTGTCTACAATGGTGGGGAGTGTGGTGTGTGTGACGGACTGGGCCACATCTACAATGGTGGGGAGTGTGGTGTGTGTGGGACTGGGCCACATCTACAATGGTGGGGAGTGTGGTGTGTGTGACGGACTGGGCCACATCTACAATGGTGGGGAGTGCGGTCTGTGTGACGGACTGGGCCACATCTACAATGGTGGGGAGTGTGGTGTGTGTGACGGACTGGGCCACATCTACAATGGTGGGGAGTGTGGTGTGTGTGACGGACTGGGCCACATCTACAGCTCTCTGTGTGATTTCAAGCAGTCTTTGAGCAGAGGCGTTTGCAAACCAAGCTATGATGCCCCGCGACAGTCTGCGGTCTACTCTGGCACCTCACTGAATGCTCTTTACACAGCGGCGCTGGAGCGCGATTTCATGTCTTTGATAACTTTGCGGTGAGTGGAATCTTACACAAACATCCACAATTGTTCGTCTGTCAATGCTGCCAGAAGCTGTACCAAAGTGACTCAGCTATTTTGTTTCAACGGTGATGTGTGAATTCAATTATGGAAATATTTGGAATGGAAGGAGAATCAGGAAATCTAATTACCTACAATCCGAAAACAAATTACACGCTGGCCAGCTCGGAAAAGTCTTTAGTAACTGCATTTATTGGTCCCCCCGTTTCGTAATATAACTTGGCAAACTCTCAACTGAATGCGGTTTACTGTACATGTCATTGTCTTAAGCCCCTGTCCCATTGAGGCGATTTTTTCGGCGACTACAGGCGACGAGGCCGTCACCACACGGTCACGGGGTGACGCCTGTATGGTCGTGAGTCATCTCCTCAAGTCACCTAAAGAGTCGTAATGTTTTTCTGGTCGCCGTTGGATTTTGAAAAGTTCAAAAAGTTTTGGCGACAGTGGGCTTGACGTAGCTTGTCTTCTCCTGACATAGTTGCTGATGCAGGTTGGCGCCAGGTGACGTTGGTTGTCGCAGGTGCTGACGTCAGTGAAGTCCATTGGCGATACTTACGTCAAAGCATGACCAACCTGCGTCAACCGGCGACAGGTACCGGCGACTGAACAGCGAGACCTGGGAGACACTGGTCACTGAAAGTTGGCGTGCAGGTACAGCAGGCAGTGAAGAAAGCTAATGGAATGTTGGCCTTCATAACAAGAGGATTTCAGTATAGGAGTAAAGAGGTTCTTCTGCAGTTGTATAGGGCTCTGGTAAGACCACATCTGGAGTATTGTGTACAGTTTTGGTCTCCTAATTTGAGGAAGGACATCCTTGTGATTGGGGCAGTGCAGCGTAGGTTCACCAGATTGATCCCTGGGATGGCGGGACTGTCATATGAGGAAAGATTGAAAAGACTAGGCTTGTATTCACTGGAGTTTAGAAGGATGAGTGATATCTTGTAGAAACATATAAAATTATAAAAGGACTTGACAAACTAGATGCAGGAAACATGTTCCCAATGTTGGGCGAGTCCAGAACTAGGGGCCACCACAGTCTTAGAATAAAGGGGAGGCCATATACGACTGAGGTGAGAAAAAACATTTTCACCCAGAGTTGTGAATTTGTGGCATTCCCCGCCACAGAGGGCAGTGGAGGCCAAATCACTGGATGGATTTAAGAGAGAGTTAGATAGAGCTCTAGGGGCTAATGGAATCAAGGGATATGGGGAGAAGGCAGGCACGGGTTATTGATTGGGGACGATCAGTCATGATCACAATGAATGGCGGTGCTGGCTCGAAGGGCCAAATGGCCTCCTCCTCCTATTTTCTATCTTTCTATGTTTCTATGAATTGTCTTCAGTTGTCGCCGACGGGGTCGTTGCTTGTCGTAGCTTGTCGCGGGTGGACGTGGGTTGGCTTCGGGTGGACGTAGGTTGTCGTAGGTGTGGTCATAGGTGGACGCCCTAACGGGTCGCCGGTTGTCGGCAGCTTGCCGCAGCTTGACGTTGACTAGGTGCTAGGTGGTCGTAGCTTGTCGTAGACATTGTTGTAGGCGGATCCAGCCGCTGCTTTTTCAGTGACAGTCGCCGGCAGCCGCCGAACAAAATCACCTAAATGGGACAGGCCCTTTAGTTCCTGAATGTGCAGAGAGGAAATGCAGATACCTTAAAATGAAGCAACTCAGCGGGTCAGGCAGCATCTCTAGAGAAAAGGAATAGGTGAAGTTTCAGGTCGTGACCCTTCTTTGACTGAGAGTCAGAGCAAAGGGAAACAAGAGATATAAATGGTGATATAGAGAGATAAAGAACAAATGAAGACCCAAAACATCACCTATTCCTTTTTTCCGGAGAAGCTGCCTGATCCCAGCACTCTGTGAAACGTCACCTATCCATGTTCTCCACAGATGCTGCCTGACCCGCTGAGTTACTCCAGCACTCTGTGAAACGTCACCTATCCATGTTCTCCACAGATGCTGCCTGACCCGCTGAGTTACTCCAGCACTCTGTGAAACGTCACCTATCCATGTTCTCCACAGATGCTGCCTGACCCGCTAAGTTATGCCCCTGTACCACTTAGGAAACCTGAACGGAAACCTCTGGAGACTTTGCGCCCCACCCAAGGTTTCTGTGCGGTTCCCGGAGGTTTTTGTCAGTCTCCCTAATGGTCGAAACAGGTTTCCGCTTCTTCTATGTTCCGGCGATTATTTCCAAAAATTCAAAACCGGCTGCGACTAAAACTAGGTTGCCGTTTAAAAAATCGGTAATTTTTTAGTCAAAGCCGGTTGCGATGCTAGTTGAAGGTGGTTGCCGGAGGTTGCAGGTAGTGGAAGGTAAGACCTCCCTGGTGGAATGAAACTGGGTGAAAAAAAGGTCTTACCTTCCACTACCTGCAGCCTCGCAGCACAGGAGAACGGTGAGCGAACTGGCGAAAAATTGTAGCGCTATCGCAAATCGTTTTTGCGCTACAGGAAGACCGCCAACCCGGAAGATAACAAGATCAGAGTTTTAGAGATAGATGGATAGATGGATAGATGGATAGATGGATAGATGGATAGATGGATAGATAGATAGATAGATGCTAAAGTTTGTGAATTAATTGATGTGCGGCAGAGAAGGGGTAGGAATAAATAGGTGTATACTTCCTCCTACTCCTTTTTGAATATGTAAGATTTAATTTGTGGTCTTTCACAAATATAGCCTCATTTTGCTCTGGTATTTTATTTCATTTACATACTTAAACTAATATTTTATTATTAATGTTTTATGTTTTACGTGTCATTCTTAATTGTCACTGTATGTCGCGTTGCGAGCGGAGCACGAAGGCAAATTCCTTGTATGTGAACATACTTGGCCAATAAACTTATTCATTCATTCATTCATGAGAAGTTTTTCAATGAGTTGTGTATCTAGGTTTATTGGTCATTTCATTTAATTTTATTGTTAGTATGCTTTGTTTTTAACTTTTTTTGTTTTACAAGTTCAAAATAAAATATATACTACTAATATTACTATACTAGATTGACGATGACCATGATCTGTGGCCTTGTGGCCTTGTGGCCCTGTGTCTCTGTGTCTCTGTGATTGTGTCTCTGTGTCTCTGTGACTGTGACTCTGTGTCTGTGTCTCTGTGTCTCTGTGTCTCTGTCTCTCTGTCTCTCCGTCTCTCTGTCTCCCTGTCTCCGTGGCTGTGTCTCTGTGACTCTGTGTCTCTGTGTCTCTGTGTCTCTGTGACTCTGTCTCTCTGTCTCTCTGTCTCTCTGTCTCCCTGTCTCCGTGGCTGTGTCTCTGTGTCTCTGTGTCTCTGTGTCTCTGTGTCTCTGTGTCTCTGTCTCTCCGTCTCTCTGTCTCCCTGTCTCCGTGGCTGTGTCTCTGTCACTCTGTGTCTCTGTGTCTCTGTGTCTCTGTGTCTGTGTCTCTGTCTCTCTGTCTCCCTGTCTCTGTGTCTCTGTGTCTCGGTGTCTCTGTGTCTCTCTGCGTCTCTGTCTCTCTGTGTCTCTGTGTCCCTGTGTCCCTGTGACTGTGTCTCTCTGTCTATCTGGCTCTGTGTCTCTGTGTCTCTGTGTCTCTGTGTCTCTGTGTCCCTGTGTCCCTGTGTTCCTGTGACTGTGTCTCTGTCTCTCTGGCTCTGTGGCTTCTGAGGCTTCTGTGACTACTTTTGCTGTTTCTTTCAGGAGACTGCCTGTGATTCCATCACCATCATCTTCATCAACTTGTGACAGAAACTCACAAACCCCTCCGCCACCAGTCTCACGGCAGGTAACAACGCTTCCATCTACTTACAAAACCTACCTTTAAAGTACTGATGATATCAGCAAAAGATATTTATGCTGTGGTTTGAATTTTGGAACGACAAAACTATTAATTAAATTGATGATACAGTCTGGAGCTTATCTGCTAAAAGGTTGCTTTAATAGACCGCGTATCATCATCATTTGAAATCCGTAATCATTCATTATTTCTACAAAGACGCCATCTGTTTATGTACAAATCTCTTTGTAAGTGGGGAGATAATCTTGGCTTTCTACATCCGCAATACTATTCCCAATGATGCATCCTCTGTTAATATTAAGGCAGAATCTGATATTATTTAGTTAAGTTTTGTTTAGAGATACAGTGGGGAAACAGGCCCTTCGGCCCACCGAGTCCGTCTTCTTTTGGTGTCCATTTTGTTACAAATGTTAACAGACAATATGTGCAGGAGTAGGCCATTTGGCCCTTCGAGCCAGCACCGCCATTCAATGTGATCATGGCTGATCATCCCCAATCAGTACCCCGTTCCTGCCTTCTCCCCATGTCCCCTGACTCCGCTATCTTTAAGAGCCCTATCTAGCTCTCTCTTGAAAGTATCCAGTGAACTGTCCTCCACTGCCCTCTGAGGCAGAGAATTCCACAGACTCACCACTCTCTGTGTGAAAAAGTGTTTCCTTGTGTCCGTTCTAAATGGCTTACCCCTTATTCTTAAACTGTGGCCCCTGGTTCTGGACTCCCCCAACATCGAGACCATGTTTCCTGCCTCTAGCGTGTCCAAACCCTTAATAATCTTATATGTATCAATAAGATATCCTCTCATCCTTCTAAATTCCTGAGTGTACAAGCCCAGCTGCTCCATTCTCTCAGCATATGACAGTCCCGCCATCCCGGGAATTAGCCTTCTAAACCTATGCTGCACTCCCTCAATAGCAACAATGTCCTTCCTCAAATTAGGGGATCAAAACTGCACACAATACTCCAGGTGTGGTCTCACTAGGGCCCTGTACAACTGCAGAAGGACCTCTTTGCTCCTGTACTCAACTCCTCTTAATACGAAGGTCAACATGTCATTTGCTGATTGGGGATGATCAACCATGATCACATTGAATGGCAGTGCTGGCTCGAAGGTCCGAATGGCCTCCTCCTGCACCTATTTTTCTCTGTTTCTATGTAGATAGCAGTTCAGCACTGCTCTCTAGCTGTGGTAGGATGGTTCAGTTGCCTGATAACAGCTGGGAAGAAACTGTACATGGTTCTGGAGGTGTGCGTTTTCAAACTTCTACATCATTTCACATCATTTATCTGTATATCGGTGCATGTGATAATAATGAACTAAACTAAACTAATTACCCAATGTAATTGGGATGAACTGCAGATGCTGGTTTCCACCAAAGATAGGCACAATAATCTGGATGGAATATTGTGGAGCAAAGTGTGGAGTCATGCATTTTGGTCGTAGGAATAAAGGCGTAGACTATTTTCTAAATGGGGAAAGAATCCAGAAATCAGAGGTGCAAAGGGACTTGGGAGTGCTGGTTCAGGATTCACAAACAGTTAATCTGCAAGTCAAATCAGTAGTAAAGAAAGCAAACTCAATGCCAGCATTTATTTCAAGAGAGCCTGTGTACAAAAACAGGGATGTAATGCTGAGGCTCTATAAGGCGCTGGTCAGGCCGCATTTGGAATATTGTGAGCAATTTTGGGCCCCGTATCTGAGGAAGGATGTGCCGGCTCTGGAGAGGGTCCAGAGGAGATTTACAAGAATGATCCCGGGAATGAGTGGGTTAACATATGATGAGCGTTTGACGGCACTGGGCCTGTACTCGCTGGAGTTTAGAAGGATGAGGGGGAACCTCATTGAAACCATACAGAATAATGAAAGGCTTGGATAGAGTGGATGTGGAGAGGATGTTTCCACTAGTGGGAGAGTCTAGGACGAGAGGTCACAGCCTCAGAATTAAAGGACGTACCTTTCGGATGGAGATGAGGAGAAATTTCTTTAGTCAAGAGGGTGGTAAATCTTTGAAATTCTTTGCCACAGAAGGCTGTTGAGGCCGTTAATGGATATTTTTAAGGCAGAGATAGATTCTTGATTAGTGCGGGTGTCAGGGTTATGGGGAGAAGGCAGGAGAATGGGGTTGAGAGGGAGAGATAATTCAGCCATGATTGAATGGCGGAGTAGACTCGATGGGCCAAATGGCCTAATTGTGCTCATATCACTGAAGAACGTATGACCTTATGAGCTGGAGTAACTCAACGATACAGGCACCATCTCTGGATAGAAGGATTGGGTGATGTTTCAGGTCAAGACCCTTCATCAGTCTCAACTTGAAACGTCACCCATTCCTTCTATCCAGAGATGCTACCTGTCCCGCTGAGTTGCTCCAGCATTTTGTGTCTAACCAATTACCCGACATCTTGTCCTCCACCGCTGTCTGTGACAATGAATAAACATAGTCGTGACTCATAATATGCATGATCAGAGCCACATTAGTTAGCTCTATCCAAAAACATCGGAGATATATTTACTTACTTAACTCTATTATGAAAACTCTCTTTGGCGCTTTGTGGCAATTAAGACTCAAGAGTGTTATTCTTTTTAGTTCAGCTATACTTGACCTTGGAGTGCAATTAGTGCCCGTACTTAGCATTAGTATCCTCCTCTGTACTGTCGCTAAGAATTAATTTTGAAAAGACAGTGAAAAAAAAAAAATTGTTTTGTGTGTATTTAAGATTACTGCAACAATGGTGCTCATGACAGGAGAGGGGGAAAAGGCATAATTTTAGTAGCAAGAGTTAAGAACAAATGGCAATGGGTAATGGGTTGAAGGCTAACTTTCATCAGATCTTTAAAATAAATTGTAAATACTTATCTTGTCTCCCGCTTATTTGTGTGTAGAGTTATTATAGATATTTAGTTTAGTTCAGAGATATGGCGCGGTAACAGGGCCTCCGGCCCACTGGGTCCTCGCCGACCAGCGATCCCAGCACACTAAAGCCCCTGTCCCACTGTACGAGGTAATCCAAGAGTTCTCCCGAGTTTGCCCTGATTCGAACTCGGAGAATGACGGTAATAGTCGCTCGAAGGTACTCGGGGCTCTCATGGACATTTTTCAACATGTTGAAAAAACTTCACGAGCTTATTGTGTTTCCAGAGTACCTACCGTTAGCGTTACGGGCTGCTAAGAGACGTCCTGAGCTCCGACGTACCCGCTACGTGCTTTGATATTTTTTTTTAACTCGGGAGAGCTCTTGGGTAAACTCGTAAAGTGGGACAGGCCCTTAACACTATCCCACACACACTTGGGACAATTTACAATATTGCCAAAGCCAATTCACCTACAAACATGTACGTCTGTGGAATGTGGAAGGAAACCTGAGCACCCGGAGAAAACCCACGCAGGTCACGGGGAGAATGTACAAACTCCATACCGACAGCACGTGTAGTCGGGATCGAACCCAGGTCTCTGGTGCTGGGAGGCAGCAACTACCGCTGCACCACCATGCTGCCCACATTTAGTTTTGGATGAACTCAATGAGACGTGAATTGGCCAAGATAGACTGGCAAGTGATTCTTAAAGGGTTGACAGTGGATGTGCAATGGAAGGTATTTAAAGACTGCATGGATGAACTACAACAATTGTTCATCCCAGTTAGGCAAAAGAATAAATCAGGGAAGGTAGTGCATCCATGGATAACAAGGGAAATCAGGGATAGTATAAAAACAAAAGATGAAGTGTACAAATTAGCCAGAAAAAGCAGCCTACCAGATGACTGGGAGAAATTCAGAGTCCAGCAGAGGAGGACAAACGGCTTAATTAGGAAAGGGAACATAAATTATGAAAGAAAACTGGCAGGGAACATAAAAACTGACTGCAAAGGTTTTTATAGATATGTGAAGAGAAAGAGATCCGTTAAAACAAATGTAGGTCCCTTGCTGTCAGAAACAGGTGAATTGATCATGGGGAACAAGGACATGGCAGACCAATTGAATAACTACTTTGGTTCTGTCTTCACTAAGGAAGACATACATAATCTGCCGGAAATAGCAGGGAACCGGGGGTCAAATAAGGTGGAGGAACTGAGTGAAATCCAGGTTAACCGGGAAGTGGTGTTGGGTAAATTGAATGGATTAAAGGCCGATAAATCCCAGGGCCAGATAGTCTGCTTCCCAGAGTACTCAAGGAAGTAGCCACAGAAATAGTGGATGCATTAGTGATAATTTTTCAAAACTCCTTAGATTCTGGAGTAGTTCCTGAGGATTGGAGGGTAGTTAATGTAATCCCTCTTTTGAAAAAAGGAGGGAGAGAGAAAACGGGGAATTATAGACCAGTTAGTCTAACATCGGTAGTGGGGAAACTGCTAGAGTCAGTTATTAAAAATGGGATAGCAGTACATTTGGAAAGTGGTGAAATCATTGGACAAAGTCAGCATGGATTTACGAAGGGTAAATCATGTCTGACAAATCTTATTGAATTTTTTGAGGATGTAACTAGTAGAGTGGATAAGGGAGAAGCAGTGGATGTGTTGTATCTGGACTTTTAGAAGGCTTTCGACAAAGTCCCACATAAGAGATTGGTATACAAACTTAAAGCACACGCTATTTGGGGTTCAGTATTGATGTGGATAGAGAACTGTCTGGCAGACAGGAAGCAAAGAGTAGGAGTAAACGGGTCCTTTTCAGAATGGCAGGCAGTGACTAGTGGGGTACCACAAGGCTCAGTGCTGGGACCCCAGCTATTTACAATATATATTAATGATTTGGACGAGGGAATTAAATGCAACATCTCCAAGTTTGCGGATGACACGAAGCTGGGGGGCAGTGTTAGCTGTGAGGAGGATGCTAGGAGGCTGCAAGGTGACTTGGATAGGCTGGGTGAGTGGGCAAATGCATGGCAGGTGCAGTATAATGTGGATAAATGTGAGGTTATCCACTTTGGTGGCAAAAACAGGAAGGTAGGCTATTATCTGAATGGTGACAAATAAGGAAAATGGGAGATTCAACGAGACCTGGGTGTCATGGTACACCAATCATTGAAAGTAGGCATGCAGGTGCAGCAGGCTGTGAAGAAAGCGAATGGTATGTTGGCATTCATAGCAAAAGGATTTGAGTATAGGAGCAGGGAGGTTCTACTGCAGTTGTACAGGGTTTTGGTGAGGCCACACCTGGAGTATTGCGTACAGTTTTGGTCTCCAAATCTGAGGAAAGACATTCTTGCCATTAAGGGGGTACAGAGAAGGTTCACCAGACTGATTCCTGGGATGTCCGGACTTTCAATTGAGGAAAAACTGGATAGACTTGGCTTGTACTCGCTAGAATTTAGAAGACTGAGGGGGGATCTTATAGAAACTTACAAAATTCTTAAGGAGTTGGATAGGCTAGATGCAGGAAGA
Source organism: Okamejei kenojei (assembly GCA_035221665.1). Taxonomy (NCBI): domain Eukaryota; kingdom Metazoa; phylum Chordata; class Chondrichthyes; order Rajiformes; family Rajidae; genus Okamejei; species Okamejei kenojei. The sequence continues at coordinate 3,763,149 of CM069133.1, forward strand.
TTGTTCCCGATGTTGGGGAGGTCCAGAACAAGGGATCACAGTCTAAGGATAAGGGGGAATTCCTTTAGGACCGAGATGAGGAAAACATTTTTCACACAGAGAGTGGTGAGTCTCTGGAATTCTCTGCCACAGAAGGTAGTTGAGGCCTATTCATTGGCTATATTTAAGAGGGAGTTGGATGTGGCCCTTGTGGCTAAAGGGATCAGGGGGTATGGAGAGAAGGCAGGTACGGGATAGTGAGTTGGATGATCAGCCATGATCATATTGAATGGCAGTGCTGGCTCAAATGGCCGAATGGCCTACTCCTGCACCTATTGTCTATGTTTCTATGTTTCTAATAGATAAACTGTGGTGACTGGAGAAAGTCAGTCACATCGATGTGGATTGACAGATTGACACAGCCTGGACACCCTACCAACCATCCTACCCACAACCAGAGAGTAGTCACGAACTACTATCTACCTCGTCGGTGACCCTCGGACTATCCTTGATCGGACTTTACTGGCTTTACCTTGCACTAAACGTTCCCTTTATCCTGTATCTGTACACTGTGATCATGGCTGATCATCCCCAATCAGTACCCCGTTCCTGCCTTCTTCCCATATCCCCTGACTCCGCTATTTTTAAGAGCCCTATCTAACTCGCTCTTGAAAGTATCCAGAGAACCGGCCTCCACCGACCTCTGAGGCAGAGAATTCCACAGACTCACCACTCTCTGTGAGAAAAAGTGTTTCCTCGACTCCGTTCTAAATGGCTTACCCCTTATTCTTAAACTGTGGCCCCTGGTTCTGGACTCCCCCAACATCGGGAACATGTTTCCTGCCTCTAGCATGTCCAAGCCCTTAGAAATCTTATATGTTTCAATGAGATCGCCTCTCATCCTTCTAAACTCCTAAAATGAGGGGCAACTTTTTATAACCATATAACCATATAACAATTACAGCACGGAGACAGGCCCTCTCGGCCCTTCCAGTCCGTGCCGACCATTTGTTTTCCCTTAGTCCCATCTACCTGCACTCAGACCATACCCCTCCATTCCCTTTACGTCCATATACCTACACAGGTGGGTGAAAAAGTGGGTGTATGGAAAGAGCTGCCGGAGGAGGTAGTTGAGGCTGGGACTTTCACAGCGTTTAGTAAACAATAGTAGAGGTACATGGATAGGACAGGTTTACAGGGATGTGGGCCAAAGGCAAGCAGGTGGGACTAGTGTAGATGGGACATGTTGGTCAGTGTGGGCAAGTTGGGCCGAGGGGCCTGTTTCCACGCTGTATGAGGCTAAGCCTTCAGAAGGAGTAGAGGCGTTGGTGGGCTTTCTTGGCCATGGCTGGTCCAGGACAAGTTGTTTGTGATATTTACTCGTAGGAGTTTGAGGTTTTGAACAATCTCTACCTCAGCGGCATCATGGAATCTGCGGCTTCCTGAGGGCGATCACAATCACCCTTGTCTTGCTGACATTGAGGAGGGAAAGGTAGTTGTCCTGACTGCAGCACACAAGGTTTTCATGCAGAGACGTTGATGTGAGTGGACTAAATAGACAATAGACACTAGATGCAGGAGTAGGCTGTTCGGCCCTTCAAGACAGTACCACCATTCAATGTGATCATGGCTGATCATCCCCAATCAGTACCCCGTTCCTGCCTTCTCCCCATATCCCCTGACTCCGCTATCTTTAAGAGCCCTATCTAGCTCTCTCTTGAAAGCATGCAGAGAACCGGACATCAGCATCATTGAATGGTGGTGCTGACTCGTAGGGCCAAATGGCCTACTTCTGCATTTATTGTCTATTGTCTATTGTCCTTGGAGTGTGGGAGGAAACCAGTGCACCCGGAGAAAACCCACGCAGGTCATGGGGAGAACGTGCAAACTCCGTAAAGACAGCGCCCGTAGGATTGAACCTTGGTCTCTGGCGCTGTGAGGCAGCAACTCTACCGCTGCGCCACCGTGTTGATAGAGAGAAATGCATTTGTCACACGTGAATGCCTTTTCGCTGCATCTTCCGTCTGGCTCTTCAAAGTGTTTGCCATGGATATTGAGAGCACAAAATCATGATGAGCGGCCAACAGAATGATCAAATCCACGAATGCTTCAAATACTTCAACATAGATTAATAATGATACAATTTCCATGATAAAATAATATGTTAAAAAGTAAACTCCTATATCAGGGAAATGATAAGATTGGACGAAATGTGCCAGACAAAAAAAGGCTCAAAGTGCTGGAGTAACTCAGCGGGTCAGGCAGCATCTGTGGAGAACATGGATAGGTGACGTTTCACAGAGTGCTGGAGTAACTCAGCGGGTCAGGCAGCATCTGTGGAGAACATGGATAGGTGACGTTTCACAGAGTGCTGGAGTAACTCAGCGGGTCAGGCAGCATCTGTGGAGAACATGGATAGGTGACGTTTCACAGAGTGCTGGAGCAACTCAGCGGGTCAGGCAGCATTTCTGGAGAGAAGGAATCGGCGACCGTTCGGGTCAGGACCCTTCTTTTGACAAATGATCACTACTTACTTATGAAGGTAGACACCAGGAACTGCAGATGCTGGTTTACAAAAAAAAAGCACAGAGTGCTGGAGTAACTCAGCGGGTCAGGCAGCATCTCTGGAGAACATGGATAGGTTGAATTTTGTTTATTGTTACTTGTACCGAGGTACAGTGAAAAGCTTTTGATGCGTACTGAAAGGTGCTGACCTGAAACGTCACCTATCCATGTTCTCTGAGCCTTTTTTTGTAAAGCAGCATCTCTAGTTCAGCGTATCCACTCCCCAACTTGTTTCCACCCTCAGATTAGTCAATGTGGTCTGGCACAAAGACAGGTTTAGATTTAAGTTTTATTAATGTCGCCTGTAGTGAGTTTTATTAATGTCGCATATCTGAGGCAAAAACTTTTTTTTGCCTCAGATATGCAATCAGTTCAAACTCCAGTCCAATAGGTGGAGCAAAGGGGAAGACACAGAATGCAGAATGTAGTTCTCAGCATTGTAGCGCATCAGTTCCAGAGACAAAGTCCAATGTCCGCAATGGGGTAGAGGTGAATCGGACAGTACCCTAGCTTATGGAAGGGCCGTTCAGAAGCCTGATAACAGAGGGGAAGAAGCTGTTCCTGTGTCTGGTGGTGCGCGCTTTCAAGCTTCTGTACCTTCTGCCGGACGGGAGCGGGGAGAAGAAGGAATGACAATAGACAATAGGTGCAGGAGTAGGCCATTTGGCCCTTTGAGCCAGCACCGCCATTCAATGTGATCATGGCTGATCATTCCCAATCAGTACTCCGTTCCTGCCTTCTCCCCATATCCCCTGACTCCGCTATTTTTAAGAGCCCAATCCAGCTCTCTCTTGAAAGCATCCAGAGAACCTGCCTCCACCGCCCTCTGAGGCAGAGAATTCCACAGACTCACAACTCTCTGTGAGAAAAAGAGTTTCCTCGTCTCCGTTCTAAATGGCTTACTCCGTATTCTTAAATGCTGGTTTATACCAAAGATGGACACATATTGCTGAAGTAACTGGAACAGGTCATACAGCATCTCTGGAGTAAATGGACGGGTGACGTTTCGGGTCGAGATCCTTCCTCCAAACAGAGTCACAACCAGAAACGTCACCTATCCATGTTCTGCGCAGACGTTGCCCAACCGGCTGAGTTACTGCGGCATTTTGTGTCTATCTTCGCTTTCAAGCTTCTGTACCTTCTGCTGGATGGGAGCGGGGAGAAAAACGAATGACCGGGGCGGGACAAGCCTTTGATTATGCCGAAGATCTAATTTACATTAAAATGGAAGAAAAATGAACGATGTTTCTGTGCCCTTGACGAATATTTTGCATCGGTTTAGGATTTTGTAATGCATTGCGGTTTGCAATATATTCACTTGCATTTGAATGTGGAATATTATCATCTTAAGGCGCTCATTAATTAAGGCATCTATCTTCTGGACATAAAAAAAAGATATCAACTTTTCAAATATAATTGCTCGAAGCTTGTATATTGTCAGACCACCTATAGTTTCTCTTGGATTTTTCCGATCTTAACACCAAATCTTCCAAATTTCTCTTCACAGCAGGGTCTTTTAATCAAGAAGTAACTGAGCGTAGAAATAATTGGATTTATACTTTAGAAATGATCCAATGTTTTCCTCCCTTATACATTTTAAAGTCATAATTCTTGGGAGTATCAGTACGCATGCAATTTATAAAGACCTTCAAAGAGATCTGCTGTTTCCATTTGCAAAAATAAAATAACCATCTTGGAAAAAAAACTTTCTCACCAGAGAAGTTCCCTGTATTCATTTCTTTTCATGTTTTCGACGACAACTTGTCAAAAATTAAGAACTTAGACCGGCACGAGTTGCTGCCTCACAGCGCCAGAGACCTGCCTTCGATCCTGCCTACGGGTGCTGTCGGTATTGAGGGCCTGTTTCCACGCTGCATCTCGAAACTAAACAGAACTAAACTAATCGAAAGTAGACAAAAATGCTGGAGAAACTCAGCGGGTGAGGCAGCATCTATGGAGCGAAGGAATAGGTGACGTTTCGGGCCGAGACCCTTCTTCAGACTGATATCGGTAGGGTGGGGGGTGGAGGGGGAAAGAAAGGAAGAGGCGGAGACAGTACTTCCTTTATTTTTCCCGCACCCCCCCCCCAACATCAGTTTGAAGAAGGGTCTCGACCCGAAACGTTGCCTATTCCGTCTCTCCATAGATGCTGCCTCACCCGCTGAGTTACTCCAGCGTTTTTGTCTACCTTCGATGTTAACCAGCATCTGCGGTACGTTCTTCAACTAAATGTAGGGCAGTACAGCACAGGAACAAAGAGGACCTGGCATGGTGGGGGGGGGGGGGGGGGGGGACTTTCGGTGAGACAGAGGGGGACCATTGGGGACTACATTAAACACTTTGTAGCTGTATCGGTGCCCTATATGTAGTGACTCTTTGCATACCGTGTGCGTGGTGTGCAATACAATCTCACTGCGACATTGTCACATGTGAAAATAAAGTATTAATCAATCAAGCAGGCCCTTCGCCCCACTGTGTGTTGAACATGACGTCAGGTTACACTGATCTCATCTGCCTACACATGATCCATATCCCTCTATTCCCTGTGCCTATCTAGTTTACTGCAGTCTAGTTTATTGTCACGTGTACCGAGGTACAGTGAAAAGCTTTTGTTGCGTGCTAACCAGTCAGCGAAAGACAATACATGATTACAATCGAGCCGTTCACAGTGTACAGATACATGATAAGGGAACAACGTTTAGTGCAAGGTAAAGCCAGCAAAGTCTGATCAAGGATAGTCCGAGGGTGACCAATGAGGTAGATAGTAGTTCAGCACTGCTCTCTGGTTGTGGTAGGATGGTTCAGTTGCCTGATAACAGCTGGGAAGAAACTGTCCCTGAATCTGGAGGTGTGCGTTTTCACACTTCTGTACCTCTTGCCCGATGGGAGAGGGGAGAAGAGGGAGTGGCCAGGGTGCGACTGGTCCTTGATAATGCTGCTGGACTTGCCGAGGCCAGTCCTACAAACCTGTACTATTACAGTCCTATTAACCTACAAACCTGTACGTCTTTGGAGCGTGAGAGGAAACCAGAGCACCCGGAGAAAAGCCACGCAGGTGACGGGGAGAACGTACGAACTCCGTACAGACAGCACCCGTAGTCGGGAATGAAACATGGCGTCTGGCGCTGTGAGGCAGCGACTCTACCGCTGCGCTGTGACACCCCATTAAAAAAAAAATTACGAGTAAGAAAAGAAAGGGAACTTCTTAGGAAAAAGAACCAATGCAGCGTACTCAACAGTAGTAAAAAATGATCACTAAATCTGTTAAAAAATAAATTGCCCGTGCTAATACAGGAAGGCTGTATGCATCATCGTTGGGAACATTTGCGTAGATTGAGTGGAGGCAGACTGGTGCACTGTTAAATCAGGTTGAGCATTTAAACGATTTGTGTGGTGGAGTCATTAATAGCGGTCGGCATTTGTACTAAGTATTTTACAGCTGCTGCTTTGGACATTAGTTCAGTTCAGATCCCCACACACTAGCACTATCCGACACACACCGGAGACAATTCATAATTTTACCAAAGCCAATTAACCTACAAACCTGCACGTCTTTGGAGTGTGGGAGGAAACCGGAGCACCTGGAGAAAACCCACGCAGGTCATTGGGAGAACGTACAAACTTCGTACAGACAGCACCCGTAGGCAGGATTGAACCCGGGTCTCAGGCGCTGTGAGACAGCAACTCCACTTCTGCGCCAGAACCATCCAGTTAAGTTATGTTGAACTATTGAATGAGAATTAATATATATCTCAGTTTTTACTGCTTTATTGTTCAATTCAGGATTATTAAGAACCTGAAACCTAGTATAACATTAAGGAAACGGGTGCTATTAAAAGCAATGAATGATTACCAGTGTATTATGTAACTGGATAATGGTGTCCTCCAAAGACCTACAGGTAAATGAGCGTCTGGGCTTGTACACTCTGGAGTTTAGAAGGATGAGAGGCGATCTTACTGAAACATATAAGATTGTTAAGGGCTTGGACACGCTAGAGACAGGAAACATGTTCCCGATGTTGGGGGAGTCCAGAACCAGGGGCCACAGTTTAAGAATAAGGGGTAAGCCATTTAGAATGGAGACGAGGAAACACTTTTTCTCACGTAGAGCTGTGAGTCTGTGGAATTCTCTGCCTCAGAGGGTGGTGGAGGCCGGTTCTCTGGATACTTTCAAGAGAGAGCTAGATAGGGCTGTTAAAGATAGTGGAGTCAGGGGATATGGGGAGGAGGCAGGAACGGGGTAATGATTGGGGATGATCAGCCATGATCACATTGAATGGCGGTGCTGGCTCGAAGGGTCGAATGGCCTACTCCTGCACCCATTGCCTATTGTGTATTGTAAATTGTAAGATAGGCAGATCAGCGGTAGAGTTGCTGCCCTACAGCGCTTGCAGCGCCACAGACCCGGGTTCGATCCTGACTACGGGTGCTGTCTGTACGGAGTTTGTACGTTCTCCCCGTGACCTGCGTGGGTTTTCTCTGAGATCTCCGGTTTCCTCCCACACTCCAAAGACGTACCGGTTTTCAGGTTAATTGGCAAGGCAAATTAAAAATTGTCCCTAGTGTGTATAGGATAGTGTTAGTGTGCGGGGATCGCTGGTCGGCGCGGACCCGGTGGGCCAAAAGGCCTGTTCCCTATCTCTAAACTAAAACTAAAAACTGAAAAAACCTCCAAGTGACAAGAAATTCTTCAGCAGTTGGGAAAGATGACCAGGGTAGTTGGGAGTGAGTGTGGCAGTTGAGAAATGAGGGAACTATAAAGGCATTAACATCTCTGCACATTATCAGCTGAAGGTGTCCAGATATCATCAAGCTAATTCCTACCGCTGGGTGAAAAATAACCTGATGCTGGGTCCAATGATGAATTTTCACAAGACCGCTATTCTATAGTGAATACCATCTTTCAGGGATAGAGTCACAGAGTCACAGAGACATAAGTTCATCTGTTCACATTCATAAGTGAAAGGAGCGGAAATAGGCCATTCAGCCCATCGAGTCTACTCCGCCATTCAATCATGGCTGATCTATCTCTCCCTCCCAACCCCCTTCTCCTGCCTTCTCCCCATAACCCCTGACACCCGTACTAATCAAGAATCTATCTATCTCTGCTTTAAAAAATATCCTCCACAGCCGTTGTGTCAAACAGTGTGGAAACAGGCCCTTCGGCTCAACAGGCCCCATCAAACCAGTCCCACCTGCATTTGGCCCATATCCATCTAAACCTGTCCTATCCACGTACCTGTCTAAATGTTTCTTAAACGTTGGGAGAGTCCCAACCTCATCTACCTCCTCTGGCAGCTTGTTCCAGACACCTAGAGGATATACCAATTGTTTAATAGTGATTTAATTGCCACATATCCCACTGCACAGTGAAATTATTTTTGCATGTATTACAATAGACAATAGGTGCAGGAGTAGGCCATTCGGCCCTTCGACCCAGCACCACCATTCAATGTGACCATGGCTGATTATCCCCAATCAGTACCCCATTCCTGCCTTCTCCCCATATCCCCTGGCTGAGTGGTGAATCTGTGGAATTCTCTGCCACAGAAGGCAGTTGAGGCCAGTTCATTGGCCATATTTAAGAGGGAGTTGGATGTGGCCCTTGTGGCAAAAGGGATCATGGGGTATGGAGAGAAGGCAGGTACGGGATACTGAGTTGGATGATCAGCCATGATCATATTGAATGGTGGTGCTGGCTCAAAGGGCCGAATGGCCTGCTCCTGCACCTAATTTCTATGATTCTATGACTCCGCTATCTTTAAGAGCCCTATCTAGCTCTCTCTTGAAAGTATCCAGAGAACCGGCCTCTGAGGCAGAGAATTCCACAGACTCACAACTCTCTGTGTGAAAAAGTGTTTCCTCGTCTCCGTTCTAAATGGCTCACCCCTTATTCTTAAACTGTGGCCCCTGGTTCTGGACTTTTCTATGTTCTATTTCACAAGCGGGCGCCGTTTTTCCAAAGTCCAAAGTCCAGTTGGCCCGCGCGCTCGATGTACTCGAGCAGTTCCCATGAACCGCCATCCCTCTCTTCTCCTCTCCTCTCTTCGCCCGGCCATGAAGCCTGCAGCTGATGACGTTACCCGGCTCACCCTCCTACTGGCCCTTGCTCCTCACCTCCCTCGTTCCACCTCCCTCCAGGTCCCGCCGACCAATGAGTTTGTACGTTCTCCCCGTGAGCTGCGTGGGTTTTCTCCGGGTGCTCCGGTTTCCTCCCACACTGCAAAGACGTGCAGGTTTGTAGGTAATTGGCTTTGGTATAAATGGTAAATTGTCCCCTGTGCGTGTAGGATAGTGTTAGTGTGCGGGGATCGCTGGTCGGCCTGTTCCCGTGCTGAATCTCTAAACTAAACTGTAGGAACACAAACAACTGTAGTCTTGAGCAAAGAGAAAAAGTGTCTCCTATTCTGTGTGGCTATCTTACAAACCAAAGGTGTGAACATTGAATTCTAGAATTTTAAGTAGTCCCCCCCACACCCATCTCTCTTCCCTGTGGATCCCCACACTGATGGGCACCCTTCTACTCCACTGTTCTGCCCCTCTTCCCTCCTCCCGCCCCATCACTTCCACCTCTGCCTCTTCCTCCAGCTTTACATTTCACGTAGAGTCACGACCAGAAATATTGCCAATTGAGTCTGAAGAAGGGATCTGATCCAAAACATCACCAATCCAGACTTTAGAAGGATCTCACCACAAAATGTCACTTATCCATGTTCTCCACAGATGCTGCCTGACCCGCTGAGTTACCCCAGCACTCTGTGAAACGTCACCTATCCATGTTCTCCACAGATGCTGCCTGACCCGCTGAGTTACTCCAGCACTCTGTGAAACGTCACCTATCCATGTTCCTCCACAGATGCTGCCTGACCCGCTGAGTTACTCCAGCACTCTGTGAAACGTCACCTATCCATGTTCTCCACAGATGCTGCCTGACCCGCTGAGTTACTCCAGCACTCTGTGAAACGTCACCTATCCATGTTCTCCACAGATGCTGCCTGACCCGCTGAGTTACTCCAGCACTCTGTGAAACGTCACCTATCCATGTTCCCCACAGATGCTGCCTGACCCGCTGAGTTACTCCAGCACTCTGTGAAACGTCACCTATCCATGTTCTCCACAGATGCTGCCTGACCCGCTGAGTTACTCCGGCATTTTGTCTTATTTTGTAATCAGAAATAATTATAAATAACCAGCATCTGCAGCTCCTTGTGTTTTTAGATCTTAGGCTTCAGAGATACAGCATAGAAACAGCCCCTTTGGCCCACGAGTCTGCGCCGACCAGCGATCGCCCGTACACTAACACTTAACCAATCAATCCAATTTTGGGTCGGCACGGTGGCGCAGCGATAGAGTTGCTCCCTCTCAGTGCCAGAGACCCAGGTTCGATCCTGACTATGGGTGTTGCTTTTACGGAGTTTGTACACTCTCCCTGTGACCACGTGGGTTTTCTCCGGGTGCTCCGGTTTCCACCCACACGCCAAAGACGTACGAGTCTGTAGGTTAATTGACTTCAGTAAAATTGTAAATTGCCCCTGGTATGTGTAGGATAGTGCTCGTGTACAGGCGATCGCTGGTCGGCGTGGACCCGGTGGGCCAGAGGGCCTGTTTCCGCGCTGTATCTCTAAAGGTGAAAGTCTAAGAGAGTCGAGAGAGTGAAGAGTGTTTTATTGTCATGTGTCCCAGTTAGAACAATGACATTCTTACTTGCAGCAGCACGACACGATATGGAAACTTGGTACACTGTGAACAATATGTTAGACGAGGGAGAGAAAAATGTTCAGTGTATATATAGTATACACATACCCACCAGCACACACATATATAGGTACACATACATATATATATATATATATATATATATATATATACCTACATGCACATATATATGTATGTGTATATATATGTGTGTATATATATATATATATATATATATATATATATATATATATATATATATATATATATATGTGTGTGTGTGTGTGTGTGTGTATATACATACACACAAACTCAAAAACCAAACAATAGTGTAATAATAATCATAATTAATAATAATAATAATAATAATAATAACGATTAAAAAAAATAAATAATAATAATAATATAATAATAATAATAGCCTATTGTACTTGGTTTATTGGTCCTCCAAAATATTCCAAATGGAATTTAAACTGGAGGTGGTGGAGTTAAGCCAGAAAGGGTTTTTGGGGAGAAAGAACTACCTTGAGAAGAAAGAGCTAGTTCAGAGCTTATTTGCCATGTTTAATAACCTGATGGCTGTGGGGAAGAGCTGTTCCTGAACCCGGACGTTGCAGTTTTCAAGCTCCTGTATCTTCTTCCCAATGGCAACGGAGGGATGAGTGTGTGGCCAGGATGGTGTGGGTCTCTGATGATGCTGCCCGCCTTTTTGAGGCAGCGACTGCGATAGATCCCCTCGATGGTGGGGAGGTCAGAGCCAGTGGTGGGCTGGGCAGTGGTCACAATCTAAAGAGCTTCAAAGCAGGATGGCATCAAAGTGATACGAGTGTCGAATAGGAACAATACGACATGTGAAAAAATTATGCTGCTTTCCTTGCACCTCAAGATCAGAACTGATAACGTACCAGGTGTCCCACTGCTACAGAGAGGTAGCATATTGTTCAGGCTTCCAGATCAAAGGATCATCATCTTTCTTCTACTCTAGTTCCTTCATTGATGAATGCAACTCGTGTCTTCACGAGCCCAACCTCAGGGATAAGGCACAGTCGGCGCTGAACAAAACATTTCATCCTGAAGGAACATTTTTAAAGAAGGAACTGCAGATGCTGGAGAATCAGGGTCGCAGCTGCAGCAGCATCTAAACAACGTTTCGGGTCGAGACCCTTCTTCATGAAGAAGGGTTCTAAATGCTGCTAACCCGCTGAGTTCTCAGCTGATCCTGAAGGAACTGACTTCATTTTGCTTGGATCAGTTTAGTTGAGTTTAGTTTTAAGATAGAGTCATAGAGTGATACAGTGTAAAAGCTCGCCCAACTCGCCCTCGCCTACACCGGCCAACGTGTCCCAGTTACACTCGTCCCACTTGCCCACATTTGGCCCACATCCCTCCAAACCTGTACTAGATATGCCTGTCTAACTACTCCTTAAACTATGGGATAGTCCCAGCCTCAACTACCTCCTCCGGCAGCTTGTTCCATACGCCCACCACACCTTTGTGTGAAAACGTTACCCCTCGGATTCCTTATAAATCTTTTCCCTTCACCTTGAACCTATGTCCTCTGGTTCTAGATTCCCCTACTCTGGGCAAAAGACTCTGTGCATCTACCTGATCTATTCCTCTCATGATTTTATTCACCTTTATAAGATCGCCCCTCATCCTCCTGCGCCCCAAGGAATAGAGACCCAGCCTGCTCAACCTCATTCGTTTAGTTGAGTTTAGTTTAATTAGGCTACAAATCTGTGTGTTTTGGTATTGTAAGAGGAAACCCATGCGATCACACTGAGAACATGCAAACTCCACACAGACAGGACCCCGAATCAGGATCGAACCCGGGTTGCTTGATCTTTAAAGGGCCTGTCCGACTTAGGCAATTTTATTTGGCGACTGTCACAGTCGTAGGAGGTCGCTGATAAAACGGCGACTGGAGCCCCCTACGACAATGTCTACATCAATGTCTACGACAACCTACCACCTAGTCGACATCAAGCTACCGACAACCGGCGACCCATTAGGACGTCCACCTATGACCACACCAACGACAACCTACGACAACCAAAGTCAACCTCCGTCCACCCGCGACAAGCTACGACAAGCAACGACCCTGTCAGCGACAACTGAAGACAATTCAGTCGCCGGTACCTGTGGCCGGCTGACGTAGGCAGTCGCCAACGGAATTCATTGAAGTCAGCACCCGGCAACAACCAACGTCACCTGGCGACACCCTGCGGCAGCACCCACGCCGGGAGAAGACAAGCTATGTCAAGCCCACAGTCGCCGAAACGTTTTGAACATTTCAAAATCCAGCGGTGACCAGAAGAACGTTACGACTCTTTAGGCAACTTGAGGAGACAACTCACGATCCTACAGGCGTCACCCCGCGACCATGTGGCGACAGCCTCGTCGCCTGTAGTCGCCGAAAAAATCGCCCAAGTGGGACAGGGGCTTTAAGGCAGGAGATCTACCTCTGTACCATGCCGACTGTTTAGTTCAGTTTAGTTCATTGTCACGTGTACCGAGGTACAGTGAAAAGCTTTTGTTGCGTGCTAACCAGTCAGCGGAAAGACAATACATGATTACAATCGAGCTTACACACATTATTTAAGCTAGTTTAGTTTAGTTTAGTTTAGTTATAGCATGGAAACAGGCCCTTCGGCCCAACGAGTCCACTCTGACCAGCGATCACCAAAACGTAATTCTATGTTATCCCAGTTTTGCATCCTCCACAGTTGGGGCAATTTACAGAAGCCATATAACCTACAAACCAGCACGTCTTTCGAATGTAGAAGGATGAGGGGAAATCTTATAGAAACGTATAAAATTATAAAAAGGACTGGACAAGCTAGATGCAGGAAAAATGTTCCCAATGTTGGGCAAGTCCAGAACCAAGGGCCATAGTCTTAGAATAAAGGGGAGGCCATTTAAGACTGAGGTGAGAAAAAACGTTTTCACCCAGAGAGTTGTGAATTTGTGGAATTCCCTGTCAGGTTTGGGAATGATTTGGGAATGATTTAGTGGGTGGAATTGCATAGTGCGTGGTGGGCAGTGGAGGCCAAGTCACTGGATGGGTTTAAGAGAGAGTTAGATAGAGCTCTAGGGGCTAGTGGAGTCAAGGGATATGGGGAGAAGGCAGGCACGGGTTATTGATTTAGGACGATCAGCCATGATCACAATGAATGGTGGTGCTGGCTCAAAGGGCCGAATGGCCTCCTCCTCTATTTTCTGTGTTTCTATGAAACTGAAGCACCCGGAGAAAACCCACAATGTCACAAAGGGAACATTTAAGCACCGTACAGACAGCACCTGTGTACCATGTATCTGTGCACTGTGGACGGCTCGATTGTAATCATGTATTGTCTTTCCGCTGACTGGTTAGCACGCAACAAAGACTTTTCACTGTACCTCGGTACACGTGACAATGAACCTCGGTACACGTGACAATTAACTCAACTGAACTAAACCCGTAGTCAGGATGGAACCCGGGTCTCTGGCGCTGTAAGGCAGCAACTCTACCGCTGAGGCACTATGCTATGTTTAGTTTAGTTAAAGATAGCAGAGTCAGGGGATATGGGGAGAAGGCAGGAACGGGGTACGGATTGGGGATGATCAGCCATGATCACATTGAATGGCGGTGCTGGCTCGAAGGGCCGAATGGCCTACTCCTGCACCTATTGTCTATTGTCGATGTCTAGTTTAATTCGAATTTTGTGCAGAGATACGGCGTGGAAACAGGCAGGAACAGCTTCTTCCCCTCGGGCCGAAGGGCCTGTTTTCATGCTCTCTCTCCAAATTAAACTAATGCAAAGTAAACTACACATTTCATAAATCGTCGCTGAAGATGTTACGATGAGCGGGAATTTAAGTAATTTAGAACATGACATCAGGCTGTGGAAAACCCTTAAGGGCCTCCCCCACTTGGGTGTCATTTGCGCGTCACGCAGATGGCGCGCGAAGATTTTGAACGTCCCAAAACGCTGGGACGCCGTGCGCGACCGCGGGTCACTGCCTACGTCACCACGCACTATGCAATTCCACCCACTAAATCATTCCCAAATCATTCCCAAACCTGGGCCTCCTCCATGGCCAGAGTGAGCACCACCGGAAATTGGAGGAGCAGCACCGCATATTCCGCTTGGGCAGTCTGCACCCTAGCGGCATGAACATTAACTTCTCCAATTCCGGTAGCCCTTGCTGTCTCCTCCCCTTCTCAGCTCTCCCTCAGCCCTCTGGCTCCTCCTCTTCCTTTCTCCTCTCTCCACCCCGCCCCCCCCCCCCCCCCCCCCCTCCTCCCCCCACACCCTACGTCAGTCTGAAGAAGGGTTTCGGCCCGAAACGTTGCCTATTTCCTTCACTCCATAGATGCTTCTGCACCCGCTGAGTTTCTCCAGCACTTTGTATCTTCCCCTTTGCTCCACCTATTGAATTCGAATTTGTTTATTTTAGTAAAGTATTTTTGAATTGAATTGAATTGACTTGGTGCTGAGCTCACAAGTAACAACACGATATACAGTAGACAATTAAAAATAAAACATTATAATTTATACATGTGAATGAAATAAAATGCCAGAGCAAAAGGAGGCTACAGATTTTTGATTATTGAGCAGAGCTATTCCTTGTTGAAAAAAAACTGTTTTTATATCTGCCTGTGGCGGCTTTGACAGTCCGGAGTCGCCTTCCAGAGGGAAGTGATTCAAAGAGTTTGTGGCCAGGATAAGAGGGGTCAGAGATGATCTTGCCCACTCGCCTCCTGGCCCTTGCAGTGTACAGTTGGTTAATGGAGGGAAGATTGCAACCAATAACCTTCTCGGCTGATCGGACGATTCGCTGCAGCCTCCGGGTGTCGTGCTTGGTGGCTGAGCCAAACCAGACCATGATGGAGAAGGTGAGGACAGACTCTACGATGGCCTTGTAGAATTGGACCATCATTGCCTGTGGCAGATTGTGTTTCCTCAGCTGCCGCAGGAAGTACATCCTCTGTTGTGCATTTTTGACTGTGGAGTCGATGGTAGCCCCCCATTTAAGGTCCCTGGAAATGATGGTTCCAAGGAATTTAAAAGACTCCACAGATGTGACTGTGGTGTTGTTGATGGTGAGTGGGGTGAGGGGAGGGGGAGCTCTCCTAAAGATTGTGTCTGATCTGAATGGAAGGCATGCAAAAAATATATTTTCACTGTAGTTAATGATAGATCGAAACATAAACATAAATATCTTCATGCATGGTGTAACCCAGTTCCAGCGACAAAATAATGCTTTGATACACAACACTGTTTGACATCACATGGATCTTTCATCAATGCTACCGTCATGAAAGCAGTTCTCAACCAAACGTTTCAGACCTGTTTCCTGATGTTAACAGATGTTTAGTTTAGTTTAGTTTAGTTTGGTTTGGTTTGGTTTCGATGCAGCGTGGAAACAGGCCCTTCGGACCACCGAGTCCCCATCAACCAGTGGTCACCCCGTACACTAGCACTATCCTACACACGCTAGGGACAAATTACAAGGAGTCAATTAAACTGCAAACCTGTACGTCTTTGGAGTGGGGGAGGAAACCAGAGCACCCGGAGAAAACCCACGCAGCCGCAGGGAGAACGTGCAAACTCCATACAGACAGCACCCGGATCAAACTATCACTAAACTAAACTAATTTGAGGAAGGACATTCTTGCTATTGAGGGAGTGCAGCATAGGTTTAGCAGGTTAATTCCCGGGATGGCGGGACTGTCATATGCTGAGAGAATGGAGCAGCTGGGCTTGTACACTCTGGAGATTTGAAGGATGAGAGGGGATCTCATTGAAACATATAAGATTATTAAGGGTTTGGACACGCAAGAGGCAGAAACCATGTTCCTGATGTTGGGGGAGTCCAGAACCAGGGGCCACAGTTTATGAATAAGGAGTAAGCCATTCAGAACAGAGACGAGCAAACACTTTTTCTCACAGAGAGTGGTGAGTCTGTGGAATTCTCTGCCTCAGAGGGCGGTGGAGGCTGGTTCTATGGATACTTTCAATAGAGATCAAGATAGGGCTCTTAAAAATAGCGGAGTCAGGGAATATGGGAAGAAGGCAGGAACGGGGTACTGATTGTGGATGATCAGCCATGATCGCATTGAATGGTAGTGCTGGCTCGAAGGGCCGAATGGCCTACTCCTGTACCTATTGTCTATTGTCTATTGTCTATATTTAAGAAGAATCTGCAGATGCTGGAAAATTGAAGGTAGACAAAAATCCTGGAAAACTCAGCGGGTGAGGCAGCATGTATGGAGCGAAGGAAATAGGCAACATTTTGGGTCGGTTTCTGCCCGAAACGTTGCCTATTCCCTTCGCTCCATAGATGCTGCCTCACCCGCTGAATTTCTCCAGCATTTTTGTCTACCCACTAAACTATACTAGTCAGGATGGAACCCGGGTCTCTGGCGCAGTCTATACCTTTTTCCCCAAGATGGGAATGTCACCAGTGTGCTAGGCTTTCAGCTTTAAGCAAATTCACTTTACTGTGTGTCTGTACACTCTGCATGGGCATAGACAGTGTACAGAGATGCAAACAGTGCAGAATGCATGAGATCTCCATCCTGTTTTGATGAGGATGCCGGCTACAACTTCACTGTAAGGTCAGACAGCAGCTAACATGCGTGGAGAGAGGAGCGGAGTTGATCACAGAGCTCAGTGACTTTTCACCAGGCTTGGCCATCAAGCTGAAATCTTTATACTGTTTCTCTGCTCCTCTGCTCATGGGGAAAGAGTCAAGAGTGTTTTATTGTCACGTGTCCCAGATAGAACAACAAGATTCTTACTTGCAGCAGCACAACAGAATATGGAAACATAGTACACTGTAAACAATGTGATAAATGAGAAAAAGGTGTATACATATATGTGTGTGTATGTGTGTGTATATTTACACACACACACATGTGTATATACACACACACACACACATGTGTATACTCTATATTTACACACATATATACACATGTATATACACACATACGTATACACACACACACACACACGTATATATACACACACATGTAAAAACACACACGCACACATGTATATGCACACATACACACACGCATGTATACTACACACGTATATATACACACACACACATACGTATACTGTATATTTACACACACACATATACACACACACGCACACAAACGTGTATACTGTCTATATATGTACAAACACACACACATATATATACACACACACGTATACGTACTTATACACACATGTACATACACATATATGTATATATGTATGGTCAGTAATATTTTGTGTAGTTCACGTCAAAGAGTCACACAGATCCTTCGGCCCAACTCGTCCAAGCTGAACGAGGTGCCCCATCTAAGCTTGTCCCACCTGCTCATGTTTGGCCCATATCCTTCTAAACATTTCCCATTCATGCACCAAATGTATTTTTAATGCTGTGATATTACTTGCCTCAACTACCTGCTCTGGCGGCTCGTTCCACATACACATCCCTTCCGTGAAAAAGGTTGCTCCTCAGGTTCTTATAAAACCTTTCCCCTCTCATCTCAAGTGTTTAGTCAGTTTAGTTTATTGTCACGTGTATCGAGGTACAGTGAAAAGCTTTTGTTGCGTGCTAGCCAGTCAGCGGAAAGACAATACATGATTACAATCGAGCCGTTTACCGTGCACAGATACATGATGAAGAATTAACGTTTAGTGCAAGGTAAAGCCAGCAAAGTCTGATCAAGAATATTCCGAGGGTCACCAATGAGGTAGATAGTAGTTCAGCGCTGCTCTCTGGTTGTGGTAGGATGGTTCAGTTGCCTGATAACAGCTGGGAAGAAACTGTCCCTGAATCTGGAGGTGTGCGTTTTCACACTTCTGTACCTTTTGCCGATGGGAGAGGGGCGAAGAGGAAGTGACCAGGGTGAGACTGGTCCTTGATGATGCTGCTGGCCTTGCCGGGGCAGCGTGAGGTGTAGATGGAGTCAATGAAAGGGAGGTTGGTTTGTGTGACGGTCTGGGCTGCGTCCACAATTCGCTGCAATTTGTTGCAACCTCTAATTCTTGTCCTCGAGCTCTTGGTTTCTCTCACCTGGGAAATTCTGAGGGTGAATGAGGGTGAATACAAGCCTAGTCTTTTCAATCTTTCCTCATATGACAGTCCTGCCATCCCAGGGATCAATCTCGTGAACTCAATCACAAGGATGTCCTTCCTCAAGGAGGAAAAGGTGCTGGCATCCTTTCAAAACCAGAAATGTGATCTTTTAAACTGAAATGTTTTTGTTCAGATCCATGTATGAAGATTCAATTTCATCTTATTTGGGCGGTGGAGCAAATAGACAATAGACAATAGGTGCAGGAGTAGGCCATTCGGCCCTTCGAGCCAGCACCGCCATTCAATGTGATCATGGCTGATCATCCCCAATCAGTACCCCGTTCCTGCCTTCTCCCCATATCCCCTGACTCTGCTATCTTTTAGAGCCCTATCTAGCTCTCTCTTGAAAGCATCCATAGAACCGGCCTCCACCTCCGAGGCAGAGAATTCCACAGACTCCCAACTCTCTGTGTGAAAAGGTGTTTCCTCGTCTCCGTTCTAAATGGCTTCCCCCTTGTTCTTAAACTGTGGCCCCTGGTTCTGGACTCCCCCAACATCGGGAACATGATTCCTGCCTCTAGTGTGTCCAAACCCTTAATAATCTTATATAGTGCACGGGACATTTTGCTTAGTTGAGTTATAATTACAGTTGTGCAAGCAAAGGAAATCATCAAAACGTTTTTTAATGCACCAGCTGAATTTTATAGTTTGTTTAATGCTTCTAAAATTTCACAACAATTTCTAATGAGCGTTACACAAAATATTTCATGATGTCTATTAATTTTCATAGTTTCCAGCTTCATTAATGAATGCAAATCTATGTTTTACAGACGGCAATAATAGAAACAAAGAAACATAGAAAATAGGTGCAGGAGGAGGCCATTCGGCCCTTCGAGCCAGCACCGCCATTCATTGTGATCATGGCTGATCGTCCCCAATCAATAACCCGTGCCTGCCTTCTCCCCATATCCCTTGATTCCACTAGCCCCTAGAGCTCTATCTAACTCTCTCTTAAATCCACCCAGTGACTTGGCCTCCACTGCCCTCTGTGGCAGGGAATTCCATTAATCTAAAAACCTGCCCGGCTTTCTCCTGCCCCTCCCATCCTCCCACTTTCTTTCCCCCTCCCATCTCTCCCCCCCCCCCCCCTTCCGCCCACCACCCCCTAATCTGTCTGGAAAAGGGTCCTGACCCATGACGTCAAAGATTAAGGGGAGACAGTGGAAGCATATGAAATTATGAATGGCATAGATAGGGTAGACAGTCAGAACCTTTTCCCCAGAGTGGAGATGTCAAACACTAGAGGGCGCAGGTATAAGGTGAGAGGGGGAAAGTTTAAAGGAGATGTGCAGGCAGGTTTTATTACACAGAGGGAGGTGGGTGCCTGGAACGCGCTGCCAGGGGTGGTTGTGGAGGCAGATACAATAGTGGTGTTTAAGAAACATTTGGACAGGCACATGGATATGCAGGGAATGGAGGGACATGTATCAGGTACACGCGGATGAGATCAGTTTAACTTGGCATCATGTTTGGCACAAACATTGTGGGCCGAAGGGCCTGTTCCTGTGCTGTACTGTTCCATGTTCTCCAGAGATGCTGCCTGACCCGCTGAGTTACTCCAGCACTCTGTGAAACGTCACCTATCCATGTTCTCCACAGATGCTGCCTGACCCGCTGAGTTACTCCAGCACTCTGTGAAACGTCACCTCCATGTTTTTTCAAACCCAATGGGGTCAGCATCAGCTGAGTTACTCCAGCACTTCAGAGATACAGTTGAAAAACCGTCACCTATCCGACACACAAGGAACAATTTACAATTTCACAGACGCAATTAAACTGACCCGTCTTTGGAGTTACCCAGCACTCTGTGAAACGTCAAACTCCGTATCCGTAGTCAGGATGTCTCTCCACAGATACCGCTGCGCCTGGGCCACCCTGCACCATATGATTGATCCAGAGATCTAAGCCTCACGCCACTCTTTAGGAGCATCAAATTCTGTGAAACGTCACGTTATAGAGCTATAGGGCGCAGAAACAGGCCATTTGGCCCACCTTGTCTCTGCCGATCATATTGGCATACTGACCCGCCTGTATTTTAGCCCTCTCTGTCTGTATATCTGTCTAAATGTCTTGTCATAGAGTGATCGTGGGAAATGTGTCTAACTTATGTCGACACTACAGCCCTCTAATCTATCAATGTAGCTTACAAATATATTTTAGAATGCTGTGATTGTTACTTTTCAAACCTAAATATTAAAAAAAAACCTGTGTCTCTGGTGGATTCTAGTCAATGAAAGAGTAACCAGAATAAAACCATAAAATCAGAATAGTAAAATCACATCTGAGAATTTCCTTCGGAGAAAGAAGTCTCCCCCGATCAACTTAAGAGATACAGTGCGGGAAAAGGGCAACGACCAGTGAGCACCTGCGAACTCCGACACACAACTGGGGGAACAATTTACAATTTTTTACCAAGCCAATTAAACTGCAAACCTCCGTCTTTGGAGTGTGGGAGGTGGGAGGAAACGTACAAACTCCGTACAGCCAGCACCCGTAGTCAGGATCGAACCCGGGTCTCTGGCGCTGTAAAGCAGCAACTCTACCGCTGTGCAGTACTATAGACAATAGACAATAGACAATAGGTGCAGGAGTAGGCCATTTGGCCCTTCGAGCCAGCACCACCATTCAATGTGATCATGGCTGATCATCCCCAATCAGTACCCCGTTCCTGCCTTCTCCCCATATCCCCTGACTCCACTATTTTTAAGAGCCCTATCTAGCTCTCTCTTGAAAGCATCCAGAGAACCTGCCTCCACCTGAGGCAGAGAATTCCACAGACTCACCACTCTTTGTGTGAAAAAGTGTTTCCTCGTCTCCGTTCTAAATGGCTTACTCCTTATTCTTAAACTGTGGCCCCTGGTTCTGGACTCCCCCAACATCGGGAACATGTTTCCTGCCTCTCGCGTGTCCAAGGCCTTAATAATCTTATACGTTTAAATATTCAATAGAGTTCTTATTTGTACTCTACTGGGACAGGCAGTATCTCTGGATAGAAGGAATTCAGATTCTGAAGAAGCGTCTCGGCCCGAAACGTCACCCATTCCTTCTCTCCAGAGATGCTGCGAGGGAGCAGCTCTACCACTGCGCCATCCTGCCGCCCGCTGGTGCTGCACTGTTCTACTTTGTATGTTCAAGTGGATTTGCTGGTACTCAGCCAGCTTGCCTTCCGTGACTCCGTTCCCATTGACTTCATACTTGACGAATAGAGACGCCAGCAATGTTATCGATAACTCTTTAATGGAGTGTACTCGAAATCTGTATCATTGTTCCAATTAACAGCCACTTACACCCAAGCTGGGGAAATTAATCTGGTGATTCTATGAAAACAATGAGCTGCAAATTGATTTCATCAATAACTCAATCCCTTTCTCCCAGCTTCTACTCCGCAACATTTGTTCTGAAGATGATTCCAACATCAGCAGTTACCTGTATCCACAATAACAAATCATCTTTTAAAAAATAGTTTTAATTATCACGAACCCTAAACTATTTAAAGAGGGAGTTAGATAGGGCTCTTAAAAATAGCAGAGTCAGGGGACATGGGGAGAAGGCAGGAACGGGGTACTGATTGTGGGTGATCAGCCATGATCACATTGAATGGCGGTGCTGGCTTGAATGGCCTACTCCTGCACCTGTTGTCTATTGTCTATAATTAGAACACATTTAGTTTTAGTTCAGAGATACAGCAGGGTATCAGGCCCTTCGGCCCATCGAGTCCGCACCGAACGGCCATCATTCGGTACACTAGTGGTATCCTGCATACTACAAGGGACATGGAAGGCATGGTGGCGCAGCGGTAGAGTTGCTGCCTCACAGCGCCAGAGACCCGGGTTCAATCCTGACTGCGGGTGCTGTCTGTACGGAGTTTGTACGTTCTCCCCGTGACCTGCGTGGGTTTTCTCCAGGTGCTCTAGTTTCCTCCCACACCCCAAAGACGCACAGGTTTATTGGTTAATTGGCTTGGTACAAATGTAAATTATCCCCAATATGCGTAGGATAATGTTATTGTGTGGGGATCGCTGGTCGGTGTGACAAAGGACTTGTTTCTGCTCTGTATCTCTAAACTAAACTAAATAATTCAATAAAACAATGAACAATTATAACAGAAAGAATTAAGACTCCATTGAAGATACAGTATGTGTATAAAATCATGAGAGGAATAGATCGGGTAGATGCCCAGTCTCTTGCCCAGAGTTGGGGAATCAAAGATCAGAGGACATAGGTTTAAGGTGAAGGGAAAAGATTTAGTAGGAATCTGAGGGGTAACTTTTTCACACAGAGGGTGGTGGGTGTATGGAACGAGCTGCCAGAGGAGGTAGTTGAGGTAATAGGCAATATGTTGCAGGAGTAGGCCATTCGGCCCCTCGAGCCAGCACCGCCACTCAATATGATCATGGCTGATCATGGCAGGGACTATCCCAAACAGTTAGACAGGCGCATGGAAAGGACAGGTTTAGAGCGATATGGTATAGATACTGGCTGGTGGGACGAGTGAGGCTGGGACATGTTGGTGGGTGTGGACAAGTTGGGCTGAAGGGCCAGATTCCACACTGTATCGCTCTATGACTCTCTATTAATCACCCCACCAGAATGCCATTTACATCCTGCGTATCGTAATGAGACTACTTGTATATGTCCCTGAGATGCCATCAGGTTTTTTAGACAATAGAGAATAGGTGCAGGAGGAGGCCATTCAGCCCTTCGAGACAGCACCGCAATTCACTGTGATCATGGCTGATCATCCCCTAATCAGAACCCCGTTCCTGCCTTCTCCCCATATCCCTTGACTCCGCTATTTTTAAGAGCCCTATCTAGCTCTCTCTTGAAAGCATCCAGAGAACCAACCTCCACCGCCCTCTGAGGCAGAGAATTCCACAGACTCACCACTCTTTGTGTTAAAAAGAGAATTCGGAAGCACAGTCCGTGCCGACCATTTGTTTTCCCCAGTCCCATCTCTGTGAGAAAAAAATCGTGTTTCCTGAAGCATCTCTGAGTAAAGAAGTTTCACTACCCCAAAACCCCAAAATGGCTTACCCCTTATTCTTAAACTATGGCCCCTGGTTCTGGACTCCCCCAACATTGGGAACATGTTTCCTGCCTCTAGTGTGTCCAATCCCTTAATAATCTTATATGTTTCAATAAGATTCCCTCTCATCCTTCTAAACTCCAGAGCGTACAAGCCCAGCTGCTCCATTCTCTCAGCATATGACAGTCCCGCCATCCCGGGAATTAACCTTGTAACCCTATGCTGCACTCCCTCAATGGCAGGAATGTCCTTCCTCAAATTCTGGGACCAAAACTGCACACAATACTCCAGGTGTGGTCTCACTAGGGCCCTGTACACCACAGAAGGACCTCTTTGCTCCTATGCTCAACTCCTCTTGTTATTATTGGTAAACTTTGCACAAAACCAAATATTTACAGCGATAGCAAAAGCTGAACATAGTACTAATAGAGGCTTGCAAACATGCTGGAGAAACTCAGCGGGTGAGGCAGCATCCATGGAGCGAAGGAAATAGGCAACGTTTCGGGTTGAAACCCTTCTTCAGACCCGAAACGTGCCTATTTCCTTCGCTCCATAGATGTTGCCACACCCGCTGAGTTTCTCCAGCATGTTTGTCCACCTTGGATTTTCCAGCATCTGCAGTTCCTTCTTAAACAACAATAGAGGTTTGCCTGATGGTATGGTTTGGAGCGCCCAGGAGCGGAAAAGACAGCAAAAAGTAGTAAACACTGCCTGGTCCATCATCGGCTCTGACCTCCCTTCCATCGAGGGGATCTATCGCAGTCGCTGCCTCAAAAAGGCTGGCAGCATCATCAAGGACCCACACCACCCTGGCCACTCACTCATCTCCCCGCTGCCTTCAGGTAGAAGGTACAGGAGCCTGAAATCTGGTACATCCAGGTTCAGGAATAGCCACTTCCCCACAGCCATCAGACTATTAAACTCAACTCAAACAAAACTCTGAACATTAATAGCCCATTGCACCTTATCAGCTTATTTATGTGTGTATATATATATATATATATATATATATATATATATATATATATATATATATTCAATGGTATATGGACACACTGATCTATTTATTTATGCCTATGTGCTGAACCAACGCAAGAATTTGTCCGATCTGGGACACATGACAATAAACTCTCTTGAATCTTGATATCCATTCAATAGATAATCTGCGTCAACAAGACCAAGACTTATTGATAATCATCGTAACCTAAGGCTTTTCACCAGGTTTCAGGCTGCTGACTTTGAGTATATCACATTCACTCACTACATGAACAATCCCCCCGTGTTAATGTGTGCAGTGGTGTTCAATGGCGATTGATATTGCCACATGTACGATGTGCATACCGACGGATAAATTATTTTCTTACAAACAATCCAGTAGAGCACTGTGTAGGAAGGAACTGCAGATGCTGGTGCACACAGAACATAGACACCAAATGCTGGAGTTACTCAACGGGGCAGGCAGCATCTCTGGAGATGAAGGAATAGTTGACGTTTCGGGTTTATAACAATAGAAATCGATTACAGGAGCAAAGAGGTCCTTCTGCAGTTGTACAGGGCCCTAATGAGACCACACCTGGAGTATTGTGTGCAGTTTTGGTCTCCAAATTCCCCTAATTGAGGAAGAACATTCTTGCTATTTAGGGAGTGCAGCGTAGGTTTACAAGGTTAATTCCCGGGATGGCGGGACTGTCGTATGCTGAGAGAAAGGAGCAGCTGGGCTTGTACACTCTGGAGTTTAGAAGGATGAGAGGCTATCTCATTGAAACATATAAGATTGTTAAGGGCTTGGACACACTAGAGGCAGGAAACATGTTCCTGATGTTGGGGGAGTCCAGAACCAGGGGCCACAATTTAAGAATAAGGAGTAAGGCATTTAGAACGGAGATGAGGAAACACTTATTCTCACAGAGAGTGGTGAGTCTGTGGAATTCCCTACCTCAGAGGGCGTTGGAGGCAGGTTCTCTGGATGCTTTCTGGAGAGAGCTAGATAGGGCTCTTAAAAACAGCGGAGTCAGGGGATATGGGGAGAAGGCAGGAATGGGGTACTGATTGTGGATGATCAGCCATGATCACATTGAATGGCGGTGCTGGCTCGAAGAGCCAAATGGCCTACTCCTGCACCTGTTGTCTATTGTCTATAAATGCCGGAGTGACTCAGCGGGACAGGCAGCATCTCTGGAGATGAAGGAATGGGTGACGTTTCGGGTCGAGACCATTCTTCAGAGTCTTCAGTCACCCATTCCTTCTATCCAGAGATACTGCCTGCCCCAGTAGAGTACTGCGCAGCGGTAGAGTTGCTGCCTCACAGCACCAGAGATCCAGGTTCGATCCTGACTACGGGCGCTGTCTGTATGGAGTTTGTACGTTCCCCTGGTGACCTGCGTGGGGTTTCTCCGGGTGCTCCAGTTTCCTCCCACACTCCAAAGACGTGCAGGTTTATAGGTTAATTGGCTTTGGTAAAATTGTAAATTGTCCCCAGTGTGTGTAGGATAGTGTTTGTGTGTGGGGATCGCTGGTCAGCACGGACTCGGTGGGCTGAAGGGCCTGTTTCTGCGCTGTATCGCTAAACTAAATGAAACGAAACTAAAATTATTGAAAGTGTTTCGAAATAGTCTACTGTTCCTGCATGCAAGAGGCACCATTTTCCAAGTCCAGTCTGTGCTCTCGTTGTTACGAGCGGTGCCCGATTTAGGCGAGCCCCAGGCTGCAGTGGGGCCTCCAGCTGTCGCTGTCCTTGGACACCATGTCCCTCTCCTCGCCTGTTCACCTTTGTTCCACAGGCATCCCTCTGCTGGACACAACAAACTGCAATGTCAGTATACAAAACAAAAAACAGAAAGTGCTGGAGTAACTAAGCGGGTCAGACAGCATCTCTGGGCAACATTGCAGGTCAGGATTCTTCAAGTAGTTATATGTATCCCAGTCCGTCACACACACCACGCTCCCCACCATTGTAGATGTGGCCAGTCCGTCACACACACCACACTCCCCACCATTGTAGATGTGGCCCAGTCCATCACACACACCACACTCCCCACCATCGACTCCATCTACACTTCACGCTGCCTCGGGAAAGCAGCCGACATCATCAGAGACTTGTCCCTGTCCCACCCCGGTCATTCCTTCTTCTCCCCGCTCCCGTCCGGCAGAAGGTACAGAAGCTTGAAAGCGCGCACCACCAGACTCAGGAACAGCTTCTTCCCCTCTGTTATCAGGCTTCGGAACGGCCCTTCCATAAGCTAGGGTACTGTTCGATTCACCTCTACCCCATTGCGGACATTGGACTTTGTCTCTGGAACTGATGCGCTACAATGCTGAGAACTACATTCTGCGTCTTCCTGTTTGCTCCACCTATTGGACTGGAGTTAGACAATTGTATCTATCTATGGTACATCTGATCAAAGCCATTCAAATCAAAGCAAAACTCAATCAGTACCCCGTTCCTGCCTTCTCCCCATATCCCCTGACTCCGCTATCTTTAAGAGCCCTATCTAGCTCTCTCTTGAAAGTATCCAGAGAACCGGCCTCCACCGCCCTCTGAGGCAGAGAATTCCACAGACTCACAACTCTCTGTGTGAAAAAGTGTTTCCTCATCTCCTTTCTAAATGGCTTACCCCTTATTTTTAAACTGTGACCCCTGGTTCTGGACTCCCCCAACATCGGGAACATGTTTCCTGCCTCTAGCGTGTCCAAACCCTCAATAATCCTATATGTTTCAATAAGATCCCACCCCATCCTTCTAAATT
Organism: Okamejei kenojei; assembly: GCA_035221665.1. Lineage (NCBI taxonomy): Eukaryota > Metazoa > Chordata > Chondrichthyes > Rajiformes > Rajidae > Okamejei > Okamejei kenojei. The sequence goes on from CM069133.1 coordinate 3,790,287, forward strand.
CCAGAGTATATCCCCAATTGCTGTTGAATTAATATTGAGTCAGTCAGACCTTTTAATGCTGACATCACGTTTAATATATCAGGGAATTAATCAATTGCTGGCACATGTGAAACACTATTATACATGTAAAGTGACAGCTTTAACCAGGCTGCACATTATATGACTTTTTACGATGATGAATAGTCTTTTGCTGAAAAGATGGAATAATAATAGAAAAAGTAGGAGATAATCTGAGGACCAGGAATGATTTGTGGCAACAGAGAAATTGTTAACATTTTAGGGCAACATTTTAGGGCAGCACGGTGGCGCAGCGGTAGAGTTGCTGCCTCACAGCGCCAGAGACCCGGGTTCCATCCCGACCTCGGGTGCTGTCTGTACGGAGTTTGTACGTTCTCCCCGTGACCTGCGCGGGTTTTCTCCGAGATCTTCAGTTTCCTCCCACACTCCAAAGACGTGCAGGAATGTAGGTTAATTGGCTTGGGGAATGTTAAAAATAAAATTGTCCCTAGTGGGTGTAGGATGGTGTTAATGCGCGGGGATCTCTGGTCGGCACGGACCCAGTGGGCCGAAGGGCCTCTTTCCGCACTGTATATCTAAACTAAACTAAACTAAACTAAATTTGTACGTCAGAACTGAGAAAAGATTGAATATTTTGATGATATGGAAAAAAAGGGGATGGATAGAGAGAACAAAATGAGATGTTTGTAAAACAGACGATCTCCAGGAGAGAGTGATTTTATTTCTGCAGATGGTCATAAAAACATAGTAACAAAGACAATAGGTGCAGGAGTAGGCCATTCGGCCCTTCGAGCCAGCACCGCCATTCAATGTGATCATCCACAATCAGTACCCCGTTCCTGCTTTCTCTCCATATCCCTTGATTCCGTTAGCCCTAAGAGCTAAATCTAGCTCTCAATTGAAAACATCCTGTGAACCGGTCTCCACAGCCTTCTGTGGCAGAGAATTCCACAGATTCACAATTCTCTGGATGAAAAAGTTTTTCCTCATCTCAGTCCAAAATGGCCTACCCTATATTCTTAAACTTTGGCCCCTGTTTCTGGACTCCCCCAACATCGGAAACATGTTTCTTGCATCTAATTTGTCTAATCCCTTAAGAATTTTATGTGCTTCTACAAGATCCCCTCTTATCCTTCTAAATTCCAGTGAATACAAGCCCAGTCTTGTATCATATGCCATCCCGGGAATTAACCTTGTGAACCTACGCTGTACTCCCTCAATAGCAAGAATGTCCTTCCTTAAAACTGCACACAATACTCCAGGTGTGGTCTCACCGGGGCCCTGTACAACTGCAGTAGGTCCACCTTGCTCCTAAACTCAAATCATTTCGCAATGAAGTCCAGCATGCCATTAGCTTTCTTCACTGCCTGCTGTACCTGCATGCTTATTTTCAGTGACTGATGTACAAGTCATACAGTGTGGAAACAGGTTCATTGACCTGAAAAGCAGCTCGCAGTTTGAAAACACGTTAACTGAACATATAAATGTAAACATTTAAGCGTGAATTTGAGTGTGCGAGCAGTGTAGGTTCACAAGGCAGTGCAGCGAAGGTTCACAAGGTTGATCCCTGGGATGGCGGGACTGTCATGTGAGGAAAGATTGAAAAGACTAGGCTTGTATTCACTGGAGTTTAGAAGGATGAGGGGGATCTTATAGAAACATATAAAATTATAAAAGGACTGGACAAGCTAGATGCATGAAAAATGTTCCCAATGTTGGGTGAGTCCAGAACCAGGGTCCACAGTCTTAGAATAAAGGGGAGGTCATTTAACACTGAGGTGAGAAAAAACTTTTTCACCCAGAGAGTTGTGAATTTGTGGAATTCCCTGCCACAGAGGGCAGTGGAGGCCAAGTCACTGGATGGATTTGACAGTTAGATAGAGCTCTAGGGGCTAGTGGAGTCAAGGGATATGGGGAGAAGGCAGGCACGGGTTATTGATTGGGGACGATCAGCCATGATCGCAATGAATGGCGGTGCTGGCTTGAAGGGCCGAATGGCCTCCTCCTGCACCTATTTTCTATATTTCTATGTTTCCATTTCAAAAAACTGGTTTAAGTATTAATGAAAAAAGCATGCTACTTGAAACATACCGCTGGTCGCAGCGGCCTCGGTGGGTCGAAGGGCCTGTTTCCGTGCTGTACCTCTCAACCAAACTATGGTCTGGGAAATGCCGACCGAGTCCGTGTCGACCAGCGGTTCCCTTTCTTTAATACTGTCCTACACTCACTCAGGACAATTTGCATTGACACCAAAGCCAATGAATTGACAAACCTGTACGTCTTTGGAGTGTGGGAGGAAACCGGAGCTCCTGGAGAAAACCCACGCAGGTCACGGGGAGAACGTACAAACCCCGCACAGACAGCACCGGTAGTCAGGATTGAACCCGGGTCTCTGCCGCTGTGAGGCAGCAACTCTACCGCTGCGCCACCGTGCCACACGTAGACCTGACAGCTTTACAATGATTGACTGGAGAGGCTGAAAATATATTCTTATCATTTCAGTTTGAGTCATCTTCTATCCAATTGTGTTGACGTTGATGGCTTTATAAATCACATTATTTTCCTTGTGAACAGCTGAGTGTGTCAATTTGGATTTGAATTAGTCTATGATTGCAGTGCAACTTAATGATAACTTAGATATCGGGAAATAGCAGCGGACCGCTTCACGATCATTGGAAATGACTACATCATCATTTTCATCCCACATTCCGCATTGCATTTTCAGACTGTTCATTGACTGAGGATGGCATTGCATCTGAAGGGACAATAATGTTCCCGTCCACTCTGCGATTAAGTTGTCAGCGAGGGCGAAACTAGAAATAGATTACTTATTATGCAGATTAAAATAGACGTTAGGAGGTCATGTTGCAGTTGTTGGACAGGCCCCGTTGAAAGTATTGTGTTCAGTTCCGGGTACCATGTTATAAAGTAAGTAAGTAAGTAAGTTTATTGGCCAAGTATTCACACACAAGAAATTTGCCTTGGTGCTCCGCCCACAAGCCCATTGCGTTAAGTTCCGGGTACCGTGTTATAGGAAGGGTGTTATCAAGTTGGAAAGGGTCCAGAGAGAGAAGTATGAAAAAAGGTCCCAACCTGAAACGTCACCTATCCATGTTCTCCAGAGATGCTGCCTGACCCGCTGAGTTACTCCAGCACTCTGTGAAACGTCACCTATCCATGTTCTCCACAGATGCTGCCTGACCCGCTGAGTTACTCCAGCACTCTGTGAAACGTCACCTATCCATGTTCTCCACAGATGCTGCCTGACCCGCTGAGTTACTCCAGCACTCTATGAAACGTCACCTATCCATGTTCTTCACAGATGCTGCCTGACCCGCTGAGTTACTCCAGCACTCTGTGAAACGTCACCTATCCATGTTCTTCACAGATGCTGCCTGACCCGCTGAGTTACTCCAGCACTCTGTGAAACGTCACCTATCCATGTTCTCCACAGATGCTGCCTGACCCGCTGAGTTACTCCAGCACTCTGTGAAACGTCACCTATCCATGTTCTCCACAGATGCTGCCTGACCCGCTGAGTTACTCCGGCACTCTGTGAGGGCCTGAGCTACAGGGAGAGGTTGAGCAGGAGGATGAGGGGTGATCTTATAGAGGTGTATAAAATCATGATCGGGTAGACGCACAGAGTCTTTTACCCAGAGTAGGGGAATCGAGGACAAGAGGACATAGCTCTAAGGCTAGGAGGGGAAGATTTAATATGACCCTAGTGAGTCCACACCTGGAGTATTGTGACAGTTTTGGTCTCCTAATTTGAGGAAGGGCATTCTTGCTATTGAGGGAGTGCAGCGTAGGTTCACCAGGTTCATTCCCGGGATGGCAGGACTGTCATATGCTGAGAGAATGGAGCGGCTGGGTTTGTACACTCTGGAATTTAGAAGGATGAGAGGGTATCTTATTGAAACATATAAGATTATTAACGGTTTGAACACACTGGAGGTAGGAACCATGTTTTCGATGTTGGTGGAATCCAGAACCAGGGGCCACAGTTTAAGAATAAGGGAGAAGCCATTTAGAATGGAGATTAGTAAATACCTTTTCACACAGAGAGTTGTGAGTCTGTGGAATTCTCTGCCTACTCCTGCACCTATTGTCTATTGTCTATTGAACCTAAGGAGTAACTTTTTCACACTGAGGGTGGTGGGTGTGTGGAACGAGCTGCCGGAGGTGGTAGTTAAGGCTGGGACAATCGTAACTTTTAACGGACATTTGGACAGGTACATGGATAGGACAGGTTTAGAGGGATATGGGTGAAATGCAGGCAGGTGGGACTAGTGTAGATGGGACATATTGGCCAGTTTGGGCATGTTGGTCCGAAGGGCCTGCATGACTCCACGCTGTATGACTCTCTAATATAAACATAGCCCAGACAATCTTAGTTTTATATTTCTGCTCCTGTGGAAAGTAACGGGCTAAAAATATAATTCATAAAAAATGCAAACCAACATGTAATGGCCCTGTCGCACGGTATGAGTTCATTCAAGAGCTCTCCCAAGTTTAAAACAAGATCAAACTCGTGGTAAGCACGTAGAATGTACGTAGCATGTGCGTCGGAGCTCGGGACGTCTCTTAGCGGCTCTTAACGCTAACAGCAGGTACTCGGGAAACACGGTGAGCTCGGGAAGACTCGTGAAGATTTTTCAATGTTGAAAAATGTGGATGAGAGCCCCAAGTACCGACGAGCGGACTATTACCGTAAATCTCTGAGTTCGAATCAGGGCAAACTCGGGAGAACTCTTGCCTGAACTGGTACAGTGGGACAGGGCCATAAGTCTGAAAATGTGTCTTGGCATTGGTGATTGGACTTGATGGAGGAAGTCAAAGCATGTAATCAAACCAATTGGATTAGGTGACATTTTATGAACTGCAAACTTTCAACTGGAAGATCGTAAAAGGAACCAGAAAGATTTAAATTTATAAACCACCTTTTGCAAAATACTTTATTGCTAATGACTACTTAGGCAGAATATCCATTAACGTGATAACTCTTCATTGAAGCATAATATTCATTATCACACATTGTAAGGATTTTGTAGATTTTTTTAAAACCCTTAATTTTCACAGTTCCAGTTGTCGGTTATCCAGTCGTGCAGCAGAGGAACAGGCCCTTTGGCCCAGCTGGCCCATGCTGACCGAGATGCCTCACCTGCCCAAGCTTGGCTGAGGCGGGAGTTTAGAAGGATGAGAGGGGATCTCATTGAAACATGTCAGATTATTAAGGGTTTGGACATGCAAGAGGCAGGAAACATGTTCCCGATGTTGGGGGAGTTCAGAACCAGGGGCCACAGTTTAAGAATAAGTAGTAAGCCATTTAGAAAGGAGATGAGGAAACACTCATTTCCTCAACACATGAGGAAATGGAGACGTGGAAACACTTTTTCACACAGAGAGTGGTGAGTCTGTGGAATTCTCTGCCTCAGAGGGCGGTGGAGGCCGGTTCAATGGATACTTTCCAGAGAGAGCTAGATAGGGCTCTTTAAGATAGCGGAGTCAGGGGATACGGGGAGAAGGCAGGAACGGGGTACTGATTGAGGATCTTCTTCTTTCATGTGGTGTGCACAGCCTAAAGTTGCTGGATAACTTGTTAAATTTGATCTTCCGTTTGCGCACGTCGAGTTGATTGCATTAGTCGAAACAGGGCGGACCACGTGAAGGTTGCAATCTCCCACCCCTGATTGGGGATGATCAGCCATGAACACATTGAATGGCGGTGCTGGCTTGAAGGGCCGAATGGCCTATTCCTGCTCCTATTGCCTATTGTCTATACATGTACCTGTACAAGTGTCTTTTATATGTGGTTATAGTACCTGCCTCAACTACCTCCTCTGACATCCATCCACCACCTTCTGTGTGTAAAAGGTTGCCTGTCAGGTTGCAATGAAATCGTGTCCCCCCTCACCTTAACACTAAGTCCTCTGGTTCTCGATTCCCCTCTTCTGGCTAAAAGATTCACCTTATTTGTTTTCATCAATTTTATAAACCTCTGCAAGATCACTCCTCATCTTCCTTGACTCCAAGGAATAGAGTCCCAGCCTGCTCAACCTCTCCCTGTAGCTCAGGCCCTCGACTCCTGGCAACATCTTCATAACGGGCCTGTCCCACTTACTCGAATTTTCCAGCGACTGCTGGCACCCGTCATAGGTCTTTGCAGGTCGCCGAAATTTCTCAACATGTTGAAAATTCAGCGGCGACCAGAACAAGACTCTTTGGGCGACTGAGGAGACGACCCACGACCGTACAGGCGACATGACGCGGGGTGAAGCCTGTATGGTCGTGAGTAGTCGCCCAAAGAGTCGGACCTTGTTCTGGTCGCCGCTGGATTTTCAACATGTTGAACATTTTTCGGCGACCTGTTACGAAAAAATCGCGTAAGTGGGACAGGCCCTTAAGTCTTCTCTTTCTTTCCCTGACAGTCATCGCTCATCAGCAAGTCTCTTGTTTCCCTATTTATCCCCCTCTCATCATTCCCCTCATCTAAGTCCCCTTCCATCCATGAAAGGTCATAAACATCTTCAGGCAATTTGTCCGACGAACAAGATCCCCCCATCCAAGCTAATCATATTTTCCCACGTTTACTCTGTATCCCTCTAAACCCACATCCCTCCCACCAGCTGTACATTTCACTCTCCATATCTAATATCCTTGAGTCTCCTTATCACCTCCAGCTTTGTCCATCTCCACCTGTATCCAACTGAACCAACTGAGCCAAGCTACTATCGCCCTATGTTCCCGATGTTGGGGGAGTCCAGAGCCAGGGGCCACAGTTTAAGGATAAGCAGTAAGCCATTTAGAACGGAGACAAGGATTCTCTGCCTCACACTTTCAAAAGAGAGCTAGATAGGGAGTCAGGGGATATGGGGAAGGCGGGGTACAGCTGGTTCACTCTATTGTCACTCACAGATCGGAGTGCCTGTTGTATCCTGAGTACACTGTGGACAATTTACAAATTTACCCAGTCCAATTAACCCTGTCCGTCTCAGTTTAAGATTAAGGGGTAAGATATTTAGAACCGCAGAGAGGCGGTGGAGGCCAGGTTCTCTGGATACTTTCAAGAGAGAGCTAGATAGGGCTCTTAAAGATAGCGGAGTCAGGGGATATGGGGAGAAGGCAGGAACGGGGTACTGATTGTGGATGATCAGCCATGATCGCATTGAATGGCGGTGCTGGCTCGAAGGGCCGAATGGCCTCCTCCTGCACCTTTTGTCTATTGTCAATCAACCCGCCGTGCACAATCAAATAGGATCAAACAGAACAAGTTGTCCCACAACTTTAAGCTGTGCACGCCATATACGCAAGAAGAAGAAGATTGCAGGTGTGTCACCCAAGCATCTATCCTACAGGTGCGGGGGGGGGGGGGTTCATGAACTGCGTGTGGTAGGTATTTAACCTTTCGGTGCCTGGACGTGTTGGAAGAGTGGGTGACGAGGGACATCCTCCTGTGGTGATTTCCACTTATGAGGGTACTGCTCTTCTGATTCAAGAGGGTGCAATACCACACAGCAGGTACAGGTTGTCAACCGTGTGGGTTTGAGGCAACCACAGGTAATAATATTAATAACTAATAAAAACAATAGTAATATAATATAATTCTATAATAATAATAATGTATGCATTATATGAAATTATAATCATAATCATCATCATCATCCTAATAATAATAACAATACAAATAATAACAATAATAAAAATAATAATAGCATCAATATTAATATTAATAACAATAATTATATTAATAATAAAAACAATAACAATAATAATAATATTAATAATAATAATATTAATAGCATGGTCACACCTCCAGATTCAGGGACAGTTGTTATCAGGCAACTTTATTCTTTGGAGCGCAGAAGGTTAAGGGGGGACTTGATTGAGGTCTTTACAATGATGAAAGGGATAGACAGAGTTGACGTGGATACGTTTTTCCCATTGAGGGTAGGGAAGATTAAAAATAGAGGGCATGACATGAGAATTAAGGGACAGAAGTTTCGGGGTAACGTGAGGGGGAACTTCTTTACTCAGAGGGTGGTGGCTGTGTGGAATGAGCTTCCAGCAGAAGTGGTGGAGGCAGGATCGATTTTAACATTTAAAAGTAAAGTGGATAGGTATATGGACGTGAAGGGAATGGAGGGGTATGGTCTGAGTGCAGGTTGATGGGACTAGGGGAAAACAAATGATCGGCACGGACTGGAAGGGCCGAGAGGGCCTGTTTCCGTGCTGTAATTGTTATATGGTTATATGGTTATATGGTAACTGAACCATCCTACCACAACCAGAGAGCAGTGCTGAGCTACTATCTACCTCATTGGTGACCCTCAGACTATCCTTGATCGGACTTTACTGGCTTCACCTTGCACTAAACGTTGTTCCCTTATCATGTATCTGTATACTGCGGACAGCTCGATTGTAATCATGTATTGTCTTTCCGCTGACTGGTTAGCACGCAACAAAGGTTTTTCACTGTACCTCAGTACACGTGACAATAAATTAAACTGAACTGAACTGTATGTGGAGAGGATGTTTCCACTAGTGGGAGAGATCAGAGGTCGCAGACTCAGAATAAAAGGACATACCTTCAGAATGTCGGTGAGGAGGAATTTCTTTAGTCAGAGAGTGGTGAATCTGCGGAATTCATTGTCACAGACGGCTGTGGAGGCAATGTCAATAAATATTTTTAATGTGGAGATTGACAGGTTCTTGGTATGGGTGTCAGGGAAAATAAGTCTACTCCACCATTCAATCATGGCTGATCTATCCCTCCTAACCCCATTCTCCTGCCTTCTCCCCATAACCCCTGACACCCGTACTAATCAACAATCTAAAGTAGACACAAAATGCTGGAGTGACTCAGCGGGACAGGCAGCATCTCTGGAGAGAAGGAATTGGTGACGTTTCGGGTCGAGACCCTTCTTCAGACTGATGGACCAGAATCTATCTCTGCCTTAAAACTATCCATTGACTTGGACTCCACTGTTTTCTGTGGCAATGAATTCCACAAATTCACCACCCTCTGACTCTGAAGTAGCTATGGAAACTATGAGATTCAAAGAAGAGGAAGTACTGACACTTTTGAAAAATATGAAAGTGGATAAGTCTCCAGGTCCTGACAGGATATTCCCTAGGACATTGAGGGAAGTTAGTGTAGAAATAGCAGGAGCTATGACAGAAATATTTCAAATGTCATTAGAAACGGGAATAGTGCCGGAGGATTGGCGTACTGCGCATGTTGTTCCATTGTTTAAAAAGGGTTCAAAGAATAAACCTAGCAATTATAGACCTATTAGTTTGACGTCAGTGGTGGGCAAATTAATGGAAAGGATACTTAGAGATAATATATATAAGCATCTGGATAAACAGGGTCTGATCAGCAACAGTCAACATGGATTTGTGCCTGGAAGGTCATGTTTGACAAACCTTCTTGAATTTTTTGAAGCGGTAACTAGGGAAATTGATGAGGGTAAAGCAGTGGATGTTGTCTATATGGATTTCAGTAAGGCCTTTGACAAGGTTCCCCATGGAAGGTTGGTTAAGAAGGTTCAATCTTTGGGTGTTAATGGCGAAGTATCAAGATGGATTCAACAGTGGCTGAATGGGAGATGTCAGAGAGTAATGGTGGATGGCTGTTTGTCAGGTTGGAAGCCGGTGACCAGTGGGGTGCCTCAGGGATCTGTGTTGGGTCCATTGTTGTTTGTCATGTACATCAAATGATCTGGATGATGGGGTGGAAAATTGGATAAGTAAGTATGCAGATGATACTAAGATAGGTGGTGTTGTGGATAATGAAGTAGATTTTCAAAGTCTACAGAGAGATTTGGGCCATTTGGAAAAGTGGGCTGAAAGATGGCAGATGGAGTTTAATGCTGATAAGTGTGAAGTGCTACATCTTGGCAGGACAAATCAAAATAGGACATACATGGTAAATGGTAGGGAATTGAGGAATGCTGTGGAACAGAGGGATCTAGGAATAACTGTGCATAGTTCCCTGAAGGTGGAATCGCATGTAGATGGGGTGGTAAAGAAAGCCTTTGGTGTGCTGGCCTTTATAAATCAGAGCATTGAATATAGGAGTAGAAAAGTAATGTTAAAATTGTACAAGGCATTGGTAAGACCAATTCTGGAGTATGGTGTACAATTTTGGTCGCCTAATTATAGGAAGGATGTCAACAAAATAGAGAGAGTACAGAGGAGATTTACTAGAATGTTGCCAGGGTTCCAGCAACTATGTTACAGAGAAAGGTTGAACAAGTTAGGTCTTTATTCTTTGGAGCGCAGAAGGTTAAGGGGGGACTTGATTGAGGTCTTTAAAATGATGAAAGGGATAGACAGAGTTGACGTGGATACGTTTTTCCCATTGAGGGTAGGGAAGATTCAAACAAGAGGGCATGACATGAGAATTAAGGGACAGAAGTTTAGGGGTAACGTGAGGGGGAACTTCTTTACTCAGAGGGTGGTGGCTGTGTGGAATGAGCTTCCAGCAAAAGTGGTGGAGGCAGGATCGATTTTAACATTTAAAAGTAAAGTGGATAGGTATATGGACGTGAAGGGAATGGAGGGGTATGGTCTGAGTGCAGGTAGATGGGACTAGGGGAAAACAAATGGTCGGCACGGACTGGAAGGGCCGAGAGGGCCTGTTTCCGTGCTGTAATTGTTATATGGTTATATGGTTAAATAAATTCCTTCTCATCTCAATAGACAAAGGCATTAGGTGCAGGAGTGCAGGAGTAGGCCATTCGGCCCTTCGAGCCAGCACCGCCATTCAATGTGATCATGGCTGATCACCCACAATCAGTACCCTGTTCCTGCCTTCTCCCCATATCCCCTGACTCCACTATCGCTAAGTACCCTATCCAGCTCTCTCTTGAAAGTATGCAAAGGCCGGCCTCCACTGCTCTCTGAGGCAGAGAATTAATTCCTAAAGGAACGTCCCTTAATTCATCCTCTCCACATCCATTCTATCCAGACCTTGCATTATTGTGTATGTTTCAATGAACCTTCTGAATGTTGTAGTCGGCAGGGCAATGCTCTGCATATCGCCAACTTGGACATTTTTAAAACATTTTTATCCAGCCAATTAAATCAAGCCAATTAACCTACAAATCTGTCCGTCTTTGGAGTGTGGGAGCAAACCGGAGATCTCGGAGAAATCCCACGCAGGTCACGGGGAGAACGTACAAACTCCGTACAGACAGCGCCCGTAGTCGGGATCGAACCCGGGTCTCCAACGTTGCTGTTTGCTGTAAGGCAGCAACTCTACTGCTGCGCCACCGTGACTCCCCACCCCCCCCCCCCCCCCCCCCCCCCCCGTCAATCCTTGTGACGGGGAAACCCTACAAAGGCTAATTGATGTTATTAACATTGTGCCATGGCCATCAATATCCGGCTACTACCTTTACAGAGAAGATGCATTATTTACAGCAGAAGAAACGAGCTGGAATTGACAACATATTTTCTTTCCTGCCTTGGGATGTGTCATTTTAAAGTTATTCAGTGTTTAGGAATTTCTACTTTACAAATGAAATGAGGCTGCAAGTCACTATTATTTTGCATGAGGAATACCTCCAAGTATAACGCCTTCTGATGTGGAAAGCATACGAAGTGTAAGATTTTTATTACATTCACTTGATAGCTAAGTAGTCGTGAATTACTTCAATGGCCTTCCGTTGCTTAAATATTCCGGTGTGGTCGTGCACAATTGCTTAATAAATCAATATATATCTTACTGCGCTCAAACGCCTCATTAGACACCATAGCAGAAGGCAAGTTAACTGTAAAAGTTGGCATTTGTGGAGAACACGAGAGATAGGAAGTGATCCTTTACCATCTAATCATGTTCCTTGTTCATTCAAGAGCCAAAAGCGTTATATTGTCAGATGTCCTGAAACGGAACAATTTATGTAATAAAAAGAAACGGCATAAAACTGTTTTTTTTTGTATCAACATTTTTTTATTTAATTTCGATACGATACAAAAACGAGAAAAAAAAACCGTGGTGACGCACTCACCACCATATTACAAAATCATCAAACAAATATGTTACAAATATTATAATAACTACTATACAATCACGGTAAAGGGCCTAGCATGTGGCTCGGACAAAGCCCCAACTTCCGTCTGCTGCCGTGACTCACGGATAGCCAGCTTGGCCAGGCCTAGGAGCAACCTAACCAGGACATCTGCCAACTCCCTAGATCCCGTCAACAGCACAGTGCAGTGGGTGACACGGTGACCCGGGTTCCATCCTCCCCCAGTCCCCTTATCCTGCACACTGTGGACGGCTCGATTGTAATCATGTATTGTCTTTCCGCTGACTGGTTGGAACGCAACAAAAGCTTTTCACTGTACCTCGGTACACGTGACAATGAACTGAACTGAAACTGAAACTGACCAGCGATCACCCCGCACACTAGCACTGTCCGACACACATTAGGGACAATTTACAATTTTTACCGAAGACAAATTGGCCGACAAGCCTGTAGGGCAGGGATCGGCAACCTGGTTCTGCATAGGGGCCAGGACCCATGTCTGTGAGCGGATGGCGGGCCACATCTATCACCACAGTGTGACACTTGGTGTTATTTTTCGCCTCATTTTCACGTGTTTTTCAATTCGTTTTCTGCAGGTCCCAGGTTCCTTGTGTGCCCCGGGACTGGCTATAGCGCTCAAGTCCCTTGTGTGCCCCGGGACTGGCTGTAGCGCCCAGGTCGGCTCGCCTGCCCCGGGACTGGCTGCAGCGCTCAGGTCCGTTCCTTGTGTGCCCCGGGACTGGCTGTAGCGCCCAGGTCGGCTCGCCTGCCCCGGGACTGGCTGCAGCGCTCAGGTCCCTTGTGTGCCCCGGGACTGGCTGCAGCGCCCAGGTCCCTTGTGTGCCCCGGGACTGGCTGCAGCGCTCAGGTCCCTTATGTGCCCCGGGACTGGCTGCAGCGCTCAGGTCCCTTGTGTGCCCCGGGACTGGCTGCAGCGCTCAGGTCCCTTGTGTGCCCCGGGACTGGCTGCAGCGCTCAGGTCCCTTGTGTGCCCCGGGACTGGCTGCAGCGCTCAGGTCCCGTGTGTGCCCCGGGACTGGCTGCAGCGCTCAGGTCCCGTGTGTGCCCCGGGACTGGCAACCGCGCCCAGGTCCCTTGTGTGCCCCGGACTGGCTGCAGCGCTCAGGTCCCGTGTGTGCCCCGGGGACTGGCAACGCGCCCAGGTCCCTTATGTGCCCCGGGACTGGCAACCGCGCCCAGGTCCCTTGTGTGCCCCGGGACTGGCTGCAGCGCTCAGGTCCCGTGTGTGCCCCGGGACTGGCAACCGCGCCCAGGTCCCGTGTGTGCCCCGGGACTGGCAACCGCGCCCAGGTCCCGTGTGTGCCCCGGGACTGGCAACCGCGCCCAGGTCCCGTGTGTGCCCCGGGACTGGCAACCGCGCCCAGGTCCCTTGTGTGCCCCGGGACTGGCTGCAGCGCTCAGGTCCCTTGTGTGCCCCGGGACTGGCTGCAGCGCTCAGGTCCCTTGTGTGCCCCGGGACTGGCTGCAGCGCTCAGGTCGGCTCGCCTGCCCCGGGACTGGCTGCAGCGCTCAGGTCCCGTGTGTGCCCCGGGACTGGCAACCGCGCCCAGGTCCCTTGTGTGCCCCGGGACTGGCAACAGCGCCCAGGTCGGCTCGCCTGCCCCGGGACTGGCTGCAGCGCTCAGGTGTACTACTTTGCTTTTAGTTTTAGCTTAGAGATACAGCACAGATCAGGCCCCCCGGCCCACCGAGCCTGCGCTGACCAGCGATCCCCGTACACTAACACTCACCCACACACACACACACACTAGGGACAAATTATCATTTATACCAAGCCAATTAACATACAAACCTGCACGTCTTTGGAGGGTGGGAGGAAACCGGAGTACCTGGAGAAAACCCACACAGGCCACGGGGAGAACGTGCAAACTCCGTGGTCACGATGGAACCTGGGCTCCTGGCGCTGCGAGGCAGCAACTCTACCGCTGCGCCTCCGTGCTGAAAAACTGAATGTAGCACAAATTGGAACATGCTATACCTGCGGGATAAGTTGAATCGTGTGACGGCTGTTTTGGGTATCTTGAATCTCGCATCAGCTTGAATCGGAAGATGTCGCCTTATCAGCCAAATGCTTTACAAGATTTGACGGAAGCAATTGTATCTTTCAGGAGAAGAAATGCAACCAACATGAAGTGTTGAAAGGAATCATTTTGATTTTTGTGCAGTGTGTACAGGATGTGGAACCTAGACAAAACATTTAAATTATGTTCCAGGTTTTAGCTGGAATAAATAAATACATCTCTCTGTTGTTTGTTAGCAAACAATACTGACAGCTGGATCATGACCTCTAGAGAAACTCATGCAGTAAACCAGATTTTTATATTTTTCATGAAGCCTCCGCTTTTAGCTGCTGCATGTTGTTTTGAACGGATCAGCAATTTTGCTGGGATGATGTGGAGGCTTTGGAGAGGGTGCAGAAGAGGTTTTACCACGATGCTTAAGAAAGAACTGCAGATGCTGGAAAAATCAAAGGTGGACAAAAATGCTGGAGAAACTCAGCGGGTGAGGCAGCATCTATGGAGCGAAGGAATAGGTGACGTTTCGTGTCGAAACCCTTCTTCAAACTGATGTGGGGGTGGGGGGGGTGGGGGGGTGGGAGGCGGGAAGAAGAAAGGAAGAGGCGGAGACAGTGGGCTGTGGAAGGGGAGGGGAAGGAGGGAGAAAACAGGGACCACCTGAAACTGGAGAAGTCAATGTTCATACCGCTGGGGTGTAAACTGCCACAATGCTGGAGAGACACAGAGGGTGTTGCCATATTTCTGGAGAAAACGGATGGGAGGCGTTTCAAGTTTGACATTAATCTAAAACCTGTCACTGGAGTTCATTCCACACTAAGGCTCAACATCCTTGTGAATCTTCTCTGCACACTTTCCAGCTGAGTGACATCCTTCCTACAGAAAGGTGATCAAAAGTCTCCAGATGTGGCCTCACTAACGACTTGTACAACTGTAACATAATGTCCCAACTTCTGTACTCAATACCCTGACAGATGAAGGCTGATGCGTAGAAAGGAACTGCAGATGCTGCTTTATACCAAAGATAGACACAGAGTGCTGGAGTAACTCAGCGGGTCAGGCAGCATCTGTGGAGAACATGGATAGGTGACGTTTCACAGAGTGCTGGAGTAACTCAGCGGGTCAGGCAGCATCTGTGGAGAACATGGATAGGTGACGTTTCACAGAGTGCTGGAGTAACACAGCGGGTCAGGCAGCATCTCTGGAGAAAAAGGATGGGTGATCTTTCAGGTCAGGACTTCTTCAGAATCATTTTTTTAATTGTGTCGGAAGGAACTGCTGGCGCTGGTTTACATCGAAGATAGACACAAAATGCTGGAGTAACCCAACGGGACAAGCAGCATCTCTGGAGAGAAGGAATGGGTGACGTTTCAGGACTCTTCTTCAGACCAGCTGTCCCACTGTTCAGACCTGTCCCGCTGAGTTATTCCAGCATTTTGCTTCAATAATTTTTTTATTTTGATGTGGTAATTATTTTAGTGGGACAAGCGAAGGCAGAAATAATGGGTCTGCCAGGGCAATTGTGTCGATAGATTTTGGTGTGGAGGTAAAAGCGGGCCGTGCAGGGCTGGGGAACGATAGTGGAGGACAGACTGCCAGCAGTGATCAAATCCGACATTGTCTGAGAGAGAATTTTTTTTTTTTTGGCAGAAATGATTCCATTTGTTTTATTTACCAGAGAGCTGCGTGGATTAGAAAGTTATTAGCACTGATACTAATTGGACTAATTTGGATTGTGTTCTCTGGAGAGTCAGAGGATGTGAGGACATGGTAGAAGTGTATCAGATTATGGGAGGCATAGAGAGATACAGTGTGGAAACAGGCCCTTCGGCCCAACTTACCCACACTGGATAACAATGTCCGAGCTGCACTAGTCCCACCTGCCTGTCTTTAGATAATAGACAATAGGTCGATGCATGGAACAGGCTGCCAGAGGAGGTAGTTGAGGCAGGTACTGTAACCACATTTAAAAGACACCTGTACAGGTACATGGATAGACAATAGACCGGAGCAGGTGCAGGAGTAGGCCATTCAGCCCTTCGAGCCAGCACCGCCATTCAATGTGATCATGGCTGATCATCCCCAATCAGTACCCCGTTCCTGCCTTCTCCCCATATCGCCTGACTCCACTATCTTTAAGAGCCCTATCTAGCTCTCTCTTGAAAGTATCCAGAGAACCGGCCTCCACCGCCCTCTGAGGCAGAGAATTCCACAGACTCACAACTCTCTGTGAGAAAAAGTGTTTCCTCGTCTCCGTTCTAAATGGCTTACCCCTTTTTCTTAAACTGTGGCCCATGGTTCTGGACTCCACCAACATCGGGAACATGTTTCCTGCCTCTGGCATGTCCAAACCCTTAATAATCTTATATATTTCAATGAGATCTCCTCTCATCCTTCTAAACTCCAGAGTGTACAAGCCCAGCCGCTCCATTCTCTCAGCACATGACAGTCCCGCCATCCCGGGAATTAACCTTGTTAACCTACGCTGCACTCCCTCAACAGCAAGAATGTCCTTAAATTTGGTGACCAAAACTGCACACAATACTCCAGGTGTGGTCTCACTAGGGCCCTGTACACCTGCAGATGGACGTCTTTGCTCTTGTACTCGACTCCTCTTGTTATGAAAGCCAACATGCCATTCGCTTTTTTCACTGCCTGCTGCTGACTTACATTGACTGATGAGCAAGGACCCCCAAATCCCATTGTACCTTCCCTTCTCCAAATTAATCTCCATCATTTAGTTTAGTTTAGAGACACAGCATGGAAACAGGCCCTTCAGCCAACCGAGTCCGCACCGACCAGCGATCCCCGCACACTAACACTATCCTACACACACTAGGGACAATTTACATGTATTCCAAGTTAATTAATCTACAAACCTGCACGTCTTTGGAGTGTAGGATGAAACCAGAGCTCCCGGAGAAAACCCACGTGGTCACGGGGAGAACGTACAAACTCCGCACAGACAGCACCCGTAGTCGGGATGGAACCCGGGTCTCTGTCGCTGTGAGGCAACAACTCTACCGCTGCGCCACCGTGCCACTGATAGTGGGGAAAACAATCTATTTATTATATATTCCCTGAAAGAACCATTCCCTGAGCGAGATCTTAGTCATTTATCTTATGTCGGTATGTATTTAAACGTCACTCCTGTCATTATCCATTTCACCCCGGTCAATCCCTCTTCCCCCCCCCCCCTCTCCAGCACAGGCCGGCACGGTGGCGCAGCAGTAGAGTTGCTGCCTCACAGCGCCAGAGATCACGGTTCGATCCTGACTACGGGTGCTGTCTGTACGGAGTTTGTACGTTTCCCCGTTTCTCTGAGAGTTTAGTTTAGTTTGGAGATAATGGGTGATAAAAGGTCCTTCGGCCCACCGAGTGCGCACCGACCAGCGATCACCCCGCACGCTACTCCTGCTTCCTCAAAGTGCCCAAAAGACGTGCATTGGCTTCTGTAAATTGATCCTGGGTGATTGTTGGTCTGGCTGGATTTCATCAGTTTTAGGAGCAGAATTAGAACATTCGGCCCATCGAGTCCACTCCGCAATTAAATCATGGCTGATCTATCTCTCCCTCTCAACCCCATTCTCCTGCCTTCTCCCCATAACCCCTGACACCCGTGCTAATCAAGAACCTGTCAATCTCCAGTGATTCAGAAATGATTTGTAGTCATGGGCTTGGGACCTTTAAAGCCCTGTCCCACGGCACGAGTTCATTCCAAGAGTTCTCCCGAGTTTGCCCTGATTCGAACTCGGAGATTTACGGTAATGGCCGCTCGTCGGTACTCGGGGCTCTCGTGGACATTTTTCAACATGTTGAAAAATCTTCACGGGTCTTCACGAGCTTACCTGCCGTTAGCGAGTCTTCTCGAGTACCTGCCGTTGTAGTTATGAGCCGCTAAGAGACGTCCCCGAGCTCCGACGTACCTGCTACATTCATTCTCCGTGCTTACCACGAGTTTGATTTTTTTGAACTCTGGAGAGCTCTTGGAATGAACTTGTACCGTGGGACAGGGCTACTACAGTTTCCTAAAGTTCAATATGTGGCACCTGTAGAGAATCGTGTAGTTATGTTGAGTTTGTTGTCACGTGGACCGAGGTACAGTGTAAATCTTTTGTGAGTTCATACGTTTGTAGGTGGTAGGGACAGAATGAGGCCTTTCAGCCCATCGAGTCTACTCTGCCATACAATCACAGCTGATCTATCTCTCCCTCTCAATCCCATTCTCCTGCCTTCTCCCCGTCACCTCTGAGAGGATGAGATCTTATTGAATCTTATATATTATTAAGGGTTTGGACACGCTAAAGCCAGGAAACATCTTACCGCTGTTGGGGGAGTCCAGAACCAGGGGCTACACAGTTTAAGAATGAGGGGTAAGCCATTGAGACCGGAGACGAGGAAACACTTTTTCACACAGAGAAAGTAAGCATGCAAGTACAGCAGGCAGTGAAGAAAGCTAATGGCATGTTGGCCTTCATTGCGAAAGAATTTGAGTTTCGCAGCAAAGAGGTCCTTCTGCAGTTGTACAGGGCTCTGGTGAGACCTGGAGTATTGTGTGTAGTTTTGGTCCCCTAATTTGAGGAAGGACATTCTTGCTATTTAGGGAGTGCAGCGTAGGTTCACATAGTTGATTCCTGGGATGGCGGGACTGTCATATGCTGAGAGAATGGAGCGGCTGGGCTTGTATACTGGAATTTAGAAGGATGAGAGGAGATCTTATTGAAATATATAAGATTATTAAGGGTTTGGACACGCTAGAGGCAGGAAACATGTTCCCGATGTTGGGGGGTCACAGTTTAAGAATAAGGGGTAAGCCATTTAGAACGGAGATGAGGAAATACTTTTTCACACAGAGAGTGGTGAGTGTGGAATTCTCTGCCTCAGAGGGTGGTTCTCTGGATGCTTTCAAGAGAGAGCTAGATAGGGCTCTTAAAGATAGCGGAGTCAGGGGATATGGGGAGAAGGCAGGAACGGGGTACTGATTGGGGATGATCAGCCATGATCACATTTAATGGCGGTGCTGGCTCGAAGGGCCGAATGGCCTTCTCCTGCACCTATTGTCGATTGTCTATTGACGCCCGTAGTAATCAAGACTAGGTGGGCTGAAGGTCCTGTTTTCACACTGTGTCTCTAAGCTTAGCGAAGGAGACGTTTAACGGGCAGTTGGAGAGGCGCTGGTTTCTGTGTGCGGATTGTGATGTGTGCGGCTGTAAACATGGCTCGGCTGCAGCCTGGGACTGACCTGAGCTCGCTCCACACTATACGAACAAAGGGGATTAGCAATAGAAGCAACAACACAAAAGAGAAGGTCAAAAAGTCATCAGCGTTTAAAGTTTGCCGTGCTGGTATTTCCCTGTACTGGCTTGCAGCTAAGGTCTATTTATCGGCCGCTCTAAAGTCTGAACCCCTTGTTTTAAAGGTCAAAGCAGCACTAGTCCTGCATACCAATCAAACAGTGTAGGAAGGGAGTGCAGATGCTGGTTTAAACCGAAGAGAGACACACAATGCTGGAGTAACTCAACGGGTCAGGCAGTACAGGGCCAGCCTGAGGAGGTGCGGGGCCCAATTGGGAACAATTTTCATAGAAATATAAATATATAATTATAAATGAGTCATATTCAGGCACGTGCCGTGAGTAATTATTCAGGGTAGGCAGTCAGTCGGCTTTTTTTTAAATATTAAACCGCGCATGCGCAGATTGTTCTCCTCTCCGTAAGAATAAAAAATTAAAATTATGAAAGTAACAATTCAATTTGCCCAAGGCTTCCAAATCGCCTTCTTTCTGAATTATTGAATGCATTGGGGGGGGGGGGGGGGGGGGGGGTGACGGCAGGTGGAGAGATGGTGGGAAAAACAGGAGCACACCGGAACAGTTGAATCAGTTGTCATCTTATTGAATGACAATACAATTTTGAAGGAGGTCCTTTCGCAATGTGTGGGGTGTCTGGCCAGGGGTAAAGTTGCGGGGAGGGCAGGAGTGTTGTGAGGGGCGGTGCTGGCTCGAAGGGCCGAACGGCCTACTCCTGCACTTATTGTCTATTGTCCATAATAAACTGAACCGAATTGAACTAAACAAGCTTTGAATGCCCACCTGTGCCTCTCGTTTTTGCGTGCCTTGCTTGCAATTTGCTTGGCACGATTTTGTCCCGCTATGTCTGCAGGCTCCGCGGGCTCACAGCAAGTGGCTGGCTAAGTGGATTTCACGGTTACTAACCTTTGACAGTCACAGGAGCTTCAGTCAGCTCTCTGCTTTCAAGACCCTTTTCTGCTCCCAGCCAGCAGAGATACTCTGCGGTGAGGGGAGAGAGCTGGGTTAAAAAAGCCGGTCAAATGGAGTAGGGGGGGGGGAGGGAGGGGGTAGAAAAGAATCGAGGAATTAACAGCCAAAAATACAGACACATTTTCAAAAAGAGCGAGAGGGGAGAGAGAAAACGTCTACTATTATAATCCCGTCTTCCCCCTACACTGGTGATGCCCGGCTCACCGCATCGCCCACATGATTAGCACTTTGAGGCATCAGATGGCAGATAAATGTTCTGAAGTCCGGCTTACTTTCTTCATCTCAGGGAAGCACAAAAGGATCTACTTTCATGTTCTTCAGCAGCAGGTATCTTTCATTCCTCTCCTTTGGTTGAGACTTAGCAGTTTCTCAGAACATCTGAGATCTCCTTTATGTCTTAGAGATACATTAGAGAGACGGAAACGTCGCAGAAACAGGCGGCTTCTGCCCACTGGGTCCGCGTCGACCAGCGATCACCACCCCCACCCCAGCACATCATCCAACACTTAATCTTATAGTAAACATATAAAATTATAAAAGGACTGGACAAGCTAGATGCAGGAAAAATGTTCCCAATGTTGGGCGGGTCCAGAACAAGGGGCCACCGTCTTAGAATAAAGGGGAGGTCATTTAACCCAGAGAGTTGTGAATTTATGGAATTCCCTGCCACAGAGGGCAGTAGAGGCCAAGTCACTGGATGGATTTAAGAGAGAACTAGATAGAGCTTTAGGGGCTAGTGGAGTCAGGGGATATGGGGAGAAGGCAGGCACGGGTTATTGATTGGGGATGATCAGCCATGATCACAATGAATGGTGGTGCTGGCTCGTAGGGCCGAATGGCCTCCTCCTGCACCTATTTTCTATGTTTCTATGTTTCTATATTTCTAACACACACTAGGGACAATTTACAATTACCCTACAAACCTGTACCTCTTTCGAGTGTGGGAGGAAACTGGAGCACCTGGAGAAAACCCACTCAGTCACGGGGAGAATGTGCAAACTCCGTACAAACAGCACCCGTATTCAGGATCGTAACTCAGCGGGTCAGGCAGCATGTCTGGCGAACATGGATAGGTGACGTTTTGGGTGAGGTCTCTCCTTCAGACTCTACCTATAAAGCCCTCAGAACCCTATTAAGTCTTTTCCCTTCTCACCTTAAACCCATGTCCTGTGGCTTTTGATTCCCCTACTCGAGACGCTGTGCATTCACTGAATCTATTATGATTTTGTACTTTTGTCTATAAGACCACCCCTCATCCTCCTGCGCTCCAAGGAATAGAGTCCCAGCCTGCTCAGCCTCTCCCTGTAGCTCAGGCCCCTCGAGTCCTGGCAACATCCTCGTGTCTTCTCTGCACCCTCTCCAGCTCCACACCATCCAGTCAGCGGAAAGACAACACATGATTACAATCGAGCCGTCCACAGTGTACAGATGCAGGACAAGGATAATAATGTTCAGTAACACCTGAATAACAGGTCCGAGGGTTTCCAATGGGGTAGATGGGAGATCAGGACCAGATGGGAGCTCTGGTTGTGGTAGGATGGTTCAGTTGCCTGATAACAGCTGGGAAGAAACTGTCCCTGAATCTGGAGGTGGATAGAAATGCTGGAGAAACTCAGCGGGTGAGGCAGCATCTATGGAGCGAAGGAATAGGCGACGTTTCGGGTCGAGACCCTTCTTCAGACTGATGTATCTGAATCTGGAGGTGTGTGTTTTCACACTCCTGTCCCACTTAGGCGATTTTTCTAGGTGACTACAGGTGACTGCCACAACATTTTCAACATGTTGAACATTTTTCTGCGACAGTGGTGATAAATTTGCTGGCGTAGGTTGTCGCCAGGTGTCGTAGGTGAATTCCATTAAAATTGGTCCCTGGCAGTCGCCTAAAGATTCGCCCAAGTGGGACAGGCCCGATGGGAGAGGGGAGAAGAGGGAGTGGCCGGGGTGCGACTGGTCCTTGATGATGCTGCTGGCCTTGCCCGATGGGAGAGGGGAGTAGAGGGGGTGGCCGGGGTGCGACTGGTCCTTGATGATGCTGCTGGCCTTGCCTGATGGGAGAGGGGAGAAGAGGGAGTGGCCGGGGTGCGACTGGTCCTTGATGATGCTGCTGGCCTTGCCGAGGCAGCGTGAGGTGTAGATGGAGTCAATGGAAGGGAGGTTGGTTTGTGTGACGGTCTGGGCTGCGTCCACAATTCGCTGCAATTTCTTGCGGTCTTGGATGGAGCTGTTCCAAAACCGTGCTGTGATGCATCCCGATAAAATGCTCTCTACGGCGAATCTGTAGGTCGATGAGTATTGTCGGGGACGCGCTTTTGTACCTCTTGCCTGATGGGAGAGGGGACAAGATGGGTCTGCCGCTCATTCAGAGGAGGTTGGCTTTGAAATTGTGGGGGATAAATTCGCCACTGCAGGCCACCTCGCCTCTGACCCACGTCCTTAAGAGCTGCTGTTATTATTCTCATCAGAAGAGGCCCACAGGATGTCCACAGGGGGGCTTGGAGATGCTAATCTTCACGAAAGACTCTTTCATCCAATAATCTGTTTGAACAATGAACCATGAAAAAAGAATATCCCTTTCAACAAAATGTATTTTAATTTCTGATGACTGCGTCCTTTACTTTAAGTATTTCTCTTTCATTTCATCTGTCTTGCTGTTTTCATGCATTAATTTACTTTTATATAACTCTAGCTGTCATTAAGCTCCTCGAAGGAGCAGCGGACACCAGCTGTGCGTTCCACAAGATCTCAGCCGCAGAGTGGAATAGTTAAGGGTTAATTCATCTAGAAGTGCTAGAGCAGCGGCAGAGTTGCTGCCTCACAGCACCGGAGACCCGGGGATCGATCCTCTCCATCCACTCCATCCATGCCTTTCACTATTCCCACTAGAAGAGACTGGTTGCAGCCTGACCCAGCACTCTGTGAAACGTCACCTATCCATGTTCCCCACAGATGCTGCCTGACCCGCTGAGTTACTCCAGCACTCTGTGAAACGTCACCTATCCATGTTCTCCACAGATGCTGCCTGACCCACTGAGTTACTCCAGCACTCTGTGAAACGTCACCTATCCATGTTCCCCACAGATGCTGCCTGACCCGCTGAGTTACTCCAGCACTCTGTGAAACGTCACCTATCCATGTTCTCCACAGATGCTGCCTGACCCGCTGAGTTACTCCAGCACTCTGTGAAACGTCACCTATCCATGGTCTCCACAGATGCTGCCTGACCCGCTGAGTTACTCCAGCACTCTGTGAAACGTCACCTATCCATGTTCTCCACAGATGCTGCCTGACCCGCTGAGTTACTCCAGCACTTTGTGACTATCCGGTATATTCCGGTATGAACCAGAATGTGCAGTTCCTTGCTGCACATGTAGATGAGGCATGTTGGTCAGCGTGGGCAAGTTGGGCTGAAGTGCCAGCTTCCTCGTTACATGACTCTGCGACCCTAATGGCACAAATCCCATTAGCAAACGGCACGTGCCGTTGCTGCCTCACAGCTCCTGAGGCCCAGGCTCAATCCTAGCTACGGGTGCTGTCTGCACAGAGTTTGCACGTTCTCCACATGACCTGCGTGGGGTTCCTCCCAGATGTCCGGTTTCCTCCCACACTCCCAGACGTACAGGCCTGTAGGTTCATTGGCTTGGTATAAATGTAAAAATTGTCCCTAGCGTGTGTAGGATAGTGTCAGCGTGCGGGGATCGCTGGTCGGCACGGACTCGGTGGGCCGAAGGGCCTGTTTCCGCGCTGTATCTCTAAACTAGATCAAACCTGGTCAGTACCGAACACATCCCAGATTAAATTGTGTCATAATGATATGTGCTACTTGAGACCCTTCATTTAACCCTTCTCTCTGATATCCCTTGTGTGATGAAGGGTTGGCAAGCAAAATGTCACTGCCAGCCTTCAGTGGAGTCACGGATTACTAACGGGGTAAACGTCCCTGCATCAACCCTGAACACACAAACAAAGCTGCAAAACTGTTATAATTGTTTTCCCAGTGCGCGGGCGGGCCGCTGCCAGCACATTTGGCAGCAGGCGTCAGCATCAGATGTCAGCGTTGTGAATTGGAACATCAACAGACTGATGGCCTGTTCCTTCTCACAGAGCACCCATCCTCTCTCACCTCGGCTCACTGCATCCCCCGCATTAAATTGTAGAGAATTGTGGGCGCAGCCCGGGCCTGCACGGTGGCGCTGCGGTAGAGTTGCTGCCTCGCAGCGTCGGAGACCCGGGTTCCAATCCGACTAACGGGTGCGGTCTGTACGGAGTTTGCACGTTCTCACCGTGACCTGCATGGGTTTTCTCCGATATCTTCTGTTTCCTCCCACACTCAACAGACAATAGACAATAGACAATATAGACAATAGACAATATAGACAATAGACAATAGGTGCAGGAATAGCCATTCAGCCCTTCGAGCCAGCACTGCCATTCAATGTGATCATGGCTGACCATCCCCAATCAGTACCCCGTTCCTGCCTTCTCCCCATATCCCCTGACTCCGCTATCTTTAAGAGCCCTATCTAGCTCTCTCTTGAAAGTATCCAGAGAACCGGCCCCCACCACCCACTGAGGAAGAGAATTCCACAGACTCACCACTCTCTGTGAGAAAAAGTATTTCCTCGTCTCCGTTCTAAATAGCTTACCCCTTATTCTTAAACTGTGGCCCCTGGTTCTGGACTCCCCAAATATCGGGAACATGTTTCCTGCCTCTAGCACGTCCAAACCCTTAATAATCTTATATGTTTCAATAAGATTCCCTCTCATCCTTCTAAATTCCAAAGACTCCAAAGACGTACAGGTTTGCAGGTTAATTGGTTTGGTATCAATGTTAAAAATTGTCCCTTGTGCGTGTGGGATAGTGTTGGTGCGCGGGGATCGCTGGTCAGTGCCGACACGATGGGCCAAAATGCCTATTTCCGCGTTGTATCTCTAAACAAAATTAAACTGAACTAAATTCAATTCAATATTCAGGAAGGACAGACAGAGAGGAAAAGGAGGTGGGGTAGCGTTGCTGGTTAGAGAGGAGATTAACGCAATAGAAAGGAATGACATTAGCTTGGAGGATGTGGAATCGATATGGGTGGAGCTGCGAAACACTAAGGGGCAGAAAACACTAGTGGGTGTTGTGTACAGGCCACCTAACAGTAGTAGTGGAGTTGGGGATGGCATCAAACAGGAAATTAGAAATGCGTGCAACAAAGGTAAAACCGTTATGATGGGTGACTTCAATCTACATATAGATTGGGTGAATCAAATTGGCAGGGGTGCTGAGGAAGAGGATTTCTTGGAATGTATGCGGGATAGTTTTCTAAACCAACATGTGGAGGAACCAACGTGAGAGCAGGCTATTCTAGACTGGATATTGAGTAATGAGGAAGGGTTAGTTCGTAGCCTTGTTGTACGTGGCCCCTTGGGCAAGAGTGACCATAATATGGTTGAGTTCATCATTAGATGGAGAGTGACATTGTTAATTCAGAAACACTGGTCCTGACCTTAAAGAAAGGTAACTTTGAGGGTATGAGACGTGAATTGGCCAAGATCGACTGGCAATTGATTCTTGAAGGGTTGACGGTGGATATGCAATGGAAGGCATTTAAAGACTGCATGGATGAACTACAACAATTGTTCATCCCAGTATGGCAAAAGAATAAATCAGGGAAGGTGGCGCATCCGAGGGAAATCAGGGATAGTATCAAAGAAAAAGCGTACAAATTACCCAGAAAAAAGCAGCCTACCTGAGGACTGGAAGAAATTCAGAGACCAACAGAGGAGGACAAAGGGCTTAATTAGGAAAGGGAAAATGGAGTATGAAAGAAAACTGGCAGGAAACATAAAAACTGACTGCAAAATTTTTATCGATATGTGAAGCGCAAAAAGATTAGTTAAAACAAATGTAGGTCCCTTTGCAGTCAGAAACGGGTGAATTGATCATGGGGAACAAGGACATGGCAGACCAATTGAATAACTACTTTGGTTCTGTCTTCACTAAGGAAGACATAAATAATTTGCCGGAAGTAGCAGGGGATCGTGGGTCAATTGAGATGGAGGAAATGAGTGAAATCCAGGTTAGCCGGAAAGTGGTGTTGGGTAAATTGAATGGATTAAAGGCCGATAAATCCCCAGGGCCAGATAGGCTGCATCCCAGGGTACTTAAAGGGAAGTAGCCCCAGAAATAGCAGATGCCTTAGTGATAATTTTTCAAAACTCTTTTAGATTCTGGAGTAGTTTCCTGAGGATTGGAGGATAGCTATTGTAAACCCCACTTTTTAAAAAGGGAGGGAGAGAGAAAACGGGGAATTGCAGACCAGTTAGTCTAACATCGGTAGTGGGGAAACTGCTAGAGTCAATTATTAAAGATGGGATAGCAGCGCATTTGGAAAGTGGTGAAATCATTGGAAAGACATTCTTGCCATAGAGGGAGTACAGAGAAGGTTCACCAGACTGATTCCTGGGATGGCACGACTTCCATATGAAGAAAGACTGGATAGACCTGGTTTTATACTCACTGGAATTTAGAAGATTGAGGGGTGATCTCATAGAGACTTACAAAATTCTTAAGGGGTTGGACAGGCTAGATGCAGGAAGATTGTTCCCGATGTTGGGGAAGTCCAGGACAAGCGGTCAGAGTTTAAGGTTAAGGGGGAAATCTTTTAGACCGAGATGAAAAATTGTTTTTCACACAGAGAGTGGTGAATCTGTGGAATTCTCTGCCACAGAAGGTAGTTGAGGCCAGTTTGTTGGCCATATTTAAGAGGGAGTTGGATGTGGCCCTTGTGGCTGAAGGGATCAGGGGGTATGGAGAGAAGGCAGGTACAGGATATTGAGTTGGATGATCAGCCATGATCATATTGAATGGCGGTGCAGGCTCGAAGGGCCGAATGGCCTGCTCCTGCACCTAATTTCTATGTTTCTATGTTTCTAAACCATCACGCAAACCAACCTCCATTCCATTGACTCCATCTACACTTCACGCTGCTCGACAAGGCCAGCAGCATCATCAAGGACCAGTCGCACCCGGTCACACACATTGTCCCTCATGTGTAAGATAGTGCTGGGGAGATCCCTGGTCGGTGCAGACCCAGTGGGCTGAAGGGCCTGTTTCTACGATGTATCTCTAAACTAAACTAAACCCACAAACACGTCCTGCACAGCCCACCGAGTCTGCGCTGACCAGCGAGCATCATCAAGGACCCACACCACCCTGGCCACACACTCATCTCCCCGCTACCTTCAGGTAGAAGGTACAGGAGCCTGAAGACTGCAACAACCAGGTTCAGGAATAGCTACTTCCCCACAGCCATCAGGCTACTAAACTCGGTTCAGACAAAACTCTGAACATTAATAGCCCATTATCTGTTATTTGCACTTCATCAGTTTATTTATTCATGTGTGTATATATTTATATAATGGTATATGGACACACTGATCTGTTCTGTAGTCCATGCCTACTATGTTCTGTTGTGCTGAAGCAAAGCGAGAATGTCATTGTCCTATCAGGGACACACGACAATAAACTCTCTTGAATCTTGAATTTTAATCACCCTGTACACTAGGACTACTCTACGCCCTAGGGACAATTTTTTCCATAATCCTTTCACCGAAGCCAGTTAACCTACAAACCTGATGCACTGAGGAAAGGTTTGCAGCGCGAGATGAGAAAGTGTTTAGATCTGATGTCAAGGCAGGTTTTAACAGAATCTGTCCCCTACAAGACTAAAGGGGCAGTCCAACTCTACGGGCTAATTCAAGAGTTCTCCCGAGTTTCCCCCGATTCGAACTCGGAGAATTACGGTAATGGCCGCTCGTAGGTACTCGAGGCTCTCGTGGACATCTTTCACACTGTTGAAAAATCTTCACGAGCTTACTGCGTTTCCCGAGTACCTGCCGTTAGCGTTACGAGCCGCTAAGAGACGTCCCCGAGCTCCGTATATTCTACGTGCTTACCA
Organism: Okamejei kenojei; assembly: GCA_035221665.1. Classification (NCBI taxonomy): domain Eukaryota; kingdom Metazoa; phylum Chordata; class Chondrichthyes; order Rajiformes; family Rajidae; genus Okamejei; species Okamejei kenojei. The sequence continues at coordinate 3,818,605 of CM069133.1, forward strand.
CGAGTTTGATTTTTTTTAACTCGGGAGAGCTCTTGAATTAGCCTGTACAGTGGGACAGGCCCTTAAGACTACCAAATTCACACCTTCATGGCTCTCTCTGAATTCATGTGTCTGCTTCAAGAAAGGAGAGAAAGAAATGAATGAATCGCTTGATTTAGTTTATAGTTTAGTTTAATTTGGAGATACAGCGCAGAAACAGGCCCTTAGGGCCTACAAGTCCTCGCTGACCAGCGATCGCCGCACATTAACTCTACCCTACACACACGAGGGACAGTTTACAATCTTTTTACCAAAGACAATTAGTTTAGTTTAGTTTATTGTCACGTGTACTAAGATAAAGTGAAAAGCTTTTGTTGCGTGCTAACCAGTCAGCGGAAAGACAATACCCTACAACCGACCAGCGATCCCCGCACACTAACACTATCCTACACACATTAGGGATAATTTAATTTAAACCAAAGCCTATTAACCTCCAAACCTCTCTGTCTTTGGAGTGTGGGAAGAAATCGGAGCACCCGGAGAAAACCCACGCAGGTCATGGGGAGAACGTGCCAACTCCGTACAGACAGCACCCGTAGTCGGGATGAAACCCGGGTCTCTGGCGCTGTGAGGCAGCAGCTCTACCGCTGCGCCTGCGTGCCACATATTTCTTTGATTAAGTGACCTTCACAAAGTCGGCACTTCCCAGCTAATGAAGCAACACGGAGGTGCTGTGGTAAATATGTTAGCTCAAGCTCTCACCCACGAGAATGTTCTAATGATCAAATAGTTTTGTTCCCGAAGTTTCTCGAGAGATGAATCGAGGCCATTGCTGCAAACTGCTGGGATGAACCTGCTTATTAAAATGTAATATGGTCACGGGAGGATTTGTGTCTGTGTGTGTTGAGGCAGCTGGCATTCCAGGCCCACTGTGAGCCATACAAACAGTGAGCACAGGTCTACTGAGTGCAGAGCCAGCCAAGTGATAAGGATGCAAGCCAACATTAAGCTGGCTGGAAATATTGCAGTGAAAAAATACTCATCGAGCCATACAGCACGGAAACAAGCCCTTTGGCCCAACTGAAGATAGACACAAATGCTGGAGTAGCTCAGCAGGTCAGACAGCATCTCTGGAGAAAAGGAATATGTGAGGTTTCCGGTCAAGACCCTTCTTCAGACTTTGGCCCAACTTGCCCACACTGACCAACATGTCCCATCTGCACTAGTCCCACCAGCCCAAATCCCTCTCAAACCTTCCTATCCATGCACCTGTCTAAATCTCTCTTGCGATAGTCCCTGCATCAACTGTCTCCCTAGCCAGTTTGTTCCATGCACCCACCACTCTCTGTGCAAAAATAGACAATAGGTGCAGGAGTCGGCCATTCGGCCCTTCGAGCCAGAGAATTCCACAGACACCTCTCTGTGAGAAAAAACCCACTCTGGACTCCCCCAACATCGGGAACATGTTTCCTGCCTTTATCGTGTCCAAACCCTTAATAATCTTATATGTTTCAATAAGATCCCCTCTCATCCTTCTAAACTCTAGAGTGTACAAGCCCAGCTGCTCCATTCTCTCAGCAGATGACAGACCCAGAGTCCAGAACCAGGGGCCACAGTTTAAGAATAAGGGGTAAGCCATTTAGAGCGGAGACAAGGAAACACTTTTTCACACAGAGAGTTGTGAGTCTGTGGAATTCTTTGCCTCAGAGGGCGGTGGAGGCCGGTTGTCTGGATACTTTCAAGAGAGAGCTAGACAGGGCTCTTAAAGATAGCGGAGTCAGGGAATATGGGGAGAAGGCAGGAACGGGGTACTGATTGGGGATGATCAGCCATGATCACATTGAATGGCGGTGCTGGCTTGAAGGGCCGAATGACCTACTCCTGCACCTATTGTCTATTGTCTATTATAGAATAGGTCTAAGAATCTCTGCTGTACTGTGTAAATATTTTTACTGTGCAGAAAACCGTTATCGATACAATACTGTCGCGATACCGATACCCGGTATTTTGGGGGGTTTTTGCTGTCTGCTTGATGCTGTGCGCGCAATACAAAATGGCGAGTGGACGTGAGTCACAGTTTGAGTTGCTGACGGGCGATGATTTATCGATATTGCTGGCAGAATCGGATGCTGCCAGAAGCAAAAAATCAATAAAGTTTGGATTCTCTAATTTGGAATGTTTTGCAAAACTCAAAAACGTCGATTTGGTGGACATTTTAAGTGACAAAACATCGGAACTGGACAAACTGCTCTCGTCATTTTACGCGTGGCTGCAAAAGGGGGACAATACGCTCAACGCCATAAAGTCTCTCCAATACATGCGCTATGGGGTACAGGGGCACTACTTGGGCAACTGTAATCTCGACATTTGCAATAAAACACTGTTTCCCAAGAATAGTAGCCGGCCCCCCTCGGTCATGCTGACCATGGGTGGCATCCTGGTCGGATGCAAGCCTGGGCGATGTCATATGGAGGACAGACAGGCTGTTGCCCATGCAGCACGTCCCCCCTCTCCACGTCGCTGATCGATCCAAAGGAACAGCAGGGCCGTTACAGTTTGGCACCAGCGCCGTCGCAGGAGCTGCCAGAGCGAGGTTGTAGACAACGACGAACTGCCTTAGGGGCTCCGACTCTGGATTTTCTTGAGCATTTACTCCAGGAGCCTTTTCCATGACTGGATATGGCCACAAGGCGATGGAGGTTTTAAATCAGAGTTTTCCCTCTCCTAGATGGACTGCCTTCCCAGGCTGACGAGCCCCGTCTGCCCAAGACTCGTGGGGGCGGGAGCGTCTACCTTCCCGTGCAGGTCTATAGCACCTGCCCACTGCCCAAAGTGCACACCTATTCAGCATTATTGTTAGAACCCAGACCGTACGCATGAGTTTGGAAAATAGCAGATTTTAATTTTTTTTTTTTTTTTTAAAGTTAAATGTTATTAGAGGCATGTACATATCCTAGTCTGAACCACTACAAACTTAGTTAAAAGGTTACATATTAAATATCCAGGATTCCAGGGACCCCGCTACCAATGTATCTGGGGTCTTCATTTATCGGTTACATATTAACATTAACTCTAATTATTATTTTTTTTAATAGATAGAAAAAATAAAGGAAAAGAAAAGAAAATTAGACAAATAGAATAAACTATCCATGATACAACTTAGGAGATAGGTCCGTAGGTAAGAAAACATAACTATTCATCTAGTCCTGGGTTCAAGCTTCCGTCGGGTATCAGCGCCGACCCATTCTACACCTTCAAATAATCTATGAACGGAGACCATATTCTAGTAAATAATTCTGGTTTGTCAATTAAGACAAATCTAATTTTTTCCAGATTTAAGGTCTCCGACATCTCCATAATCCACATTTTAATTGTGGGGGATGCAGGGTTTTTCCAAAATTTTAATATTAATTTTTTCCCAGTTATTATACTATAATCACGGAAATTTCTTTGGTTTATTGTAAGTTTTAGGTATTGTTCAGATATGCCCAATATTATTAATTTAGGATCGGGTTCCAGTTGAATATTAACCACTACGGGAATAATTTTAAAAATATCCACCCAAAATGTTTTAATTTTTATGCAATTTACAAAGGTATGGGTTCAGTTAGCCTCGGAATATTGACATTTATCGCAGATAGGAGAAATATTAATAAACATTCTATTTAATTTTGTTTTAGAATAATACAATCTGTGTAATATTTTAAATTGTATTAAAGAATGCCTGGCGTTTAACGAACATTGATGTATATGTTGTAGACTTTCATCCCAAATATCTTTCGTTATGGGTTGAACTAATTCATTTTCCCATGCTTGTCTATGTAATTCCGTCGACGGATTCTCGCTATCTAAAAGAATATTATAAATATATGATATTAATTTGACTGTGTTGGGATGTTTATTCAAACATTCATCTTGAATCTCTGGCTCTCTAATTCTATATTCTTGTGTATGTGATTTAACATAATCTTTCAGTTGTAAATATCTAAAAAAATTATTTGAATGTAATCCATAATTCTGTTGTACCTCCAGAAACGAGAGGAACACACCTTTTCTATAAAGATGTCCCATCTTTTTAATTCATAATTTTTCCATTGTGTAAAGCCTTTATCCAATACTGAAGGCTTAAATGAAGGGTTATTTGCAATAGGGAGGCAAAAGTGATAAATTATCCAATTTTAATGTCTTTTTTATTTGTTTCCAAATTCGAATACCACTATGTATTATTGGGTTTTCACTATAGATTTTTTTATTCAATTTTGTCGGGGTTAGCAAAATCGGGCCAATTTCAAATGGCAGACAATCCTCCTTTTCCATCTTTAACCAGTCTGGTTGTTGATCCATATCTTCCAACCAGAAATTTAAGTTTTTGACATTGACTGCCCAGAAATAAAATAAGGAATTTGGTAAGACTAATCCTCCATTCGTCTTGGATTTACATAAGTGTTTTTTTACTTATTCTGTGATTCTTATAATCCCAAATAAAACTTGTTACAATAGAGTCGACTTTTTAAAAGAAATTTTTAGGGAGATATATCGGAATTAATTGGAAGGGATATAGAAGTTGAGGAAGGAAAATCATTTTAATAGCATTAATTTTACAGAGCATTGAAATGGGAAGTGTTTTCCAATATTGAATATTCTTATGCAATTTATTAAGTATAGCAGATTTTAATTTTAATTTTACTTTTTTCGCCCCCATTCTATGAAACAGACGATGCGCGGGTCTATTTCGTGTTTCGGTGGAATTGTGCGCGCGCGCTAACTTTGGAATGGCCCCCAATGGCTGCGCCTCGTGTATTTAGACCATTCCAAAGTTACCTTTGTGCACACATTTCCTACCGACGCACTCAGACCTGTTGCACCATTTGTGTATTGTCCGCCTTGGTACACGTGACAGTTAATCTCAACTGGAACTGTACAGCTTACCATTGTCGGAGAACGGAACGAGTAACCAGAGAAATTGTTGCTTTTTGAAGGGGGAAAAACAATTAAAATGCAAACCATAGAACTCAGGAATAAAAAAATATTTACTGCCTCAAGGCTGTTGTGGCATAGAATGGATGGCAGTTGTGCTGTAAGCAAACTTATCAAACAGAGCTTTCTTTATTCTCCAATATTTTTGATTCACAAAACTCTTATCAACCTTGGATTTCAAAGCAAGAGCATATCGAGCATTGATTGCATTTTTTCTTGCAGACGAGAGCTTTACACTTCAAGAGATTCAAATGATTCAGTGTTTGGTGTCTTGAGCAACGGAAATTCTTGCTGGATGCCGATTGCCAGACACATGAAGTACATTAGGAACAACAACCAAAATAACAAATTACAGGTTCATCAGTGATAGGAGTGGAATTAGGCCATTCGGCCCATCAAGTCTACTCTGCCATTCAATCATGGATGATCTATCGCTCCCTCCTAACCCCATTCTCCTGCCTTCTCCCCATAACCCCCGACACTTAAGGGCCTGTCCCACTTTCACGACCTAATTCACGACCTCTGCCGAGTTTGCCCTTCTCATACTCGCAGCATGGTCGTCACGAGGTTGTAGGTAGGTCGTAGCAGGCCGTGATGCTAGTCGTAGGTACTCGTAGTGGCATCAAGTAGGTCGGGGCGTTTTTCAACATGATGAAAAATGTCCACGAGTAAAAAAGGTTGTGAATTAGGTAGTGAAAGTGGGACAGGCCCTTAATCAAGAATCTATCTATCTCTGTTTAAACATATCCACTGATTTGGCCTCCACAGCCGTCTGTGGCAATGAATCCCACAGATTCACCACCCTCTGACTGAGGAAATGAAGGAACGTTCTTTTATACTCTCCCTCTAGTGGCAACTTGCCACCACAACCTCACCCTCACACCTGAAATGAACCTGCCAGAGGAAGCTATAGAAGTGGATAGAATTAGCAATTTTATAAAACAGTTGACATATGTTCATAAATTCATCAGTTCGAGGAGCAGAACAAGGCCATTCGGCCCATGAAGCCTACTAGGGCAATCAATCATGACTGATATATCTCTCCCTCCTAACCCTATTACCCATGATCACAGTGGATGGCGGTGCTGGCTCGAAGGGCCGAATGGCCTTCTGCACCAATTGTCTATTATCTATTGCCTTCTCAACATAACCCCTGTCCCGTACTAATCAAGAATCTATCTATCTCTGCCTTAAAAATATCCACTGGCTTGGCCTCCACAGCCTTCGTTGGCAATGACTCCCACAGATTCACCACCCTCTGACTGAATAAATACATATAAATAAACAAAAGACGTGTACGCCTTTCTTTGGAGTGCGGAGGAAAACCGGAGCACCCGGCGTAAACCCACGATGCGACCAGCCCAGTATGCCAATTTAATTGGCATGGTCCTGATGGGCCGAAAGGCCTGTTTCCACGTTGTACAGCTTTACAATAGACTATAGACAATAGACAATAGACAATAGGTGCAGGAGAAGGCCACTCGGCCCTTCGAGCCAGCACCGCCATTCAATGTGATCATGGCTGATCATCCCCAATCAGTACCCCGCTCCTGCCTTCTCCCCATATCCCCATATTTCTCTGAGATCAGTCAGAATCACACTTTATTCGCCAAGTATGTTTTGCAACATACGAGGAATTTTGGTTTCCTCCCACACTTCAAAGATGTACAGGTTTGTAGGGTAATTGGCTTGGTACAAATGTAAGTTGTCCCCTGCGTATGTTGGATAGTGTTAATGTGCGGTGATCGCTGGTCGGAGCTGACTCGGTGGGCCGTGGAGGCCTGATTCCACTCTGTATCTCAACGCTAAAACTAAAAGCAAAGTAGAGCATCTCTTGCAGTGGGTTTTTGTTGCTGAGTTAGGGTTGTGGTTAGGGTGGTTCTTCATTGGTTGATGGTTCTTCGACTGGTGACTATGGTTCACCAACACCCCTTCCTTCTGGAACCTGGAGGCGAAGGAACAAAGGAAGACCAGGCGGGCCGCAACCGGCAGGGGAGGAATCTGTGGAATTCTTTGCCTCTGATGGCTGTGGAGGCCAAGTCAAGTTTTTCACACAGAGAGTGGTGAGTCTGTGGAATTCTCTGCCTCAGAGGGCAGTGCAGGCCATTTCTCTGGATACTTTCAAGAGAGAGCTCGATAGGAATCTTAAAGATAGCGGAGTCAGGGGATATGGGGAGAAGGCAGGAACGGGGTACTGATTGGGGATGATCAGCCATGATCACATTGAATGGCGGTGCTGGCTCGAAGGTCCGAATGGCCTACTGCACCTATTGTCTATTGTCTATTGTCACTGGATATTTTTAAGGCAGAGATTGATAATGTCATTAGTGATAGGAGCAGAATTAGGCCATTCGGCCTACCAAGTCTACTCCACGATTGAATCATGGCTGATGTATCTCTCCCTCTCAACTCCATTCTCCTGTCTTCTCTCCACAAACCCTGACAACAGAAATAATCAAGAATCCATCTATCTCTGCCTTTAAAATATCCACTGGGCCTCTACAGCCTTCTCTGGCAATGAATTCCACAGAATCACCACCCTCTGACTAAATACATTCCTCCTCATCTCCTTCCTAAATTAACAACCTTTAATTCTGAGTCTGTGACCTCTAGTCCTAGACCCTCCCACTAGTGGGAATATCCTCTCCACATCCACTCCACTAGTGGGAATATCCTCTCCACATCCATATTTGAGCCTTTCAATATTCTGTACTTTTCAATGAGGTCCCCCCTCTTCTTCTAAACTCCAGTGAGTACAGGCCCAGTGCCGACAAACGCTCATCATATGTTAACCCGCTCATTCCTGGGATCATCCTTGTAAACCACCTCTGGACCCTCTCCAGAGCCAGCACATCCTTCCTTAGATATGGGGCCCAAAATTGCTCACAATATTCCAAATGCGACCTGACCAGCGCCTTATAGAGCCTCAGCTTTACATCCCTGTTTTTGTATACAAGCCCTCTTGAAATAAATGCTAGCATTGAGTTTGCTTTTTGATAGATTGATAGATTCCGTTTCAGTTTCAGTTTAGTTTATTGTCACGTGTACCGAGGTACAGTGAAAAGCTTTTGTTGCGCGCTAACCAGTCAGCGGAAAGACAATACATGATTACAATCGAGCCGTTTATGTATTATGAATTATGAATAAGTTTATTGGCCAAGTATTCACATACAAGGAATTTGCCTTGGTGCTCTGTCCGCAAGTGACAACATGACATAGGAATGACACATAAAACATTAAACATCAATAATAATAAATAATAATTAATGAATCAACATTAACATATACATGATATTGGGAATCTTCTTCCTCTTGCGTATGGCGTGCACAGCCTAAATTTGTAGGACAACTTGTTCTATTTGATCTATTTGTTTGCGCACCCGGGCTGATTGCATTCATCGAAACAGGACGGACCACGTGAAGGATGCAATTTGGGAATCTCATTTAGCGCAAGGTCAAGCCAGTGAAGTCCGATCAAAGATAACGGTGCCAGGGGTTATGGGGAGAAAGCAGGAACAGGGTACTGATTAGGGACGATCAGCAAATTGAATGGCGGTGCTGGCTCGAAGGGCCGAATGGCCTACTCCTGCACCTATTGTCTATGTCCTCTGGTTCTCGATTCCCCTACTCTGTGCATCTCCCCGATCTATTCCTCTCATGGTTTTATACGCTGGGATATGCCGGCCCGCGAGCGTGAAGTTGCTGACCCTCTCTAACGCTCGCCTGTCGATGACGGCAACCTCGTGGACCTCCCGCTTTCCCCTCCTGAAGAAAAAAATATTATCATTCAAATCAATGACTTTGTGTCTATTTAGTTTCCCATTTGTACCTACCTGGCCTTGAGGAACAAGTGGAGCAGATCTACTCTCAAGCTAAAGAATAGATATTGTGTAGACATAAAAGCTCATCCCAATCTTGGCTTGGCATAAATCGTTACTAGGCATCGAGCCAGTGCCTATCCCTCTGCAATGTATCTAGATGCTTAGTCCTAATACATGGACTGCGGAGTCTGGATATATATTTGAGCATCGGTCTAGAAAAACCCAGGCGACCACAAAAAAACCCGGCCTCATTACACCCGCGCCCCCCCTTTTCCCCCTTATGCAGTATGTTCAACTTAGGTTACTAATACATAACAACCGACCTCTGATTTGAGTCAGGTGGTTGTGCAAAACAAAGTTGGAAAAGGACCCGTGCCTTGATAATTTTATCGCAAATAGTATCGTTCTCTTTAAGCTAGGAAGTGACAAGTCTAGTCGCAAATCGAGTTTGTCGCCGTGGCCTAACTACCACAGCTAGAGACACACTCCTGAACACCGAGGGCAGTCACGGTGGCGCAGCGGTAGAGTTGCTGCCTCACAGCGCCAGAGACCCGGGTTCCATCCTGCCTACGGGCGCTGTCTGTACGGAGTTTGCACGTTCTCCCCGTGACCTGCCTGGGTTTTCTCCGGGTGCTCCGGTTTCCTCCCGCACTCCAAAGACAGACAGGTTTGTTGGTTAATTGGCTTGTTGTAAATGTAAAATTGTCCCTCATGTGTGTAGGATAGTGTTAATGTGCGGGGATCGCTGGTCGGGGCGGACTCGGTGGGCCTAAGGGCTTGTTTCCATGCGGTTTGGCGGAGTCAGGGGATATGGGGAGAAGGCAGGAACGGGGTACTGATTGGGGATGATCAGCCATGATTCACATTGAATGGCGTACTGGGCCCGAAGGGCCGAATAGCCTACTCCTGCACCTATTGTCTATTGTCCATTGTCTATTGTCTATTGTATCTCTAAACTAAACCAAACACAATTAAACTAAACTAAACTACTATTTTCCTCATTGGTGACCCTCGAATTATCTTTAAGGAAGAACTGCAGATGCTGGAAAAATATGAGAGAAGGTAGAAAAAAATGCTGGAGAAACTCAGCGGGTGAGGCAGTGTCTATGGAGCGAAGGAATAGGTGACGTTTTGTGTCGAGACCCAAAGAGTTGCCTATTCCTTCTCTCCATAGATGCTGCCTCACCCGCTGAGTTTCTCCAGCGTATTTTGTCTGCATTCGGTGAACACTGACCCAGTACTTTGGTGGCCACTTATATCCTTGCATTAAACAATTATTCCCTTTATCATGTTTTCTAATCTATACAATGTGAACAGGCTCGATTGTAATCATGTATTCTCTTTATCCTTTCCGCTGACTGGTTCGACAGACGCAACAAAAGCTTTTCACACTGTCACCTCGGTACAGCGGGACATAGTAACAAAGACACATAGAAAATTAGTTGTGCTCGCAGATAGGCCATTACAGCCCTTCGAGCCAGCAACCGCCATTCATATGATCACGGCTGATCATCCCAACTCAGTATCCCGAACCATGCCTTCACGTCCATAACCCCTCTGATACCCCTTAGACCACAATAGGGCCACCATCCAACTCCACTCTTAAATATACGCACAATGAACCTGGACCTCAACTACCCTCTGTTGGCAGAGAGGTTCCAGAGAACACACCCACTGCTCTCTGTGTGAAAAAGTGTGACAATAAACTAACTGTAACTGGTCTCAAAACAAGTGGATTATTATGGCTTTGATCTGATACACATGTGATTAACCGTCACCCCTCGGTTCTTGCGAGCCTTCCTGGATTATCCGTCGTGTTTGAGCGGCCAACAGAGGTCATAGGGCGCCTCCGAGAGGAGTCCAACGGTACCAGGAATGTTCCGCCTGAGCAGCCGAGGGTGTGACCGTAAGATACCCAGCCCCGCAAAGTCGGCCCTACGGATGTCGAAAACTATAGGGAATCGGGATACTGACCAGCGCAGCTGGCTGTAGCCGAGGAAGTTCTCCCCAGAGTCCCAGGGCCGCAGGGACCGATTTCCAAACCCAGCCGATCGGTACCGCGAGACCCGACATGAAGTCGAGAATCGTAGCCGTTCCCGCCTTCAAAACCCTGTCCTAGGGGACACATTATTTCGGGGCACCTGCCCGCGAGGGTGGGGGGGAGGGATTTATCAAAGCGCATTTCACTGGTAATTTTGTCCGGATTAAAGCAGGCGGTGCCAGCGGACCAACACAGGTTTGCCAGCGAAGCGTACGAGACGGTGGAGCCTGTAATATGTGCAGTAGCAAATCTCACAGACAGGAAAGATCAAAATCTACACCCAAGAAGAATCTTTCCAAAACTCTTCAAGCTCAACATACAGTGTCCGTGTGGAACAACCTTGAGAGAGATTATCTTTCTTAGCTGCCTAGTCATAGATCGCTATTTCCTATGTGAAAAACGAAAAGGTGTGATGGTCGGTTACACGGTAGCGCAGCGCGATAGAGTTGCTCTTCACAGCGGACAGAGACCCCGGGTTCCGATCCTGATCACGGGTGTCTTTGATCAGATACGGAGTTTCTTTACCTTCTCCCCCGTGACTGCCGTGGGTTTCTATACCGCCGGTGCCTCACCGGTTTCACGCCCGCACTCCATAACAGACGTACAGGTTATGTACATAAATCTTACGTGGATTATGTTTAATCGTAAATTGTCCCCCTAGTGTGTGTAGGTAATCTGGAGGAGGAAATTATGTGCTATCTTTAAACTGTGTTAGACAATGAGACAACAAGTTGCAGGAAGTAGGCCTTCGGCCCTCTAACCGCCAGCACCGCTGCCATTCAATGTGAACAATGCTGATCCCATCCCCAATCAGATACCACCTTCGAAACCGTCTTCCTGTCCTTCTCCCAATTCCCCAATCTTTCAAGAGCGCCCTAATCACTTAGCTCTCCTCTTAGAAATATTCATAGAACCAGGCCTCCACCGCCCTCTGAGGCAGAGATTTCCTTCTCCTGAAGCGCACAGTCATTTAATTCCTAGGCTGTGCCCCCTGGCGTCGTAATACTCCTCTCACCCCTAGTGGAGAAACATCCTCTACCACATCCAAACTCTATCCAATAGACAATAGACCAATCTAAGAAAGCAAACTCCTGAGATGTTGAACAAAAGTTTCATCATCTCCCGTTTTCTAAATGGCTCACTCCCTTATTCTTAACTAGTTGTATAAGGGGGCGAGAATCGCGCGCATAGCTGTTTCTGGAACAGCAGACGCCGTTGACAATAGATGAAATGGGCCTGTCATCACTCTGTGGCTGTCATCTACTCAAAAAAGTCTAAAACACTGCTGCCAGCTACAACCTTAGCGCAGTGTGGGTGGGCAAGATGTGATGCGGAGTGGCGAAGGGATATGCGAAGGAGCAAGGGGAGGGGGATCGATGACATTGAAACATCAAAACACTCAGTGGAGAAAGAAGAAAGAAGCAAAAACAACTTCTCATCCATATCCCCTGTTGTTACTTGCCTGAGAGAACAAAGAAACAACTGAGCGATGGATACATTCTTAGCATAAAAGCTTCCACAACTGAAGGCCACGTCAAAGAGAATAGATAAACCTCAAATTACTTATCTCCAACAAGATTAAATAGCGTCGATCATTGAAAACAACCTTCAGCCACCCGGAAGAGTTTTTATCTTGTAGTCCTTGGAAGGAGCCTAGCGCTGATACAGAGCAGAACATCATGAACAGGAATAGATTGCGGTTGATGCACAAGCAGTCTCGTGCCCCACAGTGGGGGGTAATTGGAGGACCAGAGTACCAGGTTTAAGGTGAAGGGGAAATGACGTTTTAGGAATCCCAAGGGGTAACTTTTTCACACAGAGGGTGGTGGGTGTATGGAATAAGCAGCCGGAGGAGGTAGTTGAGGCTGGGACTATCCCAACGTTTAAGAAGCAATTAGACAGGTGCATGGATAGAGGCAAGAGTCAAGAGTCCATGATCACAGTGAATGGCGGCGCTGGCTCAAAGGGCCGAATGGCCTACTCCTGCTCCTATTGTCTATTGAGTCCAGAGTATTTTAATGTCAATAGAACAATGAAATTCTTAGGGGTTTTGGAAATTGGAGGAGCAACACCTCATATTCCGTTTGGGTAGTCTGCACCCTGGCGGCATAAACATTGACCTCTCCAATTTCTGGTAGCCCTTGCTGTCTCCTCCCCTTCTCAGCTCTCCCTTAGACCTCTGGCTCCTCCTCTTCCTTTCTCCTTTCTTCTCCCCCCCCCCCCTACCCCACCGTTCATCAGTCTGAAGAAGGGTTTCAGCCTGAAACGTTGCCTATTTCCTTCGCTCCATCGATGCTGCAGCACCCGCTGAGTTTCTCCAGCACTTTTGTCTACAATTAAATTCTTACTTGCTGCAGCACAACAGAATATCTTATTCTTCTTGCGACTGGTGGCGTGCACCGCTAAAAGGTTGTATTATGACAAACTTGTTTATTCTATTTGATTTATTTGATTGTGCACACCGGGTTGATTGCATTTGTCGAACAGAGTGAAGGTTGCAATTCTACCCCCCCCCCCCCCCCCCCCCCCCCCCCCCCCCCCCCCCCCCCCCAGCAGTGTATGTAAACACAGGGCAAGTTTTAGAGGGGATACGGGCCCAAACACAGGCAGGTGGGGCTAGTGTAGATGGGACTGTATGGGTAAGTTGGGCCGAAGGGTCTGTGTGATTGTATTAGACTACACTGCTGCCGTTTCAGAATTAGAATCAGCAGTCTCTGCATCCAGTAATTGAACGAGTTCCTCTCTTATGGGCCTGTCCCTTAGGCGACTATTCAGGCGAGTGACTATCCAGAGTGCAGGAGACTCTGCGCTCGCCACATGGTCCCCACATGGTCGCCACATGTTCGCTGGTGGTCTCTGGTGAGTCGCCTTCATGTCGCGAGGAGTTCCCGCATTCTGGGAACTAGTCGCGGCCTCAGTATGGTCGCCGTGAATTGTTCAACGTTGGTCGCCATGGAGAAAATCGATAATCCTGTCGTGGTGGTGCAGCTGTAGTGGGGTCGCCGTGTAGTTATGGGGAGTCGAGGTAGTTTTAGTAAATCGTCTTTGCTGACCGGTCATTTTCATTGTCTCATTGGCGTGAAAAAAACATAAGCAGGAGTTTTCAGAACCAAGGATAACCGGCCGGGAATGTTAAATGCCCGCCGAGCTTCACTGCCGTGTATCTCTGGCTCTTAAATGTTGTCTCCACTCCTTCTCCCCCCTCTCCCCCCCTCTTTTAAAGGACTTACCGTACACTGTGCTTTAGGCGTCCTAATTACAGCGCCAACTCTCCCGCTGGCGCCACCGTGCCACCCTCCGATCATTCAACATAAGTCCCACTGAGTCTCAATTGAATCAACTTAACCCACACTGTACGTGGCAATATGTTTAGGTGCGACACGCTGGCGCAGCGGGAGAGTTACTGCCTCACAGCGCCAGAGACCCGGGTTCCATTCCGACTACAGGTGCTGTCTGTAGGGAGTTTGCACGTTCTCCCCGTGCCCTGCATGGGCTTTCTCCAGGATCTCCATGTTTCCTCCCACGTTCCAAAGATGCACAGTTTTGTTGTCTGAAGAAGGGTCTCGTCCCAAATCGTCACCTGTTCCTTTTCTCCATGGATGCTTCCCGACCCGCTGAGTTCCTCCAGCTTTTTGTGTCTGCATTCGGTTTACACCAACATCTCCAGTTCCTTCCAACACAGGTTTGTGGGTTAATTGGCTCCGGTAAAAATTATAAATGGTCCCTCGTGTGGAGGGTAGTGTTAGTGTGTGGATGATCGCTGGCCGGTACTAACACAGTGGGCCGAAGGGCTTGTTTCCACACTGTATCTCTCAACTAAACCAAACTAAACTAATCAATGTGGATTCGAACCTTGGTCTCTGGCGTGTACGATAACATTGAAATCTGATAAAGTCAATAGACAAGAGACAATAGACAATAGGTGCAGGAGTAGGCCATTCAGCCCTTCGAGCCAGCACCGCCATTCAATGTGATCATGGCTGACCATCTCCAATCAGTACCCCGTTCCTGCCTTCTCCCCCTATCCCCTTACTCCACTATCTAATATTCACGGTTTCACTCTCCACAAATGGTCGGCACGGACTGGAAGGGCCGAGAGGGCCTGTTTCCGTGCTGTAATTGTTATATGGTTATATGGTTAAATGCTTCCTGACACACTCTGAGTTTCCATTAAATGTCTTATTTTATCTCACTTTTCCGGCACCTGCACGATTATTTTTACATTTTCACCAATTATAGATCTGTGTACTTGCATTTAAAAAGATGCAGCAGTCAGATATAATCTGGTGGCCTTCTGCAGCTGGTATAAATTCTACATGGCAGACAAAACAGTTGAGCTTGTTAAAACCTAATTAAATTAAATCTGAGTAATTTAATTATATTTCAATTTTGCAATTTTCTTGGATTAGAAAAGCTATGTCTTTAAAAATCCATACAGCAAGGGTAAAGTGTGAAACAGACATGTTTAAACAGTTTTATCTGTTTAAACAGTTTTATTTCATCTTAGATTGTACAATGTTTGGTTTGGGAACAGCTCCATCCAAGACCGCTAGAAATTGCAGCGAATTGTGGACGCAGCCCAGACCGTCACACAAACCAACCTCCCTACCATCGACTCCATCTACACCTCACGCTGCCTCGGCAAGGCCAGCAGCATCATCAAGGACCAGTCGCACCCCGGCCACTCCCTCTTCTCCCCTCTCCCATCAGGAAAGAGGTACAGAAGTGTGAAAACGCACACCTCCAGATTCAGGGACAGTTTCTTCCCAGCTGTTATCAGGCAACTGAACCATCCTACACAACCAGAGAGCAGTGATGAACTAATTGGTGACCCTCAGACTACCTTTGATCGGACTTTACTGGCTTTACCTTGCACTAAACGTTATCCCTTTATCATGTATCTGTACACTGTGAACGGCTCGATTGTAATCATGTATTGTCTTTCCGCTGACTGGTTAGCACGCAACAAAATCTTTCCATTGTCCCTCGGTACACGACACAATAAACTAAGCTGAATGTAAAATATGTAGATTCATGTAAGCTTGCAAACATAAAAATAACAATTTTAATTTAGCAGAATGTACAAGGTGTGATTAGTAAAGGGCCTGTCCTACTTGGACATCATTTGCACCTCATTTACGCGTGATATGTAAAATAGGTCGACGCGTCGTTACGCGCAACGTCGCGCACAAATCACTCATCATCATGCTGTCTGGTGCGCGTGACATCATTAGAATAGTAAGATTAAACGAGAACTTACCAGTTTGAAGTTTGATCTTTATTTTATGAGGAGTCGAGTTGAGTTGAGGGACTACGTGATAGAAGCCCGTACAGCCGTTGGTGCGTCAATCTTCAAAGCAGCGGAATGGAATTCACAGCTAACAATGACGAAGTATAACGGTAGAATGATAAAACTCTAGAACTACCAGATGAGATCTATGAGGTGGGAGCGGTGGAGGGCACGTAGTCCCTCAACTCGACTCCTCATAAAATAAGATCAAACTTCAAACTGGTAAGTTCTCGTTTAATCTTAATATTTACTTCGGAGTCACGTGAGTGACTACGTGAAGACTTCAAAGCACTGTGAATTCACGCCGCATCACTCAAATCCGACGTTTCACACTTGCTGGATTGACTCAAAAGTCGTTAACAATCAATCATGCATTCAGGTAATACATTTGTTAAATGAAATAACAGTTTATTTACAAACAAATCATAACAAACCCCTCTAACTCAGGGGAAAAAATGTAACAGTACTGACACCAAGAATCAGCAAACACCCGGAGCTTGAAATCGATAAGCTTCTATTGTGACAAAACTCTGAAAAGTTAGTCACTGGACCATCCTGCGGCCGCGAGGACTTGAATGAAATCGTTTGCACCGACACCTTACTGTGTGGTTTTTGTGACTAATAACAAAGCCCAACTCTGTTCCTCTCAGAGTTTAGTAATCTCAATGTTAAAGAGATAAATGTGAGACTATCAGAAGCGATCATCTGTGGGTATGCTGAAAAACACAAACTTACATCCTGTCATGCCTCTTTTATTATGTTTAAGCAAATCATAGACATAAAATATAATGGCATCAGCCGACACATGCATTCTATCTAGCCGTAGCTTTTGCAATGTTTGTACACGTTGGGCTGAAACCAACAACACCAGAAGCATGACCACCTTCATAGTTAATTTGGCTATAGATAGGCTTGTAACGGAAGCCCACATGGCGAAGAAGCATAAAAACCTCACTCACATTGCAAATCGGCATTACCTGAGTTTTAGGAGGATTAGAATGAAAAACTCCTTCATGAATCGTGAACTAACGGATGTGTCCCTACTGTATGCAATTCTGCATTCATAGGTAAATAAGAAGACAGAGCACTTCTGCTGAATTAATTGCAACTGTAACCTAATTATTTTTTTTTTGGTCAAATAAAGCGTTGACAAACTCCAATACATCCGTGGATCCCTGCCGTGGGTGAGATATACAATATCCTGCTGTAGGCAGAATTGCTCCCCACTTCCTTATATAGGTGATATATTGCTGCTGTGTACTATCCCTGCAGGCCGACGTTAGTTGTGGAGAACATTTCCACCGTCGATGAGACAGTCCTCTCCCCAGGTATGGCCTCCTTAAAATTCTGCAAATTAACAGATCAATACGATCCTATAAAGGATGTTGATCCCCAGTGACTGGATTTACCAGAGATTTTATTCTTGGGCATAAGCATGTAAGGCTCCCTAGCCATTGTAATACAACGGGAAACCATGCTCGTGTAGGCCAATTTGGCACTTTTACCAATACCCTGAAGCGGTGTCCTCCTTGATCTTTTGCAAACATCTGCTGATGAGACAGAATGAAGGAAATACATACACAAACATTCCTCCCCCCAATGCAGTGAAAATGCATCCACTGCTACTGCCCCAGAATCTGGTTACCATGAAATACATATCTAGGTAAACTGATGATTTAATCGAGATGCAAACAAGTCAATATCTGGCAATGCATACTGATCAATCATTTTGGTTAAACACCATCCTGATTTAACATCCATTCAATGTTGTCATTAACTGACGTGACCTCTTACCTGGCAAATAAAGTGCTGAAAGCCAGATATTTTGGTTCAATACACCAGCTCCAAATCTGGTTAGCCCAGTCTATCCAAGACTGTGACTTAACTCCCAACCATGTGCGGTTTACATATGCCACTGCTGTGGTGTTGTGAATCTGAGCTGCACATGCAGATCCCTCCTTGTAGAACAATAAGCTTTGAGCCCACACAGGTGCCCAACAACTCTAAATAATCAATCTCTTAATTGAGGAAGCGATGTCTCATCACATTCCATCTGCCTCCACAACTAGAAGACATATCTGTTGCACCCCAACCCAGTGCACTCACATCAGTCTGTAATTAATATCAGTGACGGTGATTCCACGAAACCTTCCATAAATTTTTTTTAAACATGTACTATCCACCATTGTATGTCAGCAATCGCCCCAGCTGACAACTGCATAGGCCTATCAAAAATAGCCCCTTTGTATCTCAGTGCTGTTCCTTTGATGGTTGTAATTGTTGATAATGCAGAGGACATACTGCACAGCTGGAAAGGCTGCAACAACTTCCCAATAAAACTGGCTCTTTTTGTCTAATCAAAGGCCGTTGTTCTCCAACGAGATTAACACAGTCCTCAATTAACTGATTCAATTTATCCTGGGTAAAGTTACCAAATGTGATTGGAATTAATGGTAAATCCCAGATAATCAATAATTTGGACTGGTGATAATTTAGATTTGCCTGGGTGAATAACAAATCCCATTTGTTCAAAAGTGATTTTAACAACTGAAACGATGATTGAGTTTCAGCATGAGTCTTTCCAACAATCAGAAATCATCTAATAGGCCATTACCACATGCCCCTGAGCTCTAAGCAATGCTAACACAGGTTTTTACCAATTTAGTAAATAATCTAGGAGCTGAAGTTAATCCATTCGGCAATGTCCTGAATTGCCACAGCTCAGTCATCCAAATAAATTCAAATATCTTCTATCATCACATGAATAGACACACGGCGTAATACGCATTCTTTAAATCAATGGTTGCCATGATAAATACCCTTTGGACACTAGATGTTTGCCGTGGTAAAGTTCTCCATTTTGAAATGCCTATACAAACAAATTTGTTCAAATTCGATAAATCCAGAATAATTCTACATCCCCCATCTTTTTAGATCTGGGAAATAGTACTTGACAGAAATGTTGACTTTGATAGACAGAGGCTCAATTACCCCTTCTTATGTAATGACTGAATCTCTGCTTGAATAAGCACATTTCCTCATCTGAAAAATAAGTTTACGACTAGGAAATGTTGATTAGGTAGACCTGCCAATAGTAAAATCCAATTTTTCACATCCCTTCAATACACTTAAGTATGAACAAATCTGAATGTCAACTGCTGCCATTGTTTTGAGAACAATTTTAACCTTCCCCAATTTGAACAGGAACATCAGTTAAATTCATCGTCTGTCAAATGTTATATTCCTTACCAGCATCTTTCCTTGCGGCCTTGTTGTCCTCGACTTCTTGTAGAGAGAACCGTTTTTTTTGCCTTGCATCCAGCTGGCTTAATGAGGGCCATGGTTATAACAACCTCATAACATTCTTTGCCCTTTTTGCAAGGTTACCACCAAACAACAAATTCTTGGTGGTACACTGGTCGGTTTGCAACAACTCGGCCAAATTCGGTTATCACTGTCCAATAGCGCCCTCCCGACATTATTAATTTCAAAATGCAATTACAAAAGAGTCCCAGTTCATCCTGGTGTGCTTCAACCATATCCAATGTATCAATAACTTTCACAACACTGTAATACCTGATTACAACAGTTTAAGACTTTTTTTTAAAATCTTCATCTCCTGGGCCCATACAGTCCAAACCCATCTATGCAAAATTTGTGATTAACCACCGTACCTTCAGGAGATCACAATTAACTGGGCTTTATTTATAGTTTTTTGCTACTTCATCCATTAGCTAGCTCCTGTAACTGGTGGGAGAGCATATACTGAATGGCTTCGACCAATCGCCTTTCCGGCCTCTCTACGCCTCAGCAAACTCCCAGCAAATGTTCGGATTACCTCCCAACCGAACACCTTGCTCTCCCCCAGCATAGAAACATGAGTCACAAACGCCCCTGATAGAACATCCTCACTCACTGGCAGATAGTTCTGCACCCGAAACAGGTTCTGCTAGCACAAGCCTCCATCAGCCTGGCTTTGGGCATCACCCTCCTCACGGAGCGTGGAACTTCCCCTCACAGCAGTAGTTCTGCAGCCCTGAACATGTGTTTTTTGTTGTGCTGCTAGCACAAGACACGTCCATTCAGCCTGATTGGCACCACACCTCCCCCACGGAGCTGGTCCCTTCGAGCATTCTTTTGAAATAGAATCTCGACGTGGAGAGCCGTGAGCAAACGGACTCTCCTATGGAGGGTTATAACCTCCAGGCCCTACTCATCTACGGCCACAGAGACTTGCCAGTGGCCTTCCCACCCTACTGACAAGCCTCCACTGCCCCCCGGCATGGGTCCGCAACCCCTGGCTGTGTAGCCAGCACGGACCAGGTGTACCATACGGGCCTCCAGCCTCAACACCCCTGGTCCACACTCCTTTCTACCCCCGGAGCGCCTACCTACACCCTTCTTCCCCTTTCTGCAACTTATCTACAAATACTCCCAACCGTATGCGAAAAAGACCTGTGTAAAGTATTTCAACAAACCTTACCTCGTTTTCAACTTGTTTAACGAAACTGCTGGAGAATGGAGTCTGAAGAAGGGTCTCGACCCGAAACGTCGCCCATCTCCTTCGCTCGTTAGATGCTGCTGCCTGCTGCACCCGCTGAATTCTCCAGGCTTTCCATGTAACCCGCGGTTTAAACTTACCGCTCGGAGGAGCGCTGCTGCTGCCCCCCGCCCGACTGCACCACTCTGACGTCATGACGCTCCAACGGCTGTACGGGCTTCTATTCACGTAGTCCACTCACGTGACTCCGAGGTAAAATACCCTGCGGCGGTGGCGAGCGGTGGTTACGCATGGTGACGTAACCATGCATCACCACGCGATACGCGTGAGACATCGGGATGCCAGCGTGCGTGCTCAATGTGTCAGCGTGCGTACGCAATTTTGTGCAGCATGAAATCCTGGGGCGCCGCGCGACACGGCGCGCAACTCCACACTCCTCCACGCCTCTCTATGCGCCCGTCCCACGCTACCCACAAGCTACCGGTGCGTCACAACGCGTCGACCTATTTTACATATGACACGTAAATGACGGCCAAGTGGGACAGGCCCGTAAGTGAAGTAGGTGGCATCG
The DNA here is from genome assembly GCA_035221665.1 of Okamejei kenojei. Lineage (NCBI taxonomy): Eukaryota > Metazoa > Chordata > Chondrichthyes > Rajiformes > Rajidae > Okamejei > Okamejei kenojei. The sequence continues at coordinate 3,839,785 of CM069133.1, forward strand.
TAAACATTAACGATAGTTATTAAAGATTCCAGCAGCATCTTGATCAGCTAGGCAAGTGGACTGAGGACTGACTAATGGAATTTAACGTACATAAGTGTGAAGTGTTGCATTGTCGAAAGTCGGACTCGGGCAGGACCGTGATAGTGAACGGCAGGGCTTTGACGAGTGTTGTAGAGCAGAGGAATCGAGGGGCACCAGTACATGGCTCCTTGAAACGCAGTGAGGGCAGCATGGTGGGCGCATTGGTTAGATTGCTGCGCCTCACAGCCGCCATGGAACCTTGCTTCGATCCAGCCTACAGGTGCTGTCCTGCACACCAGGGCCAGCCATCTCGAGCACCATAAACCGACTTCATCTAGCTCCGGCTTCCTATACCCCCCTCCGAGCCTCCGACCATCATCGTTCCCAGCCCTGCACGGCCCGATTTTACCTTCTCTCCCAAAATCCACAAACCCGAACTTGCCCTGGCAGACCCATTGTCTCTGCCTGTTCGTGCCCCACCGAACACATTTCCACATACCTTGACGCCATCCTATCCCCCTTTGGTTAAAACCCTCCCCACCTATGTTCAAGACACCTCAGACACTCTCCGTGGCTCCGGTGCATTCCATTCTCCATGCCCCCACTCTCTATCTTTACCATGGACGACCAGTCCACTCTACACCTCCATCCCCCCACCAGGACGGTCTCAAAGCGTCCTTCTTCCTCGACAAGAGCAACTCCATACCCGTTCCACTGACACCCTCCTCCGCCTAGGCGGAGTTGGTCCTCACCCTCAATAACTTCTCTTTTGATTCCTCCCTTTCTCCAAACACTAAGGCGTAGCTATGGTGCACACGAGGCACCAGCTACGCTTGCCTCTTTGTTGGGTACGTTGAAACAATCCTTGTTCTCGGCGTACCAGGGCCCATCCCCGACCTCTACCTCCGTTACATCGATGACTGCTTTGGTGTCACCTTTCCTGCACCCACACACAACTGACTGACCTTCATTCATTCAACCACCAACTTCCATCCGTCACTCAAATACACTTGGACCATTTCCGACACTTCCCTACCATTACCTTGACCTCACCATTTCTATTGCAGGTGATACACTCTGACCGTCTACATCCACTACAAACCCACTGACTCCACCAGCTAACCTGGACTACTCTTCCTCCCACCCTGCTTCCTGTAAGGACTCCATCCCCTATTCCCAATTCCTCCGTCTACGCCGCATCTGCTCCCAGGATGAGGTGTTTCAACACCAGGTCATCGCAAATGGCCTCTCATACTTCAGAGAACGGGGGATTCCCCTCCCCCACTTTGATGAGGCTCGCACCAGGGTCTCCTCCATACGCACCGCAACACTGCCCTCTCTCCCATTCCCCCACTCGCAAACAGGGCAGAGTCCCCCTGGTCCTCACCTTTCACCCCACCAGCCGGCAATACAACAGAATAGTCCTCCCGCCCAGTTTCGCCACCTCCAACGTGACCCCTCCACCGCCATTCTTCCCATCTCCCCCCTGTCTGCCTTCCGCAAGGACCTCGCTCCCTCCGCGACTTCCCTTGTCCAATTCTTCCCTCCCCTCCCGCTCCACTCCTTCCTCCGGGCACTTTCCCTTGCAACCGCAAGAAATGCAACACTTGTCCCTTCACCTCCACCCTCCACTCATTCAGGGACCCAAGCAGTCCTTCCAGGTCCGACAGAGGTTCACCTGCACCTCCTCCGACCTCATCTACTGCATCCGCTGCTCCAGAATGCCAGATGATCTATATCGGTGAGACCAAGCGGAGGCTTGGCGATCGTTTCGCCGAACACCTCCGCTCGGGTCCGCAAAAACCAACGCCGACCCCCGGTCGCTCAGCACTTCAACTAACTCCCCCTCCCAACCGTATCCGACTTCTCGGTCCTGGCCTCCTCCATGACCAGAGTGAGCAACACCGCAAGTTGGAGGAACAGCACCTTCAATATCCGCTTGGGGAGTCTGCATCCTCTGGGCTTGAACATTGAATTTCTCAATTCTGTTAACCCTTGCTGTCTCCTCCCCCTCCCACCTCTCCCTCAGCGCTCGGGGGCCCTGGCATTCCCTCCCATCTCGCCCATTCCCTCCCCCACCCTAGTCGCTACTAGCTTCTTCTCATTTTCACACTACAAACAGCTTACAATGGCTTGTTCCCTTTATCATCGATACTTTTTTGCATATCTTTCATCCATTGTTCTTTTTCTCTCCACATCACCGTCTATATCTCTCGTTTCCCTGATCCCTGACCAGTCTGAAGAAGGGTCTCGACCCGAAACGTCGCCTATCCTCCTTCGCTCCTTAGATGCTGCTGCACCCGCTGAGTTTCTCCAGCTTTTTGTGTAACCTCCGCTGTCTGTACGGAGTTTGGACGTTGTCCCTGTGACCACGTGGGTTTTTGCCGGGCGGCCCGGTTTCTGCCCACACTCCAAAGCCGTACAGGTTTGTAGGTTAATTGACTGGTATAATTGTAAATTGTCCCCAGTGTGTGTAAGATAGTGTTAGTGTGCGGGGATCGCAGGTAGGTGCGGACTCGGTGTGCCAAAGGGCCTGTTTCCGCGCTGTATCTCTGTATCTCAAAACCGAAAGTTGCGTTACAGGTTGAGAGGGTGGCTTCATCGTACTTTAGCCTTCATCATTTTGTTCCTCCCGTTCCCCCCCTCTACTTTCAGTCTGAAAAAGGGTCCCGATCCTTTTCCACAGAGATGCTGCCTGACCCGCTGAGTTACTCCAGCACTCTGTGAAACGTCACCTATCCATGTTCTCCACAGATGCTGCCTGACCCGCTGAGTTACTCCAGCACTCTGTGAAACGTCACCTATCCATGTTCTCTACATGCTCGATGCGCTTACTGCTGATGTTCTCCGCTGAGTTACTCCAGCATTTTGTGTCTATCTTCAATATAAAGCAGCATCTGCAGTTCCTTTCTACGCATTAGCCTTTATCTGTCAGCGTATTGAGTACAGAAGATGGGACATTATGTTACAGTTGGACAAAGGCCACATCTGGAGAATTACAGTGGCTTGCAAAAGTTTTCATACCCCTTGAACTTTTCCACATTTTGTCATGTTACAACCACAAACGTAAATGTATTTTATTGGGATTTTATGTGATAGACCAATACAAAGTGGTGCATAATTGTGAAGTGGAAGGAAAATTATACATGGTTTCCAAATTTTATTACAAATAAAAAACTGCAAAGTGTGGCATGCAAAAGTATTCAGCCCCCCTGAGTCAATACTTTGTAGAACCACCTTTCGCTGCAATTACAGCTGCAAGTCTTTTGGGGTATGTCTCTACCAGCTTTGCACATCTAGAGACTGACATTTTTGCCCATTCTTCTTTGCAAAATAGCTCAAGCTCAGTCAGATTGGATGGAGAGCGTCTGTGAACAGCAATTTTCAAGTCTTGCCGGAGATTCTCAATTGGATTTAGTCTGGACTTTGACTGGGCCATTCTAACACATGAATATGCTTTGATCTAAACCATTCCATTGTAGCTCTGGCTGTATGTTTAGGTCGTTGTCCTGCTGGAAGGTGAACCTTACCTCAGTCTCAAGTCTTTTGCAGACTCTAACAGGTTTTCTTCCAAGATTGCCCTGTATTTGGCTCCATCCATCTTCCCATCAAACTCTGACCAGCTTCCCTGTCCCTGCTGAAGAAAAGCATCCCCACAGCATGATGCTGCCACCACCATGTTTCACAGTGGGGATGGTGTGTTCAGGGTGATGTGCATTGTTAGTTTTCCTGCCATAGCGTTTTGCATTTAGGCCAAAAACTTCAATTTTGGTCTCATCAGACCAGAGCACCTTCCTCCACATGTTTGCTGTGTCCCCACATGGCTTGTGGCAAACTGCAATCGGGACTTCTTATGGCTTTGTTTCAACAATGGCTTTCTTCTTGCCACTCTTCCATAAAGGCCCGATTTGTGGGAGTGCAACGACAAATAGTTGGCCTGTGGACAGATTCTCCAACCTGAGCTGTGGATCTCTGCAGCTCCTCCAGAGTTACCATGGGGCCTCTTGGCTGCTTCTCTGATCAATGCTCTCCTTGCCCGGCCTGTCAGTTTAGGTGGACGGCCATGTCTTGGTAGGTTTGCAGTTGTGCCATAATCTTTCCATTTTCGGATGATGGATTGAACAGTGCTCCGTGAGATGTTCAAAGCTTGGGATATTTTTTTATAACCTAACCCTGCTTTAAACTTCTCCACAACTTTATCCCTGACCTGTCTGGTGTGTTCCTTGGGCTTCATGATGCTTTTTGTTCACTAATGTTCTCTAACAAACCTCTGAGGCCTTCACAGAACAGCTGTATTTATACTGAGATTAGATTACACACAAGTGGACTCCATTTATTAATTAGGTGACTTCTGAAGGCAATTGGTTGCATTGGATTTTATTTAGGGGTATCAGAGTAAAGGGGGTTGAATACTTTTGCACGCCACATTTTCCAGTTTTTTATTTGTAAAAAAAATTGAAAACCATGTATCATTTTCCTTCCACTTCACAATTATGCGCCACTTTGTGTTGGTCTATCGCATAAAATCCCAATAAACTACATTTACGTTTGTGGTTGTAACGTGACAAAATGTGGAAAAGTTCAAGGGTATGAAAACTTTTGTAAGCCACTATATGTTGTGTTTTGATCATCCATCTGTAGGAAGGATGTCACTCAGCTGGAAAGTGTGCAGAGAAGATTCACGAGGATGTTGCCAGAAATCGAGAGCCTTAGTGTGGAATGGACTCCAGTGATAGGTTCTAGATTAATGTCAAACTGCTGCTATAAATCTGTTACAGGAAAGATGTTGTCAAGTGTGTAAGGGTACAGGGAGATAGACACAACGCTGGAGTAACTCAGCGGGACAGGCAGCATCTCTGGAGAGAAGGAATGGGTGACGTTCTTTGGGTCGAGACCCTTCTTCAGACTGATGGGAAGGGGCGGGACAGAGATAGTCGGAGAATGCAAGTGGTGGGAGAACTGGGAAGGGGGAGGGGATGGAGAGAGAGGGAAAGCAAGGGGTATATGAAGTTAGAGAAATCAATGTTCATACCGCTGGGGTGTAAACCACCCAAGCGAAATATAAGGGTGCAGAGAGGATTTACAAGGATGTTGCCGGGACTCGAGGGCCTGAACTATAGGGAGAGGGCAAGCAGACTGGGACTCTATTCTTTGGAGCGCAGCAACAGAATTTGCGTGTGGCATCTGGCAATGGAGGAGGCCCAGGACTGACGTCAGTGCGTGAATGGGAAGGGGAGCTGATATGGTCTTCTTCTTTCGTGTCCATCTTCCATGTTTCAAATGTTGACCTCTCTGTCATCGTCCGTCCTGATAAGGACGCAAGCTTCCGGCGACAATCAGTGGGAGCCATCACCAGTCGCAAAAGATGACGGTGGCGGCAGAATTAGCTCGGGATACTTCCCGTTTCCAGCCCCCCCGCGACGTGGACGCTTCTGCTATGGGGCCGTCGATATAGTGAGCATCCGAGAGATCTCTTCCTTGCCAAAGATTCCTTGTAGAAATGCCTGCAGATGAGAAGTATATCGCTAATGAAAACAATTAAGCAGACGCAAGCAATCCCTATGAACTTGAGTTGAATACTTATAGCCCTGTCCCACTGTACGAGTTCATTCCAAGAGCTCTCCCGAGTTTCAAAAAAATCAAACTCGTGGTTAGCACGGAGAATGAATGTAGCGGGTACGTCGGAGCTCGGGGACGGCTCGTAACGCTAACGGCAGGTACTCGGGAAGACTCGCTAACGACAGGTAAGCACGCAAAGACTCGTGAAGATTTTTCAAATGTCCATGTTGGAAAATGTCCACGAGGCCCCGAGTATTGACGAGTGGCCATTACCGTAAATCTCCGAGTTTGAATCAGGGCAAACTCAGAAGAACTCTTGGAATGAACTCGTAACGTGGGACAGGGGTTTAATGTTTAGTGCCAAGTAAAACCAGTAAAGTCCGATCAAAGATAGTCCAAGGATCGCCAATGAGGTAGATAGTAGTTCAGGACTGCTCTCTGGTTGTGGTAGGATGGTTCAGTTGCCTGATAACAGCTTGGAAGAAATAGTCCCAGAATTTGGAGGTGTGTGTTTTCACACTTTAGCCCATGGGTAATGAAAACCATTGACTAAATTGGAGTAAACCCAATATCTAAGCTTAAATTACTGCAACGTTCCATCAATCACACCATTACACAAATGCTTGAGATGAAATGAGGATTGATGCGTTTAGCTTTTTTCTAAATCTAAACCTAAAACAATCAATCCTCATTTCATTTCAAGCATTTCAAAGTTGTGGTTACAAGAGTTTTTATAAAAGGACTTAAACAAGTAGGTTTTTTTCTCTCTCTCTACTTGTTTATTGGAGAAAGATTTCAAATCAAGTTGCTTCAAGAAGACACAGAGTGCTGGAGTAACTCAGCGGGTCAGGCAGCATCTGTGGAGAACATGGATAGGTGACGTTTCACAGAGTGCTGGAGTAACTCAGCGGGTCAGGCAGCATCTGTGGAGAACATGGATAGGTGACGTTTCACAGAGTGCTGGGTCAGGCTGCATCCAGTCTCTTCTAGTGGGAATAGTGAAAGGCCTGGATGTAGTGGATGTGGAGAGGATGTTCATGAGGTCATTAAGGAGTAGAATTAGGCCATTCGGCCCATACAAATCCACCATTCAATCGTGGCTGATCTATCTCTCCCTCCTAACCCCATTCTCCTGCCTTCTCCCCATAACCCCTGACACCTGCACTAATCAAGAATCTATCTGGTCCTACTATAGTCCTAGACTCTCCCACTAGTGCAAACATCACTAGAAAATTCACCAGTGGGAGCGTCTAGGACCGGAGGGTACAGCCTCAGAATTAAAGGATGTTCCTTTGGGAAGGACATGATGAGAAATTTCTTTAGTCAGAGGGTGGTGAATCTATGGAATTCATCACCACAGACGGCCAAGTTAATGGATATTTTTAAGGCAGAGATAGATAGATTCTTGATTAGTATGTGTGTCGGGGGTTATGGGGAGAAGGTAGGAGAATGGGGTTGAGAGGGAGAGATAGATCAGCCATGATTGAATGACAGAGTAGACTTGAGGGGCCGAATGTCCTAATTCTGCTCCTGTCTCTTATGACCTTGTGAAGCGGTGAACTCTGCAACTTAATGACATTGTTCCTATGCCATGGCGACAGGACACAGTACTCCACATGGGCCTCACGCTTTGGGAACTTGTGACTTCTTTGGTAAACCAGCATCTGCAATTCCTTGCCACTGCAGAGACTCGGGTTCCATCCCAACTACGGGCGCTGCCTGTACGGAGTTTGCACGTTTTCCCCGTGTGTTTTCTCCGAGAAATTTGGTTTCCCCCCACACTCGAAAGATGAACAGGGTTTGTCGGTTAATTGGCTTCAGTAAAAATGCAAATTGTCCCTAGTGGGTGTGGGATAGTGTTAACGTTTGGGGATCGCTGGTCGGTGCAGACTCAGTGGGCCGAAGGGCCTGTGTTCACACGGTAGTTTCAACTGAACTATAAAGGTGCTTTGATGCAGACTTTTGTTTGCAACTCCCGTTGGAATTAAATTATTCGGGTAGCTCGGGTTGTCTTGATGGTTGATTGGTTCAATGGTCCTTTATTGTCACGTGCTCCATTTAAGGTACCGTCTGACCATCTGTTTGACTGAGCGCAGGTAATGTGAAAGGAAATGTATGATCCCTCTGTGAAAATGGTCAGAGTGAGGCCCAGTGCAAATTGGAGGAACTGCACCACATATTTCGCTTGGGCAGCTTAAGGGCCTGTCCCACTTTCACCACCTAATTCACGACCTATTTTACTCGTGGACATTTTTCATCACGCTAGAAAAAAACGCCCTGACCTACTGGATGCCACGAGAACCTACGACCTCCTACGACCTACGTACGACCTCGTGACAACTATTCTGCGAGTATGAGTCCAGGGCAAACTCGGCAGAGGTCGTGAATTAGGTCATGAAACTGGGACAACCCAGCAGTATGAACATTGACTTCTCTAACTTCAAGTAACCTTTGCATCCCCTCTCTCCCCAATCCGTGTTCTCCGACCAATCTGACTCTCCTCCTGATTAAATTGTACGGGTTGTATGCCTCATTGTCACGTACCCCGAGCTAACAATGAACTATTCGACATTTACCGTGATATTTCCGCCACCTTTGATCGGCGTTTTCACGCATTACCCTTTCTTTATCACCGTTATTTTATTGCACATCTTTCATTCGTTTGTTCTATATCTCTTTACATTATCGTTTCCATCTCTCGTTTCCCTCTCCCCTGGCTCTCAGTCTGGAGAAGGGTCTCGACCCGAAAACATCTCCCATTCCTTCTCTCCACAGATGCTGCCTGACCCGCTGAGTTACTCCAGCATTTTGTGTCTATCTGCAGTGTAAACCAGCATCTTGCACAACAGACAATAGGTGCAGGAGTAGGCCATTCAGCCCTTCGAGCCAGCACCGCCATTCAATGTGATCATGGCTGATCATCCCCAATCAGTACCCCGTTCCTGCCTTCTCCCCATATCCCCTGATTCCGCTATCTTTAAGAGCCCTATCTAGCTCTCTCTTGAAAGTATCCAGAGAAGCGGCCTCCACCGCCCTCTGAGGCAGAGAATTCCACAGGCTCACCACTCTCTGTGTGAGAAAGTGTTTCCACGTCTCCGTTCTAAATGGCCCAAAATAAATAGTTTGCTGGCTGCTGCCTTGCACAAAGAGTAACCGGCAATCAGTTCCCTTTCTCTTGCGGGTGAAGAGTAATGCAATATGAAAAGCTGACTCACGAGATTAAACGAGGATTTTCTGCCCTAAGTGAAACAAAAAAAAAATCAAAGCAGCTGCCTGAATTGCATTCCTTCCGCGCGCAGCTGCTGTGATTTATCATTCTAAATTTTGTTTGAATTGGATATTGTACCCAATTTACGATGCATTAACTCTTGTGTGTTACAGATATCATTTCCTGGTGAACTTGGGCAACTTTCTGAAGGGCAAAAAAGCCAGCTGAAAACAGAGGTGATTGCAGCAACTGGGTGAGCCCTACTATCCGCAAGCAATCACAATGCCTGCACTTTGTTTCATTTTTATGCTATCCTCTCTTTGCTTATGCCCCTGTCCCACTAATGCCCCTGTCCCACTTAGGAAACCCAAACGGAAACCTCTGGAGACTTTGCGCCCCACCCAAGGTTTCCGTGCGGTTCCCGGAGGTTTTTGTCAGTCTCCCTAATGGTTGAAAGTGGTTTCCACTTCTTCTATGTTCCGGCGATTATTTCAAAAATTTCAAAACCGGCCGCGACTAGAAATAGGTTGGCATTTTAAAAATGGGTAATTTTTTAGTCAAAGCCGGTTGCGATGCTAGTTGAAGGTGGTTGCCGGAGGTTGCAGGTAGTGGAAGGTAAGACCTTTTTTTCACCCAGTTTTATTCCACCAGGGAGGTCTTGGGTGGGGCGCAAAGTCTCCAGAGGTTTCCGTTCAGGTTTCCTAAGTGGGACAGGTGCATTAGGACCAACTCTTGGGAGCTGGTCCATGTGCTAATAGGGCAACAAAAATACAAAGTGTGTATATTGTTTTCTATCGCCCATTTGTTTTTGATTATGATGATATTTAACTGTCTCTTTCAAGCGAGCTTGTGTACAAAAACAGGGATGTAATGCTGAGGCTCTATGAGGCGCTGGTCAGGCCGCATTTGGAGTATGGTGAGCAATTTTGGGCCCCGTATCTGAGGAATGATGTGCCGGCTCTGGAGAGGGCCCAGAGGAGGTTTTATCCCAGGAATGAGTAGGTTAACATATGATGGGCATTTGACGGCACTGGGCCTGTACTCGCTGGAGTTTAGAAGGATGAGGGGGAACCTCGTTGCAACTTACCGAATAGTGAAAGGCCTGGATAGAGTGGATGTGGAGAGGATGTTTCCACCAGTGGGAGATTCTAGGACTGGAGGGCACAGCCTTAGAATTAAAGGACTTTCCTTTAGGAAGGAGGAATTTCTTTCGGCAGAGGGTGGTGAATCTGCGGAATTCGGCAGTGGAGGCCAAGTCAATGGATATTTTTATGGCGGAGATTGACAGATTCTTGATTAGTACGAGTGTCAGGGGAAGGCAGGAGAACGGGGTTAGGAGGGAGAGAAAGATCAGCCATGAACGAATGGTGGGGGAGAGTAGATGGGCCGAATGGCCGAATTTGCTCCAAAAAGACGGTCACAGAGAGAACAGACTACATTGCCCTCTCAACCCTTCCCCTATATCTAGATTTCTAGACCCGGTAGAGCAACAAGCTAGAAATGATTAGCAATATGCAATATTTTGTCTTTGCACAATTATGGTGTTTTATCATTAATGTTTTATTGTTATTAATGTTTAGTGTTTTCTGAGCCATTCGTAACTGTCACTGTATGTCATGTTGTTAACTGTGGGCGGAGCACCAAGGCAAATTCCTTGTATGTGAATACTTGTCCAATAAACCTACTTACTTACTTACTTACTTACTGTCCCACTTGCATGCGATTGCGTGCGTTTGGTGCGATCAACCGGAAGCGGAGGTCGCGCGAACTTTGCGAGTGACGTCATTTACGTCGTGCTTACAAATCAGTAGGGCAGGAGGCGGGCCGACTGAATTTGGACGTTGCACGGCGTCGGGCGGTGACGTCATCACGCAACGCCACGCGCTAGGCGTACGCCGTCAAGACGGTGCGTACGACGTCAAGACGCGGCGTACGATCGTAATGCGCCTGCGTGCGTACGCGAGACGATAGGCCGTTGGCGCGCAAAGATTTTGGTCACTGCAGGAATTTCGGACCCCCGCGCGATGTCAGGCCCAGCCCCGCAAAACTCCATACCCCTCCGCGCTTCTAAGTGTGACCGACTCCGCACGGCCATACGGTGCCCGTACGGCTCAAGCGACCACGAGGTCGCGAAATTTGCGAGCCAAGGTCGCGTAAGTGGGACAGGCCCTTTACTTACTTATTGTAAGTAAGAATTTCATTGTTTCACTTAGAACACATGGCAATAACACACGCTGGAGGTAGCGATAGGCTTGTGCTTCTTAAAGAGCAAAGAGTTTGTTGGCTGCTATTCTGACACAGAAAGACGAGAAACATTTCAAGTGTTCATGAGGCACTAGAAAACACACTGGTTCGGGATTATTGAACCACATGATATTGACCTTTGAAGCCACAATTGATTAAGCAACGATTGAAAACTTCCATTAATGAAAATGTGATTTCGCTTTGTGTGAAGAGACTGAGTGGGTACAAAGTTTGTATCATGCAGCAAGGAGGCAGTTATGCCTGCACTCAACATTAAACCAGCATTCGAATGAAAGGAGAATATCACACCAGGGATAATTCCCCATTATGCTTCTCACAATCATTGAGCACAAAGTACCTGTGAAGTGTAGAAATGTCACGTGAATTCATCTTTTTCCAGAAAGGGTATATCTAACTGTGTGCAGCTTTGGTCCCCTAATTTGAGGAAGGACATTCTTGCTATTGAGGGAGTAGGTTCAGCGTAGGTTCACCAGGTTAATTCCCGGGATGGCGGGACTGTCATATGCTGAGAGAATGGAATGGCTGGGCTTGTGTACTCTGGAGTTTAAAAAGATGAGAGGGTTCCTTATTGAAAATATAAGATTATTAAGGGTTTGGACACGCTGGAGGCAGGAAACATGTTCCCGATGTTGGGTGAGTCCAGTTTAAGAATAAGAGGTAAGCCATTTAGAATGGAGATGCTCCTGGTAGGGCCACCCATGGCGGTAAGGTCGAGGGGGAGGTCTCTGACAAAGAGTAATCCAACCAAGGCCTCAACGGTGGAACAGGCGGAGGACGATGGCTGACCTTAGTGGAGCGTCACAACGGCTGGGAAGGCGGATGAAGGCTGCAGCAGAAAAGGGTCTCCGGTCGTCTTGGACTCCATGCCACTGGATCCTGACCCAGATCTGTCAAGGACCGTGGGGTGGCTGTCTGTGCACCAGTCTCCCCACGTTAAACAAAGTCACGCACAGGGGTCCTCCATATAGAGAATAGCACCCTGGAGACACCCGTGGTCAGCCACGACCGAAGGGGGCCTGAGAAGAAGGATAGGACAGCTCTGGAGGGATATGGACTGGGTGGGATTAGTGCAGCTGGGACATGTTGGTCGGAATTGGCAAGTTGGGCCGAAAGGCTTGTTTCCATGATGTATCACTCTATGACTATGATTCTATCTGAAGAAAGTGCAAGGAAAGTAAAGTAGAGATCTTGTACACTTCAGGAACTAATGTTGATTGGTTTGGGAAGAAAGCTATAGCAATTTGATGGAGAAACAACTGTGGAGCGATCTTGAGCTGGAAGGATGTTGTCATGCTGGAAAGGGTGCAGAGATTTATCAGGATGTTGCCAGGGTTCAAGGGTCTGAGCGACAGTGACAGGTTGAGTGGACTGGGTCTCTCTCTATTCCTTCGCGCGCAGGAGGATGAGGGGAGATCTTATAGAGGTGTACAAAATCATGAGAGGAATAGATCAGGCAGATGCACTTGCCCAGAGTAGGGGAATCGAGGACCAGAGGACATAGGCTTAAGATGAAGGGGAAAAGATTTAATAGGAATCTGAGGGGTAACCTTTTTACACAGAGGGTGGTGGGTGTATGGAACAAGCTGCCAGAGGAGGTAGTTGAGGCTGGTACAATCGCAACCTTTAAGAAACAGTTAGACAGGTAAATAGATAGGTAGGTTTATTGGGATATGGGCCAAATGCAGGCAGCTGGGACTAGTGTAGAGAGGACATGTTGGTTTATGTTGGCAAGTTGGGCTGAAGCCTGTTTCCACACTGTATGACTGTATGGGTCTATGACCCGAAACATGGAAGGAACTAAATATCCTCCGGTGGCTACCACCATTGTGTGATCGGTGACCAGATTAATGCTCAGCTTAGACAGCCGTAAAAACAACTCGATGCAAGATCAAAGGGGCAAAATAGATAATAATGGAGGATAAAGGGCAGCAGACTGTTCCTTTGTAAAAATTAAATTCATGTGTCTCGCTGAAACATTTTGACAGTCACTGGATATTTTTGACGTACACTCAGTCAATTGATGTGAGTTCATAGTTGTGACATCGTCTGTGCGCGAGGATTTGTTGTCGCCTAAACTAATGTTCTTCTGTCTCTGTGCAAGAAGTAACTGCAGAGGCTGGTTTAAACCCAACATAGACACACAAAGCTGGAGATACTCAGTGGGACAAACAGCATCTCTGGAGAACAGGAATAGGTGATGTTAAACTGTGGCCCCCGTTGTTGGTGGTCCAGAACCAGGGGCCACAGTTTAAGAGCCCTCTCTAGCTCTCTCTTGAAAGTATCCAGAGAACCTGCCTCCACGCGCTCTGAGGCAGAGAATTCCACAGACTCACAACTCTCTGTGTGAAAAAGTGTTTCCTAGTCTCGTTCCAAAAAGCTTAACAATCTTATATGTTTCAATTAGATTCCCTCTCATCCTTCTAAACTTGTGCCCAGCCGCTCAATTCTCTGCATTTGGTTCCCCTCCCAGGAATTAATAAACCTACGCTGCACTCTCCTAGGCGACCAAAACTACACGCAATACCAGATGTGATCTGCTCCTATACTCAACATCTCTTGTTATAAAGGCCAACATGGCTTCACTGCCTGCTGTACCTGCATGCTTACATTGACTGATCCAAACCCTTAACTTGACTCCATTTATAATCTGCCTTCCTGTTTTTTGATACCAAATGAGTTAACCTCACACTTATCCACATTAATCTGCATCTGCCATGCATCTGCCCACTCACCCAACCTGTCCATCACCCTGCATTCTCATAGCATCCTCCTCACAGTTCACACTGCCACCCAGCTGCAAATTTGCTACTGTTGAATCCCTTTATCTCAGAATAGCTGCGGTCCCAGCACCGAGCCTTGCGGACCACTAGTCACTGCCTGCCATTCTGACAGGGGCCCGTTAATCCCTACTCCTTGATTCCTGTCTGCCAACCAATTTTCTATCCATGTCAGCACTCTCCCCCCAATACCATGTCCCCTAATTTTGCCCACTAATCTCCTATGTGGAACCTGATCGAATGCTTTCTGGAAGTCCAGGTACACTATACACAATAGACAATAGACAATAGGTGCCAGAGTAGGCCATTCGGCCCTTCGAGCCACCACCGCCATTCATGGCTGATCATCCCTAACCAGTACCCCGTTCCTGCCTTTTCCCCATATCCCCTGACTCCGCTGCCTTTAAGAGCCCTATCCAGCTCTCTCTTGAAAGCATCCAGAGAACCTGCATCCACCGCCCTCTGAGGCAGAGAATTCCACAGATTCACAACTCTCTGTGAGAAAAAGTGTTTCCTCGTCTCCGTTCTAAATGGCTTACCCCATATCCTTAAACAGTGGCCCTTGGTTCTGGATTCCCCCAACATCGGGAACATGTTTCCTAGTTACATCCTCAAAAAATTCCTGAGAGCTCTATGTAACTCTTTCATGGAAGTATGAATGGAATGAGCAACTCCGGGTGACGTTTTGGGTCGGGACACCTTTTCAAACTGATTGTAGTCAAGGGTAGATACCTGGTCAAGAGAGGGTGGGGGCGAAAACAAAACCTGGCGTGCGATAAGTAGTTACCAGTGAGGGATTGGCAGATGGCTGGAGTAAGTGACAAGGGCCAGAGGTGAAAATGAGACAAAATGGTGTCAGATAAGGAGCAAGAGGAGAAAATGTCAAAATAGAGGGAGGGAAATGGGGGGAAGGGAAGAGAGGGAATAAAAGAAATGTGGGACTCGGGAATAGGAAATCTAGTTTAGTTTAGAGATACAGCGTGGAAACAGTCCACCGAGTCCGCGCCGACCAGCGATCCCCGCGCACTAACACTATCCCACTCACACCGGGGACAATTTACATTGACACCAAGCCAATTAACCTGCAAACCTGCACGTCTTTGGAGTGGGAGGAAACCGAAGAACTCGGAGAAAACCCACGCAGGTCACGGGGAGAACGTACAAACTCCGTACAGACAGCGCCCGTAGTCAGGATGGAACCCGGATCTCTGGCGCTGTGAGGCAGCAACTCTACCGCTGCGCCACCGTGCTGCCCGTGTGATGAGTGATCAGAGGAGAGGAGTAGGTGACTGGGGTGATGCGAACTGGTGGGTGAATGGTGTGTGCATGGAGGGGGGGGAGAGCGGGAGGAGTGGAGGGGAAGGGTGAGGGGGGAAGGGTGGGGGGGAGGGGGCAGCAGGTTGAGGGGATGGTTGTTGGTTTGGCTTGAAATTGGACAGAAGACATCTTCATCACACAGAGTCAATAGACAATAGACAATAGACAATAACCATATCATATAACAATTACAGCACACAGGCCCTCTCGGCCCTTCCAGTCCGTCCACCATTTGTTTTCCCCTAGGCACTCAGACCATAGGTGCAGGAGTAGGCCATTCGGCCCTTCGAGCCAGCACCGTCATTCAACGTGATCATGGCTGATCATCCCCAATCAGTACCCCGTTCCTGCCTTGTCCCTATACCCCCTGACTCCGCTATCTTTAAGAGCCCTATCTACCTCGGTCTTGAAAGTATTCCAGCTTTCTCTTGAAAGTGATGCAGGACGGAACCAGGCCCTGCGGCCCAGCTAACCCAAGCCACCTACGATGCCCCATCTACACTAGCCCGTGTGTAAGAAAGAACTGCAGATGCTGGTTTAAATTGAAGGTAGACACAAAATGCTGGAGTAACAGCGGGTGAGGCAGAATCTCTGGAGAGAAGGAATGGGCGACCCTTCTTCAGAAGCCCGTGCTTGGCCCATATCCCTCTGAAATGTTCCTATCCAAGTATCTGTACAACGGTCTTTTAAACATTGTTGCAGTACCTGCCTCAGCTATCGCCTCCTCTAAACTAACCCATGGAGACACAAGAGTCTGCAGAGGTTGGGATCTTCAACAAAACTCAGCAGGTCAGGCAGCACCTGGAGAGGAATGGACAGAGGACATTTTGATTGTGGAATACTCCCAGCCTCAACTACCTCCTCCGGCAGCTTGTTCCAGACACCCACCACCCTCTGTGTGGAAAAGCTGTGCCTCGGATTCCTATTAAAAGTTATCCCTCGGATTCCCCTACTCTGGGCAAGAGACCCTGTGCATCTCCCCGATCTATTCCTCTCATGATTTTATACGCCTCTGTAAGATCACCCCTCATCCTCTTGCACTCCAAGGAATAGAGTCCCAGCCTGCTCAACCTCTCCCTGTAGTTCAGTGTAGTTTATTGTGTACCGAGGTACAGTGAAAAGCTTTTGTTGCGTGCTAACCAGCAGGTGGAAAGACAATACGTGATTACAATCGAGCCATTTACAGTGTACAGATACATGATAATGGAATTATGTTTAGTGCAAGGTAAAGCCAGCAAAGTCCGATCAAAGTAGTCTGAGGGTCACCAATGAGATAGATAGTAGTTCAGCACTGCTCTCTGGTTGTGGTAGGATGGTTCAGTTGCCTGATAACAGCTGGGAAGAAACGGTCCCTGAATCTGGAGGTCTGCGTTTTCACACTGCTGTACCTCTTGCCCGATGGGAGAGGGGAGAAGAGGGAGTGACCGGGGTGCGACTGGTCCTTGATGATGCTGCTGGCCTTGCCGAGGCAGCGTGAGGTGTAGATGGAGTCAATGGAAGGGAGGTTGGTTTGCGTGACGGTCCAGGCTGCACCCACAACAGCTCAGGCCCACCAGCCCTGGACACATCCTCATCAAGGTTCTACAGTGTGTTCCGTGTTCTAACACTGTGAACCTGCTGTAAGGGCTGGCTCTGCTTCAGCAAGCAGCTAAAGAGGCAGACAGCTGAGCACTGTGCTACTGAAGACCTGTTCTTTTAGACAATCATTAGTCATCAGGAACTCAGGTGCTGAGGCATTTCACAGAGGCAAGGCCGTCAGTATTAAAAAGCATCCGTGACTGACAGTTCTTCCGAACGGTTCTTCCACTCGAAGTCTCTAAGCCTTCGCTTCCCGCTGTGTTTATCTGACACAGATTTTCAACAAGAGTATAAGTTCAGCTAGGAGCACTGGTGCTGCCCCACTAATCACCACGCAAAGAAAAGCCAATGTTTGCTTCTCTGGGCCGTGAATTCCCTTCGAAGGCCGCTAACTTTAACGTTGCTGAATTTGATGTTTAGGAAGGAACTGCAAATGCCGGTTTCACCGAAGAGAGACACAAAAAGCAGGAGTAACTCAGCGGGACAGGCAGCATCTCTGGAGAGAAGAGAGTCAAGAGTGTTTTATCATCATGTGTCCCAGATAGGACAATGAAACCCTAGATGGGACACATGAAGCACGACAGAATATGGAAACATCGCACAGAACGGGAGAAGAAAAAAGATCAGTGTGTGTGTACACATGCACACATACTCAATAAATAAACATAGTGCAATAATAATAATAATAATAATAATAATAATAGTCTATTGTAGTTCAGAGCTTATATGTTGTCGTGTTTAATAGCCTGATTGCTGAGGGGAGGAAGCTGTTCCTGAACCTGGACGTTACAGTTTTCAGGCTCCTGTACCTTCTTCCCGATGGCAGTGGTGAGATGAGTGTGTGGCCAGGATGGTGTGGGTCTCTGATGATGTTGGCTGCCTTTTTGAGCAGCGACTGCGATAGATCTCTTCGACGGTGGGGAGGTCAGAGCCGGTGACTGGGCAGTGGTCACAACTTTTTGCAGTCTTTTCCTCTCCTGGGCGCTCAAGTTGCCGAACCAGGCCTCGATGCACGTTGCTTCTTCAGACTGAAAGCCGGGAGAAAGGGAAACGAGAGAGATATAGATGATGAGGTAGAGAGATACAAAACAAATGAATGAAAGATATGAAAAAAAATAACGATGATAAAGGAAACAGGCCATTCTAAGCTGTTTGTTGGGTGAAAATGAGAAGCTGGTGCGACTTGGGTGGGGGAGGGATAGAGAGAGAGGGAATGCCAGGGCTGTCCCATGATGCGAGTTCACCCAAGAGCTCTCCAAAGTTTAAAAAAATCAAACTTGTGGTAAGTACGTAGTATATACGTAGCGGGTACGTCGGAGCTCGGGACGTCTCGTAGCGGCTCGTAATGCTAACGGCGGGTACTCGATAAATGGGGTAACTCGTGGAGTTTTTTCAACATGTGAAAAATTTCCAAGAGTAAAAAACTACTCGTGATGAAGTACCACGAGTTTAATCTTTTTTAAACCCGGTAGAGCTCTCGGGTGAACTCGCATTGTGGGACAGGGGCTTAATTACATTGTTCAAGATGTGGATTCTTATACATCGGTGAGACCAAACCCAGACGGGGCGATCGTTTCGCTGAACACCTTCGCTCAGCCCGCCTGAACCAACCTGACCTCCCGGTTGCCAAACACTTTAATTCTTCCCATTTCCACACTGACCTTTCTGTCCTCCGTCTCTTCCATTGGCAGAGAGAGGCTAAATGCAAATTGGAGGAAGATCACAGCATCTCATATTTCGCTTGGGCAACATACAAAGTGGTATGAATATTGATTTCTCTCACTTCAGGTAGCCCCAGCATTCCCTATCTCTCTCTATTCCTCCCCCACCCAAGTCGCACCAGCTTCTCGTTTTCATCCAACAAACAGCTAACAATGGCCTGTTTCCTTTATCATCGATACTTTTTTGCATATCTTTCATTCATTGTTCTTTATCTCGCCAGATCACCGTCTGTATCTCTCTATTTCCCTTATCCCTAACCTGTCTGAAGAAGGGTCTCGAACTGAAACGTCACCCATTCCTTCTCTCCAGAGATGCTGCCTGTCCTGCTGAGTTACTCCAGCATTTTGTGTCTATCTTTAGTTTAGTTTAGATCATAGACAATAGACAATGGGTGCAGGAATCGGCCCTTCGAGCCAGCACCGCCATTCAATGTGATCATGGCTGATCATCCCCAATCAGTACCCCGTTCCTGCCTTCTCCCCATATCCCCTGACTCCGTTATCTTTAAGAGCCCTATCTAGCTCTCTCTTGAAAGTATCCAGAGAACCGGCCTCCACCGCCCTCTGAGCCAGTTGAGTTCAGTTTAGAGATACAGCATGGAAACAGGCCATTCAGCCCAAATAGACCGCCTCGACCAGCAATCCCTCCCCCCTAGCACTAGCCTACACTATCCTACACACAATACGAACCATTTTTCTTCACATTGATACCAAGCCATTTAACCTACAAACCTGTACGTCTTTGGAGTGAGAGAGGGAACTGAAGATCTCGGAGAAAACCCGCGCAGGTCACTGGAAGCAGGTACAAGCTCCGTACAGACAGCGCCCACAGTCGGGGATGGAACCCGGGTCTCTGCCGCTGTGAGGCAGCAACTCTACCGCTGAGCCATCGTGCTGCCCATATCTATTCTGCAGATTAGTTATCAATGGGAATACGTTTTTACCACTAGTGCACTCATCTTCCACAAACGCTTCATCTGTTTGGCAAGTTTCGAAGACTAATCCTCCTGATTAATGTTGCCAAAACTATTTTCCAGAAGGAAGTAATCCTAAACCTCTGAATGAATGAATGTCCCCGCCAACTCTCACCAACTTCTACAGATGCGCCACAGAAAGCATTTTATCGGGATGGAGCTCCATCCAAGACCGCAAGAAATTGCAACGAATTGTGGACGCAGCCCAGACCATCACACAAACCAACCTCCCTTCCATTGACTCCATCTACACCTCACGCTGCCTTGTCAAGGCCAGCAGCATCATCAAGGACCAGTCGCTCCCCGGCCACTCCCTCTTCTCCCCTCTCCCATCAGGCAAGAGGTACAGAAGTGTGAAAACGCACACCTCCAGATTCAGGAACAGTTTCTTCCCAGCTGTTATCAGGCAACTGAACCATCCTACCACAACCAGAGAGCAGTACTGAACTACTATCTTCCTCATTGGTGACCCTTAGACTATCCTTGAACGGGCTTTACCTTGCGCTAAACGTTATTGCCTTTATCATGTATCTGTACACTGTGGACGGCTCGATTGTAATCATGTATTGTCTTTCCGCTGACTGGTTAGCACGCAACAAAAGCTTTTCACTGTACCTCGGTACACGTGACAATAAACTAAAGTGAACTGATTAAAATGCTTTAATTATTCCTATTGTAGATGTTTTGATATCCTGTTAATATGAGAATGCAGTCTCAGTGAGGACATGGAAATAGATCAATATTATTGTGATCAGCGTAAAGTGCGTTCTGTCGAGAGACTAGCGTTTAATTTTAACATTCGTGAGCTGCATCTTTATCTTAATTAAATCACAAGATGCAGATGTTATCAGAGTATTGTGATTTACCAGCAGCATTTGAACAATGTGTTGGTGTTTTGCAGAAGGGGAGGTGACAGAGGTCTGACAAGAAGGTTTTATATTATGTCCTGTTGTGTTTAAATTCAGACAGACGCCTTTGCACTGTGGCAGCACCACTTGTATTCAGGATATCAACCCCTGTCATTGTGTGCTTCTACATAATGTGTGCTTCTGGTTCACCAGCGGCTCGCCTCAATCCCCAGACCAGTTGTTTGTAGGCCAGTGGTTCAGCGCACGCAAGCTTTGAGCTTTTCTGTCAGACACCACGGAATATAAACAACAATTGTGGGCGCACGGTGGAGTTGCTGCCTCGCAGCGCCGGAGACCCGAGTTCCATCCCGACTACACGTGCTGTGTGCACGGAGTTTGTATGTTCTCCTACATTTTTCCTGCATCTAGCCTGTTCAATCCATTAAGATTTTTTTTTGCTTCTATAAGATCCCCTATGATCCTTCTAAATTCCAGTGAATATAAGCCAGGTCGATCCATTCTTCACGGCGGTAGAGTTGCTGCCTTGCTGCGAATGCAGCGCCAGAGACCCGGGTTCGATCCCGACTACGGGTGCTGTCTGTACGGAGTTTGTACGTTCTCCCCGTGACCTGCGTGGGTTATCTCCGAGATCTTCGGTTTCTTCCCACACTCCAAAGACGTTCAGGTTTGTAAGTTAATTGTCTTGGTTTAAATGTAAGAAAAATTCTCCCTAGGATAGTGTTAGTGTGCGGGGATCGCTGGTCGGCGCGGACTCAGTGGGCCGAAGGGCCTGTTTCCGCATTGTACTCTAAACTAAACTAAATTGTGGATGATCAGCCATGATCACATTGAATGGCAGTGCTGGCCCGAAGGGCCGAATGGCCTACTCCTGCACCTATTGTCTATTGTCTATTCAATGAAACTTTGAAAAAATACTAGATGTCACACTATTCACTACCTGAGGGCACCCAGTATACACACGCTGGGTCATCAATTCCAGCTCAGATCTGGTCATATCTCTAGCTTCCCTCTCCCCTTCCTCTGTCTGAAGAAGGCTCTCAGTCCGAAATGTCACCCATTCCTTCTCTCCAGAGATGCTGCCTGACCAGCTGAGTTACTCCAGCATTTTTGTCTATCTTCGGTGTAAACCAGCATCTGCAGTTCCTTTCCCCACACTGACCCCTCTGTCCTGGGCCTCCCTCACTGCCTCTACTCCAGTATCTATTGTGTTCTCATTGTTGTCTCCTATCGGTTTTATCTTGAGGAGTTTTGATTTCCTAATTTGGGGAAGGACATTCTTGCTATTGAGGGAGTGCAGCGTAGGTTCACCAGGTTAATTCCCGGGATGGCGGGACTGACATAGGTTGAGAGAATGGATTGACTGGGGTTATCTTAGTTTTTTAGTTTGAGAGATACAGCACGGAAACAGGCCCTTCGGCCCACTGGGTCCGTGCCGACTAGCGACCCCCGCACATTAACATTATCCTACACAAACTAGAGACAATTTTTACCTTTACCAAGCCAATTGACCTACAAACCTGCACGTCTTTGAAGTGTGGGAGGAAACCGAAGATCTCGGAGAAAACCCACGCAGGTCACGGGGAGAACGTACAAACTCCGTACAGACAGCACCCGTGGTCGGGATCGAACCCGTGTCTCCGGCGCTGCATTCGCTGTAAATCAGCAACTCTACCGCTGCGCCACCGTGAAGAATGGATCGACCGGGCTTCTAGTCACTTGAATTTAGAAGGATGAGGGGATATCTTATAGAAACAAAAAAATCTTAATGGATTGAACGGATTAGATACAGGAAAAATGTTCCTGATATTGAGGGAGTCCCAGTTTAAGAATTTGAGGTAGGCCATTTAGGACTGAGATGAGGAAATATTTTTTCATGCAGAGAGTTGTGAATCTGTGGAATTCTCTGCCATAGAAGGCAGTGGAGGCCAATTCACTGGATAGTTTCAAGAGAGAGTTAGATATAGCCCTGTCCCACTGTACAAGGTAATGTAATTCAAGAGTTCTCCCTAGTTTTTCCCTGATTCGAACTCGGAGAATGTCCGTAACGGTTCCGTAGGAGTTCGTGGATGCCTCATAGCGGCTCGTAGGTAGGTACTCGGGAAATCCGGTAAACTCGTGATGGTTTTTCATTTTGCAAAAAATGTCCACGATTAAAAAAATACTCGTGATGAAAAAAAGTGTAACTTTTTATACCTACCGTTACTCGCACGGGCCGCTAGGGACGTCCACAAACTCCTACGGGCCCGCTACGGACATTCTCCGGGTTCGAATCGGGAAAACTCGGGAGAACTCATGAATCACCTCGTACAGTGGGACAGGGACTTTAGTCTAATGGAATCAACGGATATGGGGAGACGGCAGGAACGGGGTACTGATTGGGGATGGTCAGCCATGATCACAGTGAATGGCGGTGCTGGCTCGAAGGGCCGAATGGCCTACTCCTGCACCTATTGTCTATGTTTCCGTGCTTCTATCAGTGAGACCCTGCAGACTGGGCGATCGTTTCGCTGAATCACTCAGTCCGACTTTCAAAACAATGTCAAGTTGATAAATTAATGTTACTTGTGGTGTGGCACGGTGGCACAGCGGTAGAGTTGCTGCCTCACAGCGCCAGAGACCCGGGTTCCATCCCGACTATGGGCACTGTCTGTATGGAGTTTGTACGTTCTCCCCGTGACCCGCGTGGGTTTTCTCCTGGTGCTCTGGTTTCCTCCCACACTCCAAAGACTTGAAGGTTTGTAGGTTAATTGGCTTCTTTAAATTATCCCCGTTGTGTAGGACAGAACTAGTGTATGGGCGATCGCTGGTCGGCGCGGGCTCTGTGGGATGAAGGGCCTGTTGCGCGGGTTTTCTCCGGGTGCTCCGGTTTCCTCCCACACTCCAGAGACTTGCAGGTTTGTAGTTTAATTGGCTTCGGTTAAAAATCTAGAAAGGAGGTGAGGAGGAACGTCTTTAGTTGGCGGGTAGTTCATCCGTGGAACACATTGCCACAGAGGGCTGTGGAGGCCGATACAGTGGATATTCTTGAGTAGAACGGGTGTCAATGGTTATGGGGAGAAGGCAGGAAAATGGGAATAGGAGGAATAGATCGGGTAGACGCACAGTGTCTCTTGCCCAGAGTAGGGGAATCGAGGACCAGAGGATATAGGTTCAAGGTGAAGGGGAAAAGAGTTCATAGAAATCCGAGGGGGTAACTTTTTCACACAGAGGTTTGTAGTTTAATTGGCTTTGGTTAAAATAATTGTAAATTATCCCCAGTGTGCGCAAGGTAATGCTGGTGTACGAGGTGATGGCTGCTTGGCGCGGACTCCATGCTGTACCTCTAAAGTCTAAAGCCTAAAGATTCTTTGAGTGCCTTCCTGAAGGAAGCCTTTCTGACATTACATGTTAATTTAGCCACCTCA
Source organism: Okamejei kenojei (assembly GCA_035221665.1). Classification (NCBI taxonomy): domain Eukaryota; kingdom Metazoa; phylum Chordata; class Chondrichthyes; order Rajiformes; family Rajidae; genus Okamejei; species Okamejei kenojei. The sequence goes on from CM069133.1 coordinate 3,863,478, forward strand.
ATGTATCTAGGTTGTTGGGAAGCAGCGGGCAGCTCCTCAGCGCTCGAACCTGGAGACAGATTGCCAATTCATTGTGTACATTAATAAACCAAGTCCAAACCTACTCTGCAGAGAAATTTCAATTACTACGTAACTACATGAAATCTGCCTCACTCTGATTGAAATGATCCTATCTACAGATCCCCAGCTGTTTCCAAGTGATACATAATTATATGAAAGCGAACAAGAAAAGCTGGATTAAATTACAGTGCAGATCCTGAAAGGAGGTCGGGCACATTAATCAGAAGTCCCAGCATTGTTATCAATGACAAACCAATGTCCATCTCAAAGTGCTTTCGAAGGGGGAGAAGGGAGCTGATTTAGAAAGGAGACGAGGAGGAACGTCTTTAGTTGGCAGGTAGTTCATCCGTGGAACTCTTTGCCACAGAGGGCTGTGGAGGGCGAGACAGTGGATATTTTTTAAGGCAGAGATAACAAATTCTTCATTAGAACGGGTATCAAGGGTTCTGGGGAGAAGGCAGGAAAATGGGAATAGGAGGAATAGATCGGGTAGACGCACAGTGTCTCTTGCCCAGAGGACGGGAATCGAGGACCTCTTTTCCTCTTCACCTTATACCTATGTCCTCTGGTTCTCGATTCCCTCTACTCTGGGCAAGAGACTCTGTGCATCTACCCGATCTATTCCTCTCATGATTTTATACGGGTGTTATACTTTCTACAGCACAGAAGGCGAACATCTTTTTAATTTCCTGCTCCCCAAATGCAGTGTTGAATGCTGTAAACCTTAGTGCAAGTTCCAGCAATTCTGTCTGTTTACATAGAAATAATTAAAGATACAAGTACAAGGGAAGATTGGCATTGTTCCAACACCTGGACCCATCTACTCCATCTGCACTGTTACAAAAGATATTTAGCTTGTTGTGCCAACAGAGATATGTTCCCCAAGAGACACAGCCATCTGCACTGGTCCTAAATGACATTATGTTCAGATAATGTTTGTTTAAAACATCACAAAACTGCACTCAAATGGAGTTCCGAATGGGTAAGTGTGTGTAGTGTGTGTTTCAATTAATCTCCTGAACCCAATCATAGTGACTTAAAGCCCTGTCCCACGGTACGAGTTTATTCCAAGAGTTCTCCCCGAGTTTGCCCTGATTCGAACTCGGAGATTTACGGTAATGGCCGCTCATCAGTACTCGGGGCTCTCGTGGACATTTTTCAACATGTTGAAAAATCTTCACGAGTCTTCCCGAGCTTACCTGCCGTTAGCGAGTCTTCCCGAGTACCTGCGTTAGCGCTAAGAGACGTCCCCGAGCTCCGACGTACCCGCTACGTTCATTCTCCGTGCTTACCACGAGTTTGATTTTTTTGAAAACTCGGGAGCGCTCTTGGAATGAACTCATACCGTGGGACAGGGCTATAAAGGGGGAATCTTTGAACCGATATAAATATCTGTCACCAGGGTGTGTGAGGGTGTCAAAGGTTACGAGGAGAAGGCAGGAGAATGGGGTCTAGAGGGAAAGATAGATTGAAGATAGATCAGCCACGATTGAATGGCGGAGTAGAATTGATGTGCCGAATGGCCTAATTCTGCTCCAATGTGGGGTAGCACGGTGGCGCAGCGGTAGACTTGCTGCCTCGCTGAGCCGGAGACCCGGGTTCGATCCTGTCTTCTGCTGCTGTCTGTACAGAGTTTGTACGTTCTCCCCGTGACCTTGTGGGTTTTCTCTGGGTGCTCCGGTTTCCTCCCACACTCCAAAGACTTACAGATTTGTAGGTTAATTGGCTTGGTATAAATGTAAATGGCCCCTAGCGTGTAGAATAGTGCTAGTGTAGTGGGTGATCGCTGGTCTGTGCAGACTCAGTGGGCCCAGGTCCCTGTTTCCACGATGTATCTATAAAGTCTGAAGTTGTGGCCTCCCAGATTAGGTGGTTCAACGCGTTGGAAGGAACTGCATATGCTGGGTTAAACTGATGACAGACACAAAAAGCTGGAGTAAACGGCCTGTCCCACTTGGCCGTCATTTGCGCCTCATTTACGCATCATATGTAAAATAGGTCGCGCGCAAATCACACGCCATTATGCCGTCTGTTGTGCGTGACGTCATTAGAATACCCTGCGGCGCGCGGTGACGCACGGTGACATAACCATGTGTCACCACGCGATACACGTGAGACATCGGGAAGCCAGCGTGCGTACCCAATGCGTCAGCGTGCGTACCCAATACGTCAGCGAGGATTTTGTGCAGCATGAAATCCTGGAGCGCCGCGCTCCTCCACGCCTCTCCACGTGCCCTACCCACACGCTACTGGTGCGTCACAACGCGATGACCACAGTTTTGGAGCTCGTGTAAATGGCACACAAATGATGACCAAGTGGGGCAGGCCCTTAACTCAGCGGGTCAGGCAGCCTCTCTGGACAAAAGGAATAGGCGATGTTTTGGGTCGAGTGTCTGAAGAAGGGTCTCGACCCGATACGTCACCTATTCCTTCTCTCCAGCGATGCTGCCTCACCCGCACAGTCACTCCAGCTCTATTGTGTCTGGTTTGGGATAATTAATGCCTGATTAGAATGCACTGTTCCCCCTGCATCGCAACTGTGATATAAAATACAACAAAATGTCGACCAAAGCAGCAATAATTTAGCTGCTGGGACAAGTTATTGATCGATTGGATCGTTGTACACCTTACTCATGGAAAGTTAATGATGCACATTAATGTTGATTGGTTTAATTACTGCTCAATCCTGTAGTTATTTAATCCCTGCTGCTGGTGCAGAGATCTAACGAGACTTATGACCAGCAAAGCAATCTATTGAACTGAAGGTAGACAAAAAAGCTGCAGAAACTCAGCGGGCGAGGCAGCATCTGTGGAGCGAAGGAATATGCGCTGTTTCGGGCCGAGATTCTTTTTCAGATAGTCTGAAGAATGAGTTACCCCAGCGCTCTGTGAAACTTCACCTATCCATGTTCTCCACAGATGCTGCCTGACCCGCTGAGTTACCCCAGCACTCTGAGACCATTCATGATGCACTTTGTGTTTGACTTTGGAGGCACTTCACCGGCTGTGAGATAAGAAAGACAATGCATAAATGTTAGATCACTTCTATTTTTGTCTAGAGAATTTCCCCTGATGTATAAAAGTAAGATACCATGCTGGCCAATGTCTGAGGATGGGTCCTTCACATCAAATGCTTGCAGTTAGTAATTTGCAAAGGGGGAGAAAGAATATATATAATGAAATCAGCAAAAGGTTTGAAAAATCATAAAAGCAGTTAAAGCTACGATTATTTTCTTTGATTAATTCCGTATCAAATAGCCAGGGAATTTAGTATGAATAAGTACACACATGAAAAGAATTAGGGATATGAATAATGTGTTTTATAGTTTTCAGATATAGCTTTGCTAAAAAAAGGCTATTGTTTTTTTTTAAACCACTTCATCAAAGGATTTAAATTGAGTGGATTTATGATTGAATCACCTTCTGCCGCAGGTGCTGGGAGAATTTTATCCTGAAATTATTTTTAATACATCCACATGTGGCACATTGGTCAAATCAACAGCGTGGAGTGTGCGGGGGGGGGGGGGGGGGGGGGGGGATTTATAAAATGGAATTCGGCTTAAATTCACCTCCCTGCGCACTTGACACGGTCGGTCAGAACGCAGCCCCTTCAATTCAGTCTGAAAGAAAAACACGTTTCATTAAACCAATGATTAAAACCATTACAGCCTTGTCATGAACACTGACGTCAAGGTTGAACGATCGCGGGGTCTCTCCAAGCGCTTTCTCTTGCTCACAGCCTCCTGAGTAATACGATTGGACAGGCCTGCTATTTTAGATGTAAATCCAACCTATAACTCGAGGCTGCTTTGTGGTGCCCCCCCTGATTTTCGTAGAAAGTGGCCAGAACAAAGCCTCCAGCGGGTATCCTTTCTTCCAGAGAATGCCGCAATTTGCAACACACAGATGTTAATTGGAATGCCAAAGCACTAAGTATCTCCATAAATAAACATTGATCTAATTATTTCAGCTTCCACGCGGTGGGAGTTAGGACATTTTAACGACCGTAACCATTAGGGATCATCACCTATCTTTACTACCATTTCCAAGATGGAGCCCAAGCCCAGACGACTATATGTGTACTGGCCGCAGAAGCACGTCTACAATCACATATTACAACCGCCCCACGCTCTTCAATCTCTACTCTTAAATCTCTTTTCACTGTACCATTGTTAAGGGTTTGGACACGCTAGAGGCAGGAAACGTGTTCCCGATGTTGGGGGAGTCCACTGTTTAAGAATAAGGAGTAAGCCATTTAGAACGGAGACGAGGAAACACTTTTTCTCACAGAGAGTTGTGAGTCTGTGGAATTCTCTGCCTCAGGTTCTCTGGATGCTTTCAAGAGAAAGCTAGATAAGGCTCATAAAGACAGCGGAGTCAGGGGATATGGGGAGAAGGCAGGAACGGGGTACTCGAAGGTCCGAATGGCCTACTCCTGCACCTATTGTCTATTGTCTATTGTACCTCTGTACACGTGACAATAAACTGAACAGAAAATGAATGTCAGCAAGAGGAAGCTGTCTGGGACAGAAAACAGTCGGCTTCCAAGTCCACAGATAATTTTAAGGCGGAAATGTACAGATTGTTGATTAGTACGGATGTCAGGGGGTTATGGTGAGAAGGCAGGAGATTGGGGTTGAGAGCGAAAGATAGATCAGCCCGATTGATTGAGTGGTAGAGTAGACTTGATGGGCCGAATGGCCTAATTCTGCTCCAATCACTAATGACCTTACAAAGAGTCTTTATTCTGCTCTAAGTCAAAGCCAAATAAAATGTTGTTGGTGTGGCAATCTTTAATTTCAGTCGGACACTCACGTTTTGACAATGAAATCACTTTTCCAGAGTCAATGAGCAATTCTGAAAATGACCAACTTAATTAATTTTAGTTTGGAGATACAGGACAGAACAGGCCCTTCGGCCCAAAGGAATCCTGCCAGCCAATAAACACCTCACACTAACACTACCCTACACACACTAGGAACAACTTTACACAAGCCAATTCAGTTACAAACCTCGGAGTGTCCTTGGAGTGTTGGAGGAAACCGGAGCACCCGGAGAAAAACTCACACGCAGGTCACGGGGAGAGCGTACAAACGCCGTACAGACAGCACCCGTGGTCAGGATCGAACCCGGGTCTCTGGCGCTGTGAGGCAGCAACTCTACCGCTGCGCCACCGTGCCGCCCTCTATTATCATATGAGAAGCCGATGATACGTTGTTCTTGCAACGGCAGGGCGGCCCACAATGGCTCGGTGGGTAAAGCCACTGTCTCACAGCCAGAGATCCTGACCACGGGTGCTGTCTGCACCTTCTCCCTGTGACCTGTGTGGGTTTTCTCCAGGTGCTCCGGTTGCCTCCCACATCCCAAAGATGTGCGGGTTCGTAGGTCAATTGGCCATCTATAAAATCGCCCCCAGTGTGGGCAGAGTGGATGCGAAAGTAGGATAGTGTGGAACTAGTGATCGGTGGTTGGCGTAGACTAAGTGGGCCGAAGGGCCTCTTCCATATTGTATCATCAATTGCCAGGATTCAAGGGTGTGAGCTACAGGGAGAGGTTGAGCAGACTGGGACTCTATTCCTTGGAGCGCAGGAGGATGAGGGGTGATCTTATAGAGGTGTACAAAATCATGAGAGGAATAGATCGGGTAGACGCACAGTCTCTTGCCCAGTGTAGGGGAATCGAGGACCAGAGGACATGGGTCGCTGAGAGGCAAAAGATTTAACAGGAATCTGAGGGGTAACTTAATCACAAAGGGTTTAAGAAGGAACTGTAGATGCTGGAAAATTCGAAGGTAGATAAAAATGCTGGGGAAACTCAGCAGGTGAGGCAGCATCTATGGAGCGAAGGAATAGGTGACGTCAAGACCCGAAACGTCACCTATTCCTTTGCTCCATAGATGCTGCCTCACCTGCTGAGTTTCTCCAGCATTTTTATCACAAAGGGTGGTGGGTGTATGGAACGAGCTGCCGGAGTTGAGGCAACGTTTAAGAAGCAATTAGACAGGTACATGGATCGGACATGTTTGGAGGGATATGGGCCAGACGCAGGCAGGTGGGACTAGTGCAGCTGGGGCATGTTGGCCGGTGTGGGCAAGTTGGGCCGAAGGACCTGTTTCCACGCTGTATCACTCTGTGACTCTGTGACTCTAATTAATGAATTAACAGTATCGGTTCAGACTGTCGGGGAAGAGAAAAATGAATTGGCCAGAAATGCCACATTAATTTTATATTACTGCCTGTGCCACATTCAATATTTAAGTAAGTCTGCTACTGAGTGTATAATCATATGTTTGCATATTCTATCTCAAAGTTAATTTAGTGATACTTATTATTCCAGCAATTTATATTCCAATCTTATGAAACTGCAAGACCAAACATCAAACCATATCTAATTTATTACCACATAATTATCCAAGTTTCCTGTCCAAATAAAGTCAAGTTTGTGTCAAAAATTATAGCAGGTCAAAGTATTTTGACTTGGACTATTGTATCACTACAGTTGCAAACGCATTAATCATGTCAAGGGCTGTCGTCCCCCTTAGGCGATTTTTTTTCAGCGACCCGTCACTAGTCGCAGTAGGTCGCCGATAATGTTCAAAGCATTGAAAATCCAGCGGCGACCAGAACAAGGTACGACTCTTTGGGCGACTACTCACCATCAAACAGGCGTCACAACCGCGACATGTCGCCTGTATGGTCGTGAGTCGAGTACAGGAGCAAAGAGGTCCTTCTGCAGTTGTACAGGGCACTAGTGAGACCACACCTGGAGTATTGTGTGCAGTTTTGGTCCCCTAATTTGAGGAAGGACATTCTTGCTATTGAGGGAGTGCAGCGTAGGTTTACAAGGTTAATTCCTGGGACGGTCATATGTTGATAGAATGGAGCAGCTGGACTTGTATACTATGGGCTTTAGAAGGATGAGAGGGAATCTCATTGAAACATATAAGATTGTTAAGGGTTTGGACACGCTAGAGGCAGGAAGCATGTTCCCAATGTTGGGGGAGTCCAGAACCAGGGGCCGCAGTTTAAGAATAAGGGGAAACTTTTCTCACAGTTATGAGTCTGTGGAATTCTCTGCCTCAGAGGGCGGTGGAGGCAGGTTCTCTGGATACTTTCAAGAGAGAGCTAGATAGGGCTCTTAAAGATAGCGGAGTCAGGGTATATGGGGAGAAGGCAGGAACGAGGTACTGATTGGGGATGATCAGCCATGATCACATTGAATGGCAGTGCTGGCTCGAAAGGCTGAATGGCCTACTCCTGCACCTGCTCCGGTCTATTGTCTATCCATGTACCTGTACAGGTGTCTTTTAAATGTGGTTACAGTACCTGCCTCAACTACCTCCTCTGGCAGCCTGTTCCATGCATCGACCTATTGTCTATTATCTAAAGACAGGCAGGTGGGACTCGTGCTCCAGTTTTCTCTCACATTCTAAAGATTCACCAAGGAGAAGGATATTGAACTCTGTGAGTTAAGGGGAAAAAGTAGAGTAGCTATGGAAACTATGAGATTTAAAGAGGAGGAAGTACTGACACTTTTGAAAAATATAAAAGTGGATAAGTCTCCAGGTCCTGACAGGATATTCCCTAGGACATTGAGGGAAGTTAGTGTAGAAATAGCAGGAGCTATGACAGAAATATTTCAAATGTCATTAGAAACGGGAATAGTGCCGGAGGATTGGCGTACTGCGCATGTTGTTCCATTGTTTAAAAAGGGTTCAAAGAATAAACCTAGCAATTATAGACCTATTAGTTTGACGTCAGTGGTGGGCAAATTAATGGAAAGGATACTTAGAGATAATATATATAAGCATCTGGATAAACAGGGTCTGATCAGGAACAGTCAACATGGATTTGTGCCTGGAAGGTCATGTTTGACAAACCTTCTTGAATTTTTTGAAGCGGTAGCTAGGGAAATTGATGAGGGTAAAGCAGTGGATGTTGTCTATATGGATTTCAGTAAGGCCTTTGACAAGGTTCCCCATGGAAGGTTGGTTAAGAAGGTTCAATCTTTGGGAGTTAATGGCGGAGTACTAAGATGGATTCAACAGTGGCTGAATGGGAGATGTCAGAGAGTAATGGTGGATGGCTGTTTGTCAGGTTGGAAGCCGGTGACCAGTGGGGTGCCTCAGGGATCTGTGTTGGGTCCACTGTTGTTTGTCATGTACATCAATGATCTGGATGATGGGGTGGAAAATTGGATAAGTAAGTATGCAGATGATACTAAGATAGGTGGGGTTGTGGATAATGAAGTAGATTTTCAAAGTCTACAGAGAGATTTGGGCCATTTGGAAAAGTGGGCTGAAAGATGGCAGATGGAGTTTAATGCTGTTAAGTGTGAAGTGCTACATCTTGGCAGGACAAATCAAAATAGGACGTACATGGTAAATGGTAGGGAATTGAGGAATGCTGTGGAACAGAGGGATCTAGGAATAACTGTGCATAGTTCCCTGAAGGTGGAATCGCATGTAGATAGGGTGGTAAAGAAAGCCTTTGGTGTGCTGGCCTTTATAAATCAGAGCATTGAATATAGGAGTAGGGAAGTAATGTTAAAATTGTACAAGGCATTGGTAAGACCAATTCTGGAGTATGGTGTACAATTTTGGTCGCCTAGTTATAGGAAGGATGTCAACAAAATAGAGAGAGTACAGAGGAGATTTACTAGAATGTTGCCAGGGTTCCAGCAACTATGTTACAGAGAAAGGTTGAACAAGTTAGGTCTTTATTCTTTGGAGCGCAGAAGGTTAAGGTGGGACTTGATTGAGGTCTTTAAAATGATGAAAGGGATAGACAGAGTTGACGTGGATACGTTTTTCCCATTGAGCGTAGGGAAGATTCAAACAAGAGGGCATGACATGAGAATTAAGGGACAGAAGTTTAGGGGTAGCGTGAGGGGGAACTTCTTTACTCAGAGGGTGGTGGCTGTGTGGAATGAGCTTCCAGCAGAAGTGGTGGAGGCAGGATTGATTTTAACATTTAAAAGTAAAGTGGATAGGTATATGGACGTGAAGGGAATGGAGGGGTATGGTCTGAGTGCAGGTAGATGGGACTAGGGGAAAACAAATGGTCGGCACGGACTGGAAGGGCCGAGAGGGCCTGTTTCCGTGCTGTAATTGTTATATGGTTATATGGTTATATGGGACAGGCAGCATCTCTGGAGCGAAGGATTGGGTGACGTTTCGGGTCGAGACCCTTCTTCAGACAGGGATCAAGAACCAGAGGACATAGGTTTGAGGTGAGGGAGAAACAATATGAAATAAATAGTTTAAGAAAGAACTGCAGATGCTGGAAAACTCAAAGGTGGACACAAATGCTGGAGAAACTCAGCAGATAAGGCAGCATCTACGGAGCGAAGGAATAGGCGACGTTTCGGGTGGAGACCCTTCTTCAGACTGATGTTCAGGAATAAATAACACCACTACCTGAAGGACAACATTAGAATCTAACAAAACCTCTCTGCTTGCTGATAGAAATGCGACTCAACCTATTACGAAAGGAAGTCTCATTTGTAATCAACTTATCTACATATATAAATTGAGTTTAATTAATATACCTACTCAATATACTGCTGTTAATAAGTTGTCTAAGTCCCTTTCAGAAAAGCAAATGTAACTTGTTCAGATTTGACATGATTTTTGAGATGTATCTGTTTTCTTTGGTTAATCCCATTAGAAATTTGCATACAAATCTTGAGTTAATATGCGTCCTATTTAGTTCAATAAATGATTCACTCAGAGATACATTGCGATGAAGATTATCATATATTTGACTTGCTGAGTTCTCTTCAATTTTGCTCGTAATTTTAGTTTAATTTAGTTCATTATTGTCACCATCAGCCATGATCACATTGAATGGCGGTGCTGGCTCGAAGGGTCGAATGGCCTACTCCTGCACCTATTGTCTATTGTCTATTGTCACGTACCGGGGTACAGCAAAAGGCTTTGCTTGCTTGCATTCCAATCAAAGAAAAGACCAGACTTAAATACAATCAGGCTGTCGACAGATGTGGGATGAAGGGTACAACATCTAACGCATAGATAAGGGTACACAAAAGGCTGGAGAAACTCAGCGAGTGCAGCAGCATCTAAGGAGCGAAGGAGATAGGCGACGTTTCGGGTCGAGACCCTTCCTCAGACTGGTCAGGGATCAGGGAAACGAGAGATATAGACGGTGATGTGGAGAGATAAAGAACAATGAATGAAAGATATGCAAAAAGTATCGATGATAAAGGGAACAAGCCATTGTAAGCTGTTTGTGGTGTGAAAATGAGAAGCTAGTGCGACTAGGGTGGGGGAGAGAGATAGAGAAAGAGGGAATGCTAGGGCCCGAGGGCTGAGGGAGAAGTGGAAAGGGGAGGAGACAGCAAACGTTAAGAGAATTGAGAAAATTCAATGTTCAAGCCCTGAGGATGCAGACTCTCCAAGCGGAATATGAGGTGCTGTTCCTCCAACTTGCGGTGTTGCTCACTCTGGCCGTGGAGGAGGCCCAGGACCGAGAGGTCGGATACGGAATGGGAGGGGGAGTTGAAGTGCTGAGCCACCGGGAGGTCGGGTTGGTTATTGCGGACCGAGCGGAGGTGTTCGGCGAAACGATCGCCAAGCCTCTGCTTGGTCTCACCGATATAGATCATCTGGCATCTGGAGCAGCGGATGCAGTAGATGAGGTTGGAGGAGGTGCAGGTGAACCTCTGTAGGACCTGGAAGGACTGCTTGGGTCCCTGAAAGGATTGGAGGGGGGAGGTGAAGGGACAAGTGTTGCATTTCTTGCGGTTGCAAGGGAAAGTGCCCGGGGAAGGAGTAGAGTGGGAGGGGAGGGAAGAATGGACAAGGGAGTTGCGGAGGGAGCGGTCTTTGCGGAAGGCAGACAGGGGGGGAGATGGGAAGATGTGGCGAGTGGAGGGGTCACGTTGGAGGTGGCAAAACTGGCAGAGGACTATGTGTTGTATTTGCCGGCTGGTGGGGTGAAAGGTGAGGACCAGGGGGACTCTGCCCTTGTTGCGAGTGGGGGAATGGGGAGAGAGGGCAGTGTTGCGGGGTATGGAGGAGAACCTGGTGCGAGGCTCGTCTATAGAATCGCCGTTCTCCGAAGAATGAGGCCATTTGTGATGACCTGGTGTGGAACACCTCATCCTGGGAGCAGATGCGGCGTAGACGGAGGAATTGGGATTAGGGGATGGAGTCCTTACAGGAAGCAGGGTGGGAGGAAGAGTAGTCCAGGTAGCTGTGGGAGTCAGTTGGTTTGTAGTGGATGTCGGTCAGGAGTGTATCACCTGCAATAGAGATGGTGAGGTCAAGGAATGGTAGGGAAATGTCGGAAATGGTCCAAGTGTATTTGAGTGCCGGATGGAAGTTGGTGGTGAAATGGATGAAGTCAGTCAGTTGTGTGTGGGTGCAGGAGGTGACACCAAAGCAGTCGTCGATGTAACGGAGGTAGAGGTCAGGGATGGGGCCCTGGTACGCCGAGAACAAGGATTGTTCGACGTACCCACCAAAGAGGCAAATGTAGCTGGGGCCCATGCGTGTGCCCATAGCTACGCCTTGTGTTTGGAGGAAATGGGAGGAATCAAAAGAGAAGTTATTGAGGGTAAGGACCAACTCTGCTAGGCGGAGGAGGGTGTCAGTGGACGGGTATGGGTTGCTCCTCTGGTCGAGGAAGAACCGGAGGGCTTTGAGACCGTCCTGGTGGGGGATGGAGGTGTAGAGTGACTGGACATCCGTGGTAACGCAAAGATAATGTTGGACAAAGTTTACACAAATATGGCTGAAGCTTACAAAGCCGTCCCCCTCCCCCACCTTGGACAGTCTGATCACCTCTCATTGTTCCTGCTCCCAAAGTACTCCCCACTCATCAGACGTGTTAAACCCACAGTGAGGACAGTTAAAGTTTGGTCAGAGGAGGCGGACTCCACACTTCAGCGTTTTGGAAACACTGACTGGAATGTGTTTGCAGCTCAGGCCACCCTTGACCCACACGGACATTTAATCTTATACATCCTCTGTTCTGGAGTTTATCAACTCCACCATCAACAGTGTCACCACCCTCAAACGGATTACCACATTCCCGAATCAGAAGCCCTGGATGAACAGCGAGGTCAGGCTACTGCTGAAAGCACAGGACACCGCGTTCAGGTCAGGCGATGTTCGAGCCTACAGTTCATCCAGGGCTAACCTGAAGAGGGGCATCCAGAAGGCCAAGCATAGCTACAAGCCTAGGATTGAGGAGCACTTCAATAACAACTCCGACCCCCGACGCATGTGGCAAGGCATCCAGGCCATCACGGACTTCAGATCCACCAACACCACCCCCACACCCAGCGACGCATCCTTCCTTGAGGAGCTTAACCACTTTTATGGCCACTTTGACAGGGACAATCGAGCGATGGCCATCAAGGCTGTGCTCCCTGCTGATCACCAGCCCCTCACACTCGCCCCCATCGACGTGTATGTGGCACTGAGCAGGATTAATGCACGTAAGGCTGCCGGCCCTGACGGCATCCCCGGGCGCGTCCTCAGGACCTGTGCTGCACAGCTGACAGACGTCTGGACTGACATCTTCAACCTGTCACTTCCCCAAGCAGTTGTCCCCACGTGCCTTAAAACCACCTCCATCGTGCCGGTGCCAAAACACTCCACTGCGGCGAGCCTCAACGACTTCCGCCCAGTTGCACTTACTCCCATCATCACCAAGTGCTTCGAGAGGCTGGTCCTGGCACACCTCAAAGGCTGCCTACCTCCCACACTGGACCCCTATCAGTTCACCTACCGCAAGAACAGGAGTACGGAGGATGCCATCTCAACGGCACTCCACTCCGCCCTCTCCCACCTCGACAACAGAGACACCTACGTGAGAAGTGTTAACGAAGAAACTGCAGATGCTGGAGAATCGAGGGTACACAAAAAGCTGGAGAAACTCAGCGGGTGCAGCAGCATCTAAGGAGCGAAGGACATAGGCGACGTTTCGGGTCGAGACCCTTCTTCAGACTGGTCAGGGATCAGGGAAACGAGAGATATAGACGGTGATGTGGAGAGATAAAGAACAATGAATGAAAGATATGCAAAAAAGTATCGATGATAAAGGGAACAAGCCATTGTAAGCTGTTTGTGGTGTGAAAATGAGAAGCTAGTGCGACTAGGGTGGGGGAGGGAGTGAGAATGTTGTTCATCGACCATAGCTCCACATTTAACACCATTATCCCCTCAAAATTGATCACCAAACTCATCGACCTGGGCATCAACCCCTCCCTCTGCAACTGGTTACTGGACTTTCTAACTAACAGACCCCAGTCTGTAAGGTTGGACAACCACACCTCTTCAACCCTCACCCTGAACACCGGCATTCCACAGGGCTGTGTGCTGAGCCCCCTCCTCTACTCCCTCTTCACCTACGACTGCACACCTGTACATGGTTCTAACACCATCATCAAGTTTGCAGATGATACAACGGTGATTGGCCTCATCAGCGACAACGATGAGTCGGCCTATAGGGAGGAGGTCCAGCATGGTGCGCTGACAACAACCTGGCCCTTAACACGTCGTCCAAGAAGTCCAAGGAGCTCATTGTGGACTACAGAAGGTCTAGGGGCTGCACACACACCCCCTCCATATTAACGGGACGGAGGTGGAACGTGTTTCCAGCTTCAGGTTTCTGGGGGTCAACATCTCTGATGACCTCTCTTGGACCCAAATACTTCTACACTGATCAAGAAGGCTCACCAGCGTCTCTTCTTCCTGAGGAGACTAAAGAAGGTCCATCAGATTCTGGTGAACTTCTACCGCTGCACCATCGAGAGCATCCTTACCAACTGTATCACTGTATGGTATGGCAACTGCTCTGTCTCCGACCGGAAAGCACTGCAGAGTGTGGTGAAAACTGCCCAACGCATCACCGGTTCCTCACTCCCCTCCATTGAGTCTGTCCAAAGCAAGCGATGTCTGCGTAGGGCGCGCATCATCGTCAAGGACTGGTCTCACCCCAGCCGCAGACTGTTTACCCTCCTCCCATCCGGGAGGCGCTACAGGTCCCTCCGTTGCCGGACCAGCAGGTTCAGGAACAGCATCTTCCGTGCGGCTGTTACAATACTTAACTCTGCACCTCGGTGATTGCCAGTCACCCCCCCCCCCCCCCCCCCCCCCCCGGACGCTCATTCCCCCAGTATAATTGCACTACTGATACTGTTTGTACATATATATATATTTTACTGTTCATTATTCTAAGATCGCTCTTCTGGGGGAGATGCCAACTGCATTTCGTTGTCTCTGTACTGTACACTGCACAATGACAATTAAAGATTGAATTGAATGGAATTAATGCAAAGGGCGGCACGGTGGCGCAGTGGCAGAGTTCCTGCCTCGCTGCGCCAGGCCCGACTACGGGTCTGTCTGTACGGAGTTTGTACGTTCTCCCTGTGACATGGGTTTTCTCCGAGATCTCGTTCCCTCCCACACTCCAAAGATGAGCAGGTTTGTTGGTTAATCGGTATGGTATAATAGTAAATCGTCCCTAGTGTGTGTAGGATAGCGCTAGTGTGCGGGGGTCGCTGGTCGGCGCGGACTCGGTGAGCCGAAGGATCTGTTTCCGTGCTGTATCTCTAACCTAATCTAAACTAAACTACACTATAATTGAACAACTGAAGAAGTCTGAAGAAGGGTTTTGACTTGAAATGTTGCCTATTTCCTTCGCTCCATAGATGCTGCCGCACCCGCTGAGTTTCTCCAGCACTTTTGTCTACCTTCGATTTTCCAGCATCTGCAGTTCCTTCTTAAACAATATAATACAATATTGATTTTGACATCGTTTAAAAATAGATTGTCATATTTTATTTCACCAGTCTTTACTTTATTGCATCAAGTTCATAGGAATGTGGTCAATTCAGTGCTGTGTCAGGATCTTAGCGTCAGAGTAATACAGCGTGGAAACAAGCCGTTCGGCCCAACTTGCCCACACTGACCAACATGTCCCATCTACACTCGTGGCTGCCTGCGTTTGGTCCATATCCCTCTAAACCTGCCCTATCCATGTACCTGTCCAAATGTTTCTTAAACGTTCCCAACTTGCATTAAACTGAATGGAGCAGCTGGGCTTGTAGAATGGAGCAGCTGGGCTTGTACACTCTGGAGTTTAGAAGGATGAGAGGGGATCTTATTGAAACATATAAGATTATTAAGTGCTTGGACACATTAGAGGCAGGAAACATGTTCCCGATGTTGGGGGAGTCCAGAACCAGGGGCCACATTTTAAGAATAAGGGGTATGCCATTTAGAACAGAGACTAGGAAACACTTTCTCACAGAGAGTGGTGAGTCTGTGGAATTCTCTGCCTCAGAGGGCAGTGGAGGCAGGTTCTTTGGATGCTTTCAAGAGAGAGCTAGATAGAGTTCTTAAAAATAGCAGAGCCAGGGGATATGGGGAGAAGGCAGGAACGGGGTACTGATTGTGGATGATCAGCCGTGATCACATTGAATGGGGCGGTGCTGGCTCATAGGGCCGAATGGCCTACTCCTGCATATATTGTCCATTGTTTATTGTCTAAACCCACTGCATCTCCTCTAGTTTATGGACGCAAGCACTCAGGTGATCCAAAGCAATGTAGGGGTCAGGCAACAGACAGATGTAAATGGGAGAAGTTAGTTATCATCTTATGGCATAACTCAGCAGATTTAGTTTGGTTCATAATTGTTCACTGAGGTTCAATGAAAAGCTTTCCATTCAAATCAGCTATTAGTGTGCTTAGATTGCTCTCACACCAAGCACAAGAAATAGACAATAGACAATAGGTGCAGGAGTAGCCTTCTCCCCATATCCCCTGACTCCGCTATCTTTAAGAACTTTATCTAGCTCTCTCTTGAAAGCATCCAGAGAACTGGCCTCCACCGCCCAGAAAATTCCACAGATTCACAACTCACAACTGTGTGAAAAAATATTTCCTCATCTCCGTTCTAAATGGCTTACCCCTTATTCTTAAACTGTGACCCCCCAACATTGGGAACATCTTTCCTGCCTCTAGCGTGTCCAAACCCTTAATAATCTTATATATTTCAATAAGATCTCCTCTCATCCTTCTAAATTCCAGAGTATACAAGCCCAGCTGCTCCATTCTCTCAGCATATGACAGTCCCGCCATCCCAGGAATCAACTATGTGAACCTACACTGCACTCCCCAAATAGCAAGAATGTCCTTCCTCAAATTAGGGGACCAAAACTGCACACAATACTCCAGGTGTGGTCTCACCAGGGCCCTGTACAACTGCAGAAGGACCTCTTTGCTCCTAAACTCAAATTCTTTCGCAATGAAGGCCAACATGCCATTAGCTTTCTTCACTGCCTGCTGTACCTGCATACTTATTTTCAGTGACTGATGTACAAGCACACCCAGGTCCCGTTGCACCTGCCTAATCTGACACCATTCAGATAATAATCTGCCTTCCTGTTCTTGCCACCAAAGTGGATAACCTCATATTTATCCACATTATACTGCATCTGCCATGAATCTGCCCACTCACCCAGCCTATCCAAGTCACCCTGCAGCCTCATAGCATCCTCCTCACAGCTCACGCTGCCAACCAGCTTTGTGTCATCCGCAAACTTGAAGATGTTACATTTAATTCCTTTATCTAAATAATTAATATATATTGTAAATAACTGGGGGCCCAGCCCCGAGCCTTGCGGCACCCCACTATTCACTGCCTGCCACTCTGAAAGGGACCTGTTAATTCCTACTCTTTGCTTCCTGTCTGCCAAACAGTTAGCTCTCCATGTCAATACCCTACCCCCAAAGCAGTTGTTGGCCTCTTCTTACCAGCCAGGAGGCTTTGATTTTGAATACAATTAATTGACTAAAAATTAATTGTGGCTCGGTGGCGCAGCGGTAGAGTTGCTGCCTCGCAGCGCCAGAGACCAGGGTTCAATCCTGGCTATGGGTGCTGTCTGTATGGAGTTTGTACGTTCTCCCCGTAACCTGCGTGCGTTTTCGCCGAAATCTTTGGTTTCCTCCCACACTCCAAAGACAGGCAGGCGTGTAGATTAATTGGCTTGGTATAAATATAAATTGTGCTTTGTGTGTGTAGGATAGTGTTAGTGTGCGTGGATCGCTGGTCGGTGCGGACACGGTGGGCCGAAATGACTGTTTCTGCGCTGAATCCCCAAACTAAACTAATTAGACAATAGAAAAGAGGAGCAGGAGTAGGCCATTTGGCCCTTCAAGCCAGCACCGCCATTCAATGTGATCATGGCTGATCATCCACATTCAGTACCCCGTTCCTGCCTTCTCCCCATATCCCCTGACTCCGCTAACTTTAAGAGCTATATTTAACTCAAACTAAACTAGACTTGAAAGATTGAAAAGACTAGGCTTGTATTCACTGGAGTTTAGAATGATGAGGGGAGATCTTAGAGAAACATATAAAATTATAAAAGGACTGGACAAGCTAGATGCAGGAAAAATGTCCCCAATGTTGGGCGAGTCCAGAACCAGGGGCCACACAGTCTTAGAATAAAGGGGAGGCCATTTAAGACTGAGGTGAGAAAAAACGTTTTCACCCTGAGAGAGGGCAGTGGAGGCCAAGTCACTGGATGGACTTAAGAGAGAGTTAGATAGAGCTCTAGGGGCTGGTGGAATCAAGGGATATGGGGAGAAGGCAGGCACGGGTTATTGATTGGGGACGATCAGCCATGATCACAATGAATGGCGGTGCTGGCTCGAAGGGCTGACTGGCCTCCTCCTGCACCTATTTTCTATGTCTCTATGTCTCTATGTTTCTATGCTACACTAGATCTAGAATAAAAATAAGTCTACAATCAGCAATGGCGATCATCAAACCTTCTTCTGGTTCACTCGGGCCCAGCAGGAATCCACTACCCTAATTAGTTTGGTGTATATATATATTTGACTTCAGGCCCATTCATGTGCTTGTGTATTAATTGTTTCCTTGAAACAGGCTTGCTAACTGCTGAATGCAAGAGCAATTATGCCAGAACAGTAAATGTCACCAGACGACATATCCTATGAAAAATTGATTCATAAAATACCAGGCACAGTCCTAAAGTCACAGTGACATTCATCGCGGAAACAGGCCCTCGGCCCACCTTGCCCACACTGACCAACATGCCCCACCTGCACTAATCCCACCTGCCCGCCTTTGGCCCACATCCCTGTCCTATCCATGTACCTGTTTAAGAAAGAACTGCAGGTGCGGAAAAATCTAAGGTCGACAAAAATTGCTGGGGAAACTCAGCGGGTGAGGCAGCATCTATGGAGTGAAGGAGTTGGCGACGTTTCAGGTCGAGAAGTCACCGATTCCTTCTCTCCACAGATGCTGCCTCACCCGCTGAGTTTCTCAGGCATTTTTTGTCAACCTATCCATGTATCTGTCTAAATGTATCTTAAACGTTGCGACAGACCCTGCCTCAACTACCTCCTCCAGCAGCTCATTTGTAAATGATAATAGGAGTAGACTTAGGCCATTCGGCCCATCAATTCTACTCTGCCATTTAATCATGACTGATCTATTTCTCTCTTCTAACCCCATTCTCCTGCCTTCACCCCATAACCCCTGACACCCATACTAATCAAGAATCTATCTATCTCTGCCTTAAAAATACCCAATGACTTGGCCTACAAAGCCTTCTGTGGCAAAGAATTCCACAGATTCACCACCCTCTGGCTAAAGAAATTCCTCCTCATCTCCTTCCTAATGGAACGTCCTTTATTCTGAGGCTGTGACCTCTAGTCCGAGACTCTCCCACTCCATACACCCACCATG
Organism: Okamejei kenojei; assembly: GCA_035221665.1. NCBI lineage: Eukaryota > Metazoa > Chordata > Chondrichthyes > Rajiformes > Rajidae > Okamejei > Okamejei kenojei. Next base: position 3,882,291 of record CM069133.1, read on the forward strand.
CTTTCTGTGAAAAAGTTGCCCCTCAGGTTCCCATTAACTTTCACGATGCACACTCTTGCCCAGATTAGGGGAATTGTGAACCAGAGGACATAGGGTTAAGGTGAAGGGGGAAACATTTAATAGGAGCCTCAGGGTAGCTTTTTTACACAAAGAGGTGGTGTGTGTATGGAACGAGCTACCAGAAGAGATAGTTGAGGCAGGGACTATCCCAACGTTTCAAAAACAATTAGACAGGTACATGGCTAGGACAGGTTTGGAGGGATATGAGCCAAATAGACAATAGACAATAGGTGCAGGAGTAGGCCATTCGGCCCTTCGAGCCAGCACCGCCATTCAATGTGGTCATGGCTGATCATCCCCAATCAATTCCTGCCATCTCCCCAGATCCCCTGACTCAGCTATGTGGGCTGGTGGGACTAGTGCAGCTGGGACTTGCTGGCCAGTGTGGGCAAGTTGGGCTGAAGGGCCTGTGTCCACACTATTTCACTCTATAACTCCATGCCCTTGCCAAAAATGCAGACTAGCATCAAACTGTGACCGGTTTCAAACCATTGTGAGATATTGGCTCCTATTCTGAAATCGTCACATTCTATTTTGACCTTGTTGAGTGCCTTGTGAACTGCCGATATCACAAATCTCGCTGTAAAGTTTCCATCAGCCCAATGCCCAGTTAGTTTTGACCTCTGGTGAATAATTTACAAGTCGACAAGGGCCATCTTCCATTACCATCATCATCCAAGTAGATTTGCTCTCAGCTCACGTCTCGTTCGTTTCTTTTACTTTTCTAAATAATTTAGCCAATGTTTGTGTCTGTGCCAAATACTGATTGAAACACCCCAGAATGGGTCCAGAGTCAAGAGATAGTCCTTGTCACAAGTGTGTGTAGGATAGAGTTAGTGTGCGGGGGTCGCTGGTCGGCACGGACTCGATGGGCCGAAGGGCCTGTTTCCGCGCCCGTATCTCCAAACTCTCATAGAAACATATAAAATTCTTAAAGGATTGGACAGGATAGATGCAGGAAAAAATGTTCCCGATGTTGGGGGAGTCCAGAACCAGGGGGCCACAGTTTAAGGATAAGGGGAGGCCATTTAGGATGAGGAAAAACCTTTTCACCCAGAGAGTTGTGAATCTGTGGAATTCTCTGCCACAGAAAGCAGTGGAGGCCAATTCATTGGATGTTTTCAAGAGAGAGTTAGATTTAGCTCTTGGGGCTAACGGAATCAAGGGATATGGGGAGAAAGCAGGAACAGGGTACTAATTTTAGATGATCAGCCGTGATCATATTGAATGGCGGGGCGGGCTCGAAGTGCCGAATGGCCTACTCCTGAACCTATTTTTCTATGTTTCTATGACGACCCAAAACATTGCCTATTTCCTTCGCTCCATAGATGCTGCCTCACCTGCCTCCAGCATTTTTGTCTACTATCATACTACGGGTTTTTTTTGTATATATAGAAATACACACACACACACGCACGCACACATACACGCACGCACACACACACACGCGCACACACACACATGCACACACACACAGACACACACACAGACACACACACACTCACACGCACACACGCATACGCACACACACGTGTACACACACGCGCACGCACACGCACACACACATACGCACACACACGTGTACACACACGCGCACGCACACGCACACACGCATACGCACACACACGTATGCACACACGCGCATGCACACGCACACTCACACACACATACGCACACACACACACACATGCACGCACGGACACGCACGCACACACACACACACACGCACACACACGCACACACGCACACACATGCACACGCACACACACACTCACACACACACACACACACACACACACACACACACACACACACACACACACACACACACACACATAAAACAAACAATAATAGTGCAAAAAGACAAAACCAATGTCCCCAATCTATTCTTTGTTGTTCAGAGCTTAGTTGCGGTTCTTGTGTTTAATAGCCTGGTAGTTGCAGGGAAGCAGCTGTTCCTGGACCTGGACGTTCCCGTTTTCAGGCTCCTGTACCGTCTTCCCGATGGTAGCAGCGAGATGAGAGCGTGGCCAGGGTGGTGTGGGTCTCTGATGATGCAGGCTGCCTTTTTGAGGCAGTGACTGCTGTAAATCCCTTCGATGGTGGGGAGGTGAGTGCACGTGATGGACCGGCCAGTATCCACCACCTTTTGCAGTTTGGGCCAAAGATTGTTTCTAAAAAAAGGTCCTACCTTCAGGAAAGCATGTGAACAATGAAGTTTTAACTTCAGAAGCACAACAGAATATGTAAACATAGAACTTCTACAGATGCACCACAGAAAGCATTTTATCGGGATGCATCACAGCTTGGTTTGGGAACAGCTCCATCCAAGACCGCAAGAAATTGCAGAGAATTGTGGACGCAGCCCAGACCGTCACACAAACCAACCTCCCTTCCATTGACTCCATCTACACCTCACGCTGCCTCGGCAAGGCCAGCAGCATCATCAAGGACCAGTCTCACCCCGGCCACTCCCTCTTCTCCCCTCTCCCATCGGGCAAGAGGTACAGAAGTGTGAAAACGCACACCTCCAGATTCAGGGACAGTTTCTTCCCAGCTGTTATCAGGCAACTGAACCATCCTACCACAACCAGAGAGCAGTGCTGAACTACTATCTACCTCATTGGTGACCCTCGGACTATCCTTGATCGGACTTTGCTGGCCTTACCTTGCACTAAATGTTATTCCCTTATCTGTACACTGTAAATGGCTGGATTGTAATCATGTATTGTCTTTCCGCTGACTAGTTAGCACGCAACAAAAGCTTTTCACTGTACCTCGGTACACGTGACGATAAACTAAACTGAATCTGAACTGAAGAAACCGAACTATTGCAAAATGTCACGATTACCTCTGGCATCAAGCCACACGTGGTGGGGTGGGGTGGGGTGGGGTGGGGTGGCGCAGGTTCGATCCTGACCACGGGTGCTGTCTGTACGGAGTTTGAAATGTTGCTCCTCGTGCTTCTACTAAATGTTTCCCCCCTCGCCTTAAAACAATGCCCTCTGGTTCTTGGTTCCCTTACTCTGACCCAGGGCGGCACGGTGGCGCAGCGGGTAGAGTTGCTGCCTAACAGCATCAGACACCCGGTTTCGATCCCTACTACAGGTGTTGTCTGTACGGAGTTTGCACGTTCTCTCCGTGACCAGCCTGGGTTTTTTCTGAGATCTTCGTTTTCGTTTTCGTTTTCCGATCTTCGTTTTCCTCCCACATTCCAAAGACGTACAGGTTTGAAGGTGTACACCATTTGCTTGGTGTAAATGCAAAATTATCCCTAGTGCTTTCCCCCACCTACATAAAAAAATCTGCTAACCCACCACACTACCTCCAGGTCCCTCAGGTCGGCCGACTTGGGGTTACTGACAATGCATAAGCTCAGCGGCAACCGCACTTTGGAACAGCATCCCTCTTCCCATCAGAACTGGCCCCTCTATCAACTCTTTTAAGTCTAGACTTAAAACATATTTCTACTCACAAGCGTTTCTTGAGCCCTCTGAGGGAGCGCTGTATGAATGTATTTATGTATGTATTGTTGATCTATGTACCACAGTGCGTAGCACGTTATTACCTGCACTAATGTAAAGCACTTTGGTCAACGAGAGTTGTTTTTAAATGGGCTATAGAAATAAAATTGGCTTGACTTGACTTGTGTGTGTAGGATAGTGTTAGTGTGCGGGGATCGCTGGTCGGCGCGGACTTGATGGGCTGAAGGGCCTGTTTCCGCGCTGTATCTCTGAACCAGACGAAAGTAAATAAGACTTTGCTTCTTTTGTTGAAGGCTGCGGTATACAATTGACAAAAGAAGCCACAATCACTGTAAATTTGAAGAACTTTTGTACACTGCGTGAAAGAAGAAAATAAATGAGATCAAGCAAGGAACAAAATGAGATCAAGCTGACTGATTTTGAATTTGCTCCAAAAAGCTAACACAATCTTCACCTATTAAAAGCTGATTGTTGAGAGAGTGTGTGAGTAATTGGCTCATTATTGGCCATTATTTGTCCATGCCCCCGGTGAGGGAGGTCGCTGTGCGGGAGGTAAATGGGCCACACATGCAGATAATGAAAAGCCAACAAGTCTTCCTTTACTTTCACTTCTTCTACAGCTGCACAACATCTAACAGGCATTGCGTAGGAAGGAGCTGCAGACAAGACACAAAAATGCTGGAATAACTCAGTGGGACAGGCAGCATCTCTAGAGAGAAGGAATGGGTGACGTTTCAATAGACAATAGGTGCAGGAGTAGGCCATTCGGCCCTTCGAGCCAGCACCACCATTCACTGTGATCATGGCTGATCATCCCCAATCAGTACCCCGTTCCTGCCTTCTCCCCATATCCCCTGACTCCGCTATCTTTAAGAGCCCTATCTAGCTCTCTCTTGAAAGTATCCAGAGAACCGGCCTCCACAGCCCTCTGAGGCAGAGAATTCCACAGACTCACAACTCTCTGTGTGAAAAAGTTCTCTGTTCTAAATGGCTTACCCCTTATTCTTAAACTGTGGCCCCGGTTCTGGATTCCCCCAACATCGGGAACATGTTTCCTGCCTCTAGCCTGTCCAAGTCCTTAACAATCTTACATGTTTCTATGTTTCAGGTTGAGACCCTTCTTCAGACTAGTTGGGGAAAAGAGAAATGAGAGATATAGACGTCGATTAGACTAAGTGGGACCCATTGGGTCCCATGTTCACATGGGAGGGCTGGTCCCCCGACGCAATATTCCACTTCTTCACCAATTCCAATACTGGGGGGGGGGGGCTTTCTGGAGCGCTAATATGGACATTGTGGGCTGAATGGATTCTTGAGATGGCAGCTCAGTCACTCAGGCCTGGTGGGCTGGCAGCTCAGTTACTCAGGCCTGGTGGGCTGGCAGCTCAGTCACTCAGGCCTGGTGGGCTGGCAGCTCAGTCACTCAGGCCTGGTGAGCTGGCAGCTCAATTTCCTAGCTTTTCAGGCAGAGTACAGGCCACCAAACTCAATTTCCTAGCATTTCAGGCAGAGTGCAGGCCACCGAAATCAATTTCAGAGCATTTCAAGCAGAGGGCTGGTCAGCAAATTGCCAAACAACTCATTGCATTGTCATTTAGGAAAATGCCTCGGGACTGACTCAGCGGAGGAGGGCTGTGAGTAAGATGGCCAAAAATTATAGCGATATATGGTAACGTTTTTTCTAAAATCAATATAGAGCGCAGACAGGAAGTGGTCAAGATGAGACTTTTAGTTATATAGATGTAGAGAGAATCTTCGGTTTAAACCAGCATCTGCAGTTCCTACATAAGGAATTGCAGATGCTGGTTTACACCGAAGATAGACACAGAGTGCTGGAGTAACTCAGCAGGACAGGCAGCATCTCTGGGGAAAAAGAATAGGTGACATTTTGGGTTGAGACATCTGAAGAAGGTTCTGGAACTGAAACGTCACCTTGAGTTAGTTTGTTTTAGTATTGTTTTTTATTGTCACGTGTACCGAGGTACAGTGAAAAGCTTTTGTTGCGTGCTAACCAGTCAGCGGGAAGACAATACATGATTATAATTGCGTCATTTACACTGAAGTCCATTAAAGTCCAGTAAACTCAGATTAAAGATAGTCCGAGGGTCTCCAATGAGGTAGATGGGAGCTCTCTGCTGAACACCTCTCACCTATTTCTTCTCTCCACAGATGCTGCCTGACCCGCTGAGTTACTCCAGCACTCTGTGAAACGTCACCTATCCATGTTCTCCACAGATGCTGCCTGACCCCCTGAGTTACTCCAGCACTCTGTGAAACGTCACTAATCCATGTTCTCCACAGATGCTGCCTGACCCCCTGAGTTACTCCAGCACTCTGTGAAACGTCACCTATCCATGTTCTCCACAGATGCTGCCTGACCCCCTGAGTTACTCCAGCACTCTGTGAAACGTCACTAATCCATGTTCTCCACAGATGCTGCCTGACCCGCTGAGTTACTCCAGCACTCTACATTTATTTTCGGTGTAAATCAGCATCAGCAGTTCCATCCTACACACTCACATCGAAGTCATTAACATTTATCATGACAGCAGAAGTCCCACGCCATTGCCTGTTCAGAAGATAATCGCTACTTTGCACCGGGACAAGATTGAAATTGATAATGGATTGCATCTATTGACCCCTGATGCAATGATTCTCCATTAAACAATGTAACATTGTGCCTTCAGCATTTATATCTTCCAGTAACGAAGATTGTTATAGCTATTAAAAAGATATTTACCATTGAAAATCTTGCAGGAGAAATAACATGATTACTGCATGAGAAGAGGAATATGGTTTGAGAAAGATGACAAGCCATTTACTGCCTCGATTTAGTTTAGTTTAGTTTGATTTGGTTTGGTGCAGTTTATTGTTCAGTTGCGTTTAGTTTAATGTCACGTGTACCGAGGTACAGTGAAAAGCTTTTGTTGTGTGCTAACCAGTCAGCGGAAAGACAATACATGATTACAATCGAGCCGTCCACAGTGTACAGACACATGATAAAGGGAATAATATTCTGTGAAGAAAGCGAATGGCATGTTGACCTTCATAACAAGAGAAGTTGAATATAGGAGGAAAGAGATACTTCTGCAGTTGTACAGGGCCCTTGTGAGACCATACCTGGAATATTGTGTGCAGTTTTGGTCTCCAAACCTGAGGAAGGACATTCTTGCTATTGAGGGAATGCAGCGTAGGTTCACAAGGTTAATTCCCGGGATGGCGGGACTGTCATATGTTGATAGAATGGAGCGGCTGGGGTTGTATACTCTGGAGTTTAGAAGGATGAGAGGGGATCTTATTGAAATATATCAGATTATTAAGGGTTTGGACTCGCTAGAGGCAGGAAACATGTTCCCGATGTTGGGGGAGTCCAGAACCAGGGGCCAGAGTTTAAGAATAAGGGGTAAGGCATTTAGAACGGACGTGAGGAAATACTTTTTCACACAGAGAGTTGTGAGTCTGTGGAATTCTCTGCCTCAGAGGACGGTGGAGGCCGGTTCTCTGGATGCTTTCAAGCGGAGTCAGGGGATATGCAGAGAAGACAGGAACGGGGCACTGATTGTGGATGATCAGCCATGATCACATTGAATGGCGGTGCTGGCTCGAAGGGCCGAATGACCTACTCCTGCACCTATTGTCTATTGTCTATTATCACAGGGACACTTAAGTCAACACCTTTGCAGTGGCTCCCTGTCCTCTCTCATATCGCCCCTCTCAGCATACGTAGAAGGGAGAGGATGTTGAAAGATTGGTCCACCATCGAGGCTAGCCCTGACCTTCCCATCCACGCTAACTTGAACAATCTGCCCAACATGCGCCTGCAGTCCCGCAAACCCTTCTGGTCTTCCGTCAAATGCCTGGAAGACGTTGACTCCGAGACTGAGTGGCGCAGAGCCTGGAAAGATGGCAACACCAACAACGGAGAGGTCACCACAGACCCCACAGTGAAACCACCGGGTTTTGACCTCCATCGCAAGCATTGGCTGACCCTGAACAGAATTTGCACCCTCCATGCAAGAACAGCCCATCACCTGCATGAGAGGGGGGGTGACAGACAGCCCTGCTTGCGACTGTGGACATCCAGACCAGACCATCCCACATATCGTGAATGACTGCCCCCTGAGGCTTTCCCCTGAGGGGCAGCAAAGCCATCCACCCAGTAACTGATGGTGTCCTGGCCTGGATGTCCACCCTTGATCTACAACTTGAGGCTGTGCACGCCACACGCAAAAAGAAGTAGAAAAAGAGGCAGAAGGCTATCGTTGGTCAGAATACTCCTCTCCTTTGTAAAGTGTGCAGAGGAGGTTTACCAGAACACTGCCTGGATCGCAGCGTATGAGCGACAGGGAGAGGTTGGACAGACTTGGATTGTTTTCTCTACAACAAATGAGGTTGAGGGGAGACCTGATAGAAGTGTAGAATAGAATAGAATAGAATAGAATAGAATGCCTTTTATTGTCATTCAAACAGGTTGGTTTGAACAATGCATTTTCTACTGTATTAGATTACAAAAAACCCAAGACCCACACTTAACACACTTTACATAAACATCCATCACAGTGAGTCTCCAACTGTGATGGAAGGCAAAAGTCTTATCTCTTCCCTTTGTTCTTCCCCCGTGGTCCAGCAGTCCAGCTGCAGTGTCGAGGTGACTGGGGCTCACGATGTTAAAGCCCCCGGCGGGCGATAGTAAGTCCTGCGGCCGTTTAAGCCGCACCGGGCGATGTTAGGCCCCGCTCCAAGTCCTTTAAATCCCGCGATTCCAGCGGGAGACGTTGGCGTTGCGGGAGCTCCGAAAGGCAGTCTCCCACCAGGGACCTGGAGCTCCCGATGTTCCTGTCCACCGGGCCGGAGCATCCGAAGCTCCGAAGTCGGGGCGCAGCCGCGCGCCACCACAGCTCTTCCCGCTCCGAAGTCGGCCAGCTCCGCGATGGTGAGTCCGCAGGCTCCGCGACTGGAGCCCACAGGTTGGTCCCGGCCGGAGGCCCCCGCCGGCTCCTCGATGTTAGGCCCAACGACACCGGAGACCCGACAGGGAAAAGGTGGGGTCCACGTACAGGGAAGCGATTAACGGTTTCTCCCACCACCCACATATACACAGCTAAAGAAAAATAATAAAAACTAGAGTCCAAACATACATTTAACAAGACAAACATTTTTAAAAAGACAGACGGACTGTAGTCGAGCCGCCCACACCACCTGTGTAGAATTATGCGAGGCTTAGATAGGGTAGACAGTCAAATCCTTTTTCCGAGGAGAGAAAAATGAAATACCATAGTTTTTAAGGTGAGAAGGGGAAAGGTGAAAGGAGATGTGTGGAGTAAACGTTTATACGCAGAGGGTGGTGGGTGCCTGGAACGCGCTGCCAGGGGTGGTGGTGGAGGCAGATACCATAGTCACATTTTGGAGACTTTCAGGTAGGCACATGGATGTGCAGGGAATGATAGAATTTGGATTATCTGCAGGCAGATGAGAGTTGGTTTATTAGTTTAATTTAGTTTAGTTTTAGTTTTTAGTTTTAGAGGTACTGCGCGGAAACAGACCCTTCGGCCCACCGAGTCCGGGCCGACCAGCGATCCCCGCACATAAAACTCTGAACATTAATACCCTTCCATCGGTTATTTGCACTTTTTTAATTTATTAATTAATGTGTGTATTTAAGTATATAACTGTAGTCAATGCCTACTATGTTCTGTTGTGCTATGCAAAGAAAGAATTTCATTGTCCTGTCAGGGACACATGACAATAAACTCTTTTGACTTTTGACTTGACTTGACATTAACACAGTCTTACGCAAACTAGGGGCAATTTACACTTACACCAAGCCAATTAACCTACAAACCTGCACATCTTTGAAATGTGGGAGGAAACCGAAGATCTCGGAGAAAACCCACGCAGGTCACGGGGAGAACGTACAAACTCCGTACAGACAGCACCCGTAGTCGGGATCGAACCCGTGTCTCCGGCGCTGCAAGTGCTGTAAGGTAACAACTCTTCCATTGCGCCACCGTGCTGCCCAGCCTAAACTAGTTTCATTTAGTTCAGCGATACAGCGCGGGAACAAGCTCTCTGGCCCTCCGAGTCCGCACCGACCAGCAATCCCATTACTCTCACACTATCAATAGACAATAGACAATAGACAATAGGTGCAGGAGTAGGCCATTCGGCCCTTCGAACCAGCACCGCCATTCAATGTGATCATGGCTGATCATCCACAATCAGTACCCCGTTCCTGCCTTCTCCCCATATCCCCTGACTCCGCGATCTTTAAGAGCCCTATCTAGCTCTCTCTTGAAAGCATCCAGAGAACCGGCCTCCACCACCCTCTGAGGCAGAGAATCCCACAGACTCACAACTCTCTGTGAGAAAAAGTGTATCCTAGACTCTGGGGCCAATTTGCAATTTTTATCGAAGCCAATTAACCTACAAACCTGTGGAGTGTGGGAGGAAACCCGGAGCGCCTAGAGAAAACCCACGCGGTCCCGGGGAAAACATACAAACTATGTGGAGACTCTCGGACTATCTTTGATTGTATTAACTGGATCTTATTTTGCACTGAATCATGTTCTTCCCTTATTCACGTTATTCTCTTTATCCTGTATCTGTACACTGTGGACAGGTCGCGTGCAATCACGTATTGTCTTTCCGCTGACTAATTAGCGCGCAACAAAAGCTTTTCACTGTACCTCAGTACACGTGACAATAAACTAAACTCAAACCCGAGTTCCGGATCATGAGTTCATAAGTTCATAAATTCTAGGAGCAGAATAAGGCCATTCGGCCCATCAAGTCTGTACGGTTTGTCCCTTCTCCCCATGACCGCGTGGGTTTTCTCATAGATCTTCGGTTTCCTTCCACACTCCTAAGACGTGCAGGTTTGTAGGTTAATTGGCCTGGTATAAGTGTAAATTGTCCCTAGTGTGTGTGTAGGGTGGCGTGAATGTGGGCGCGGACTCAGTGGGCCAAAGGGCCTGTTTCCACGCTGTATCTCTAAACTAAACTGAAAACTACAAGTCTACTCCGCCATTCAATCGTGGGCCATCTATCTTTCCCTCCTATCCCCATTCTCCTGCCTTCTCCCCATATCTCCTGACATCTGTCTATCCATCTCATTCTGCTCGAAGGGCCGAATGGCCTACTCCTGCACCTATTGTCCATTGTCTATTGTCTATCCTTACAAAAATATCCTTTGACTTAGCTTCCACAGAGGCCCAGTGTGGGGCTCTACCACTGGGCCACTGGGCTGTCCCCACACGTTCAGCCAGATATTGCGGGTGGAATGGGTCTGTGTTATTGATCTGAGCTTGTAGCAGCGTGCAGCTTTCCCCATGCCTCCTTTGTTGCCGAAGTAATCACAGAAGGGGTTCTGATGGCATGGGTCCATAAGGACTTCTGGAGCCTGTCCAGACACTCATAATTGAAGCATGTGCCAAGACGGTTTCATGTTGTAATATTCTCTGACAGTTACACGTTTGCAGAGCTAATTCTCATTCTCTCCACTGCTGACAGCACATGAAAAAAGCAGGCCATGGCGTTATATGAAAAGGAAGCAGAGCTGCTCTCCTGTCCATCTATCTCGGCCAGCATTGCTGTAACATAGTTGTAGAAACACAGAAACATAGACAATAGGTGCAGGAGGAGGCCATTCGGCCCTTAGAGCCAGCACCGCCATTTGTTGTGATCACGGCTGATCATCCCCAATCAATAACCCGTGCCTGCCTTCTCCCCATATCCCTTGATTTCACCAGCCCCCTAGAGCTCTATCTAACTCTCTTTTAAATCCACCCAGTGACCTGGCCTCCACTGCCCTCTGTGGCAGGGAATTCCACAAATTCACAACTCTCTGGGTGAAAAAGTAGGAAGGAACTGCAGATGCAGTGAAGATAGACACAAAAAGCTAGAGTCACTCAGCGGGTCAGGCAGCATCACTGGAGAGAAGGAAAGGGCACGTTTCAGGTCGAGACCCTTCTTCAGACTGAGACTCAGGGGAGAGGGAAACAAGAGATATGGATGGGTACTAAGAGAAAAAAAAGATATGACTGATCAAAGCTGACAATAGACAATAGGTGCAGGAGGAGGCCATTCGGGCCTTCGAGCCAGCACCGCCATTCAATGTGATCATGGCTGATCATCCACAATCAGTACCCCGTTCCTGCCTTCTCTCCATATTCCCTGACCGCTATCTTTAAGAGCCCTATCTAGCTCTCTCTTGAAAGCATCCAGAGAAATGGCCTCCACTGCCTTTTGAGGCAGAGAATTCCACAGACTCACAACTCCCTGTGTGAAAAAGATTTCCCTCGTCTCCGTTCTAAATGGCTTACCCCTTATTCTTAAACTGTGGCCCCTAGTTCAGAACTCCCCCAACATCGGGACCATGTTTCCTGCCTCTAGTGTGTCCAAACCCTGAATAATAATAATAATAATAATAATAATAATAATAATAATAATAATAATAATAATAATAATAAATACTTTATTAATCCCCTTTTCAGGGGAAATTCAGATGTCCATGCAGCACACTAATAAAAATACAACATAACATTAGAGAAGAAATTTAACATTAAAGCTAAAAACATCTTATATGTTTCAATAAGATTGCCTCTCATCCTTCTAAATTCCAGTGAATACAAACCCGGTCGCTCCATATGACAGTCCCGCCATCCCAGGAATTAACCTCAGGAATGTCTCAGCTGGACTGACTGATGAAGTGTCTCGACCCAAAACATCACCTATTCCTTTTCTCCACAGTTGCTGCCTGTCCCACCGAGTTACTCCAGCTCTTTGTGTCCATCTTCAGTGTAAACCGACATCTGCAGTTCCCTCCTACACATCTCCTCTGGCCTATCCATGTGCCTGTCTAAATGTTTCTTCAACGTTGGGATCATCCCTGCCTCAACTACCTCCTCTGGCAGCTGGTTCCATACGCCCACCACCCTCTGTGTGCAAAAGGTTGTACCATTGCCAGTGAATGTGGACTCATACATAAATATATTCATTAATGCAGCGATGAAAATCCTTGCTGCAGTGGCCATGTCTTAGAAGAGTTATTGGTCCCACAACTGTTTGAAGCTGGCAATTTATGGAGTAGCCTGTCATTTTGGCATTAAATGACTTGCCCATTAAATTTTGATTCATAACTTTATTATGTTCACCCTCGTCAGGGAATCTGTAGCCCATTTATTGCCAGTGAAAGAGCTGCAGCAGGAGTTCAGTGGGAGGTTCGCAAAGAGGTCCCAGTAGTCGGACATCATCACCAGCCTTTATTCCTTCTTCCTCCTGGTATATGAGCTGATTGAAAGAAGGTTTATGGAATGTGGAACAGTTCAGAGCAGGAACAGGCCCTTCGGCCCACAATGTTTGTGTCAAACACAATGCCAAATTAAACCGATGTCATCTGCCTCAACATGATCCATATTCCTCTATTCCCTGCACTTCCATGAGCCTATCTAGTGGCATAGAGTCATCCAGCATGGAAACAGGCCCTTCGGCCCAATTTGCCCACCAGAATCAACATGCCCCATCTACACTAGTCCCACCTGCCCGTGTTTGGCCCATATCCCTCTGAACTAATTCAATCCATGTAGAGTCATGGACTCATCCCAGCATGTAAACAGCTCCTTCGGCCCAACTTGCCCACCAGAACCAACATGCCCCATAGAAACATATAAAATTATAAAAGGACTGGACAAGCCAGATGCAGGAAAAATGTTCCCAATGTTGGGTGAGTCCAGAACCAGGGGCCACAGTCTTGGAATAAAAGGGAGCAAAGGCTACTGGGGAGAATTTAAACTAGAAAGGCTGGGGGGGAGGGACTCGGGTAGAGGGGGCTAGGGGTCAGGGTGTGGGGCAAGAGGCAGAGAAGGGAAGCACTCGGATCCAAAATGTAGGCGAGAAAGATGAAAAAGATAATAGACCGAGAATAAGGGATGGCGGGTTTCTAAAATGTGTATATTTTAATGCTAGGAGCATTGTAAGTAAGGTGGACGAACTTAGAGCCTGGATTGACACCTGGAAATATGATGTTGTGGCAATCAGTGAAACATGGTTGCAGGAGGGCTGTGATTGGAAACTAAATATTCCAGGATTTCGTTGCTTCAGGTGTGATAGAATTGGAGGGACCAGAGGGGGAGGTGTTGCATTGCTTGTCAGAGAAGATATTACAGCAGTGCTTTGGCAGGATAGATTAGAGGGCTCGTCTAGGGAGGCTATTTGGGTGGAACTGAGAAGTGGGAACGGTGTAGCAACACTTTTAGGGGTGTATTATAGACCGCCAAATGGGGAGCGTGAATTGGAAGAGCAAATATGTAAGGAGATAGCAGATATTAGTAGTAAGCACAAGGTAGTGATTGTGGGAGATTTCAATTTTCCAAAAATAGACTGGGAAACACATTCTGTAAATGGGCTGGATGGTTTGGAGTTTGTAAAATGTGTGCAGGATAGTTTTTTGCAGCAGTACATAGAGGTATCGACCAGAGAAGGGGCAGTGCTGGACCTCCTGTTAGGAAATGAGGCAGGTCAGGTGACGGAGGTATGCGTTGGTGAGCACTTCGGGACCAGTGATCACAATACCATTAGTTTAAATATAATTATGGAGAGAGTCAGAACTGGACCTAGGGTAGAGATTTTTGATTGGAGAAAGGCTAACTTTGAGGGAATGCGTAAGGATTTTAAAGGAGTGAATTGGGACACTTTGTTTCATGGGAAGGATGTAGAAGAGAAATGGAGGACATTTAAAGGGGAAATTGTAAGAGTACAGAATCTTTATGTCCCTGTTAGGTTGAAAGGAAATAGTAAAAATTGGAAAGAGCCATGGTTTTCAAGGGAAATTGGATACTTGTTTCGAAAAAAGAGAGATATCTACAATAATTATAGGAGGCATGGAGTAAATGAGGTGCTAGAGGAGTATAAAGAATGTAAAAAGAATCTTAAGAAAGAAATTAGGAAGGCTAAAAGATATGGTTGCTTTGGCAAGAAAGGTGAAAGTAAACCCAAAGGGTTTCTACAGCTATATTAATAGCAAAAGGATAACGAGGGATAAAATTGGACCATTAGAGAACCAGAATGGACAGCTATCTGCAGAGCCAAAAGAGATGGGGGAGATATTGACCAATTTCTTTTCTTCGGTATTCACCAAGGAGAAGGATATTGAACTCGGTGAGTTAAGGGGAAAGAGTAGAGTAGCTATGGAAACTATGAAATTCAAAGAGGAGGAAGTACTGACACTTTTGAAAAATATAAAAGTGGATAAGTCTCCAGGTCTGACAGGATATTCCCTAGGACATTGAGGGAAGTTAGTGTAGAAATAGCAGGAGCTATGACAAAAAATATTTCAAATGTCATTAGAAACGGGAATAGTGCCGGAGGATTGGTGTACTGTGCATGTTGTTCCATTGTTTAAAAAGGGTTCAAAGAATAAACCTAGCAATTATAGACCTATTAGTTTGACGTCAGTGGTGGGCAAATTAATGGAAAGGATACTTAGAGATAATATATATAAGCATCTGGATAAACAGGGTCTGATCAGGAACAGTCAACATGGATTTGTGCCTGGAAGGTCATGTTTGACAAACCTTCTTGAATTTTTTGAAGCGGTAACTAGGGAAATTGATGAGGGTAAAGCAGTGGATGTTGTCTATATGGATTTCAGTAAGGCCTTTGACAAGGTTCCCCATGGAAGGTTGGTTAAGAAGGTTCAATCTTTGGGTGTTAATGGCGGAGTAGCAAGATGGATTCAACAGTGGCTGAATGGGAGATGTCAGAGAGTAATGGTGGATGGCTGTTTGTCAGGTTGGAAGCCGGTGACCAGTGGGGTGCCTCAGGGATCTGTGTTGGGTCCACTGTTGTTTGTCATGTACATCAATGATCTGGATGATGGGGTGGAAAAATTGGTTAAGTAAGTATGCAGATGATACTAAGATAGGTGGTGTTGTGGATAATGAAGTAGATTTTCAAAGTCTACAGAGAGATTTGGGCCATTTGGAAAAGTGGGCTGAAAGATGGCAGATGGAGTTTAATGCTGATAAGTGTGAAGTGCTACATCTTGGCAGGACAAATCAAAATAGGACGTACATGGTAAATGGTAGGGAATTGAGGAATGCTGTGGAACAGAGGGATCTAGGAATAACTGTGCATAGTTCCCTGAAGGTGGAATCGCATGTAGATAGGGTCGTAAAGAAAGCCTTTGGTGTGCTGGCCTTTATAAATCAGAGCATTGAATATAGGAGTAGGGAAGTAATGTTAAAATTGTACAAGGCATTGGTAAGACCAATTCTGGAGTATGGTGTACAATTTTGGTCGCCTAGTTATAGGAAGGATGTCAACAAAATAGAGAGAGTACAGAGGAGATTTACTAGAATGTTGCCAGGGTTCCAGCAACTATGTTACAGAGAAAGGTTGAACAAGTTAGGTCTTTATTCTTTGGAGCGCAGAAGGTTAAGGGGGGACTTGATAGAGGTCTTTAAAATGATGAAAGGGATAGACAGAGTTGACGTGGATACGTTTTTCCCATTGAGGGTAGGGAAGATTCAAACAAGAGGGCATGACATGAGAATTAAGGGACAGAGGTTTCGGGGTAACGTGAGGGGGAACTTCTTTACTCAGAGGGTGGTGGCTGTGTGGAATCAGCTTCCAGCAGAAGTGGTGGAGGCAGGATCGATTTTAACATTTAAGAGTAAAGTGGATAGGTATATGGACGTGAAGGGAATGGAGGGCTATGGTCTGAGTGCAGGTAGATGGGACTAGGGGAAAACAAATGGTCGGCACGGACTGGAAGGGCCGAGAGGGCCTGTTTCCGTGCTGTAATTGTTATATGGTTATATGGTTATATGGAGGCCATTTTAAGTCTGAGGTGAGAAAAAACTTTTTCACCCAGAGAGTTGTGAATTTGTGGAATTCCCTGCCACAGAGGGCAGTGGAGGCCAAGTGACTGGATGGACTTAAGAGAGAGTTAGATAGAGCTCTAGGGTCTGGTGGAATCAAGGGATATGGGGAGAAGGCAAGCACGGGTTATTGATTGGGGACGATCAGCCATGATCACAATGAATGGTGGTGCTGGTTCAAAAGGCCGAATGGCCTCCTCCTGCACCTATTTTCTATGTTTGTATGTTTCTATGTTACACCAGTCCCACCAGCCCGCGTTTGGCCCGTTTCCCTCTAAACACACCCTATCATTGTACCTGTCTCAATGTTTCCTGAACGCTGTGACAGTACCTGCCTCAACTACCTTCTCTTCCAGCTCATTACATATACTTACTACCCATTGTGTAAAATAGTTGCCCCGCAGGTGCCTATTAAATCTTTCAGCTCTCACTTAAACCAATGTCCTCTGGATCTCGATTCCACCATTCTGGATACATTACTCTGCGCAATTACCCTTTCTAGTCTTCTCATCCTCCTGTGCACCAAGGAATAAAGTCCTACCCTGAAAACCTCTTTCAGTCTGATGAAGAGTCTCACGCAAAACGTCACCTATGTCGTTTCTCCAGAGATGCTGCCTGACCCATTTAGTTACCCCAGCATTTTGTGTCTATCTTCGGTTTAAACCAGCATCTGCAGTTCCTTCCTACACAGTTTCAATAGACAATAGACAATAGGTGCAGGAGTAGGCCATTCGGCCCTTCGAGCCAGCACCGCCATTCAATGTGATCATGGCTGATCATCCCCAATCAGTACCCCGTTCCTGCCTTCTCCCCATATCCCCTGACTCCGCTATCTTTATGAGCCCTATCTAGCTCACTCTTGAAAGTATCCAGAGAACCGGCCTCCACCACCCTCTGAGGCAGAGAATTCCACAGACTCATAACACTCTGTGAGAAAAAGTGTTTCCTCGTCCCCGTTCTAAATGGCTTACCCATTATTCTTAAACTGTGGCCCCTGGTTCTGGACGCCCCCAACATCGGGAACATGTTTCCTGCCTCCAGCGTGTCCAAACCTTAATAATCTTATATGTTTCAATAAGATCCCCTCTCATCCTTCTAAATTCCAGAGTGTACAAACCCAGCCGCTCCATTCCCTCAGCATATGGTAGACCTACCATCCTGGGAATTAACCTGGTGAACCTACGCTGCACTTGCTCAATAGTAAGAATGTCCTTCCTCAAATTAGGGGACCAAAACTGTACACAATACTCCAGGTGTGGTTTCCCCTGACTCTTGGTCTGAAGAAGGGTCTCGACCCGAAACAACACCCATTATTCCATCCAGAGATGCAGTCTGACCCGTTGAGTTACTCCAGCATTTGTGTCTATCTTCGGTTTAAACCAGCATCTGCACTTCCTTCCTGCCCCCTAACGCAGGTAATATTCTGTTAAACCTCCTCTACACCCCACCCTCAAAAGACTCCATGTCCTTCCTGGGCTTGTACACTCTGGAGTTTAGAAGGATGAGAGGAGATCTCATTGAAACACATAAGATTGTTAAGGGTTTGGACACGCTAGAGGCAGGAAACATGTTCCCGATGTTGGGGGAGTCCAGAACCAGGCGCCACAGTTTAAGAATAAGGGGTAAGCCATTTAGAACGGAGAGGGGGAAACACTTTTTCTCACAGAGAGTGGTGAGTCTGTGGAATTCTCTGCTTCAGAGGGCGGTGGAGGCTGGTTCTCTGGACACTTTCAAGAGAGAGCTGGGGATATGGGGAGAAGGCAGGAACGGGGTACTGATTGGGGATGATCAGCCATGATCACATTGAATGGCGGTGCTGGCTCGAAGGGCCAAATGGCCTACTCCTGCACCTATTGTCTATTGTCTATTGTCTATCTTTGACCAGAACTGCACGCAATATTCCAAATGCAGCCTGACCAAAGTCTTATAAAGCTTCAACATCACTTCCCAACTCTCCTACTCGATGCCCCAATCGGGCGTAGCTTTAAGGTGAGAGGGATAAAGTTTACAGGAGACGTGCAAGCACTTATTTTACACAGGGGGTGGTGAGTGTTTGGAACACGCTGCCAGGGGTGGTGGTGGAGGCAGACACATTGGTGGCACATAAAAAAACCTTTGGATAGGCACGTGGATATGCAGGGAATGGGAGGATATGGATTATGTGCATTCGATCTCATTCTTCTTCTTGCGAGTGAAACATCAATAAACCAAAGGAAGAGTTAGATCGCGCGCCGGGTGTTGAGCAGCCAGGTTGTTGTCTCTGTTGGCGTCAGTGTCTGCCAGGCCCTGAGCTCCATTTGGTGGGTGGTAGAGCGGGCACCCAGAGATGACAGGGTTGGCTGTCTGTTGTTCTGCTCCACATTCACAGGCTGGGCTCTGCCGGAGCCCCCATCTATCTCCACATGCTGGCATTGAAACGCCCAACTCCAGTACCAAGTCTGTTGAGCTTCACCCCTGCTTCTCTGGGGAGCTCAGACCCTGGACAGATAATGGATGGTCTTGGTCTCTTGTCCTCAGCACAGACATTGTGCGCTTTACTATTCTGTGACTTCCCGACCCTTACACTCAATGCCTGCTGACCAATGTAGGCAAGTATGAGGCTGAAGGCTGGGGAGGCCAAGTCAATGGATATTTTTAAGGCAGAGATAGATAGATACTTGATCAGTACGGGTGTCAGGGGTTATGGGGAGAAGGCAGGAGAATGGGGTTGAGGGAAACATAGAAATATAGAAACATAGAAAATAGGTGCAGGAGTAGGCCATTCGGCCCTTCGAGCCTGCACCGCCATTCAATATGATCATGGCTGATCATCCAACTCAGTATCCTGTACCTGCCTTCTCTCCATACCCCCGATCCCTTTAGCCACAAGGGCCGCATCTAACTCCCTCTTAAATATAGCCAATGAACTGGCCTCAACTACCTTCTTTGGCAGAGAATTCCACAGATTCACCACTCTCTGTGTGAAAATTTTTTTTCTCATCTCGGTCCTAAAAGACTTCCCCCTTATCCTTAAACTGTGACCCCTTGTTCTGGACTTCCCCAACATCGGGAACAATCTTCCTGCATCTAGCCTGTCCAACCCCTTAAGAATTTTGTAAGTCTCTATGAGATCACCCCTTAATCTTCTAAATTCCAGCGAGTACAAGCCGAGTCTATCCAGTCTTTCTTCATATGAAAGTCCTGACATCACAGGAATCAGTCTGGTGAACCTTCTCTGTACTCCCTCTATGGCAAGATCTATGGTTAGATAGATCAAGCATGATTCAATGGCAAAGTAGACTTGATGGGCCTCATTCTGCTCCAATCACTAATTAACATATCCCAATTTTCTAAAATCTTAGCATCAGAGTCATACAGTGTGGAAACAGGCCCTTCGGCCCAACTTGTCCATGCCAATCAATTCTGTTCCCATTCTGCTCGGATTCTGCTCTTATCACCAATGAACATGAACTTACAACGGGGAACGAAAAAGCAGAAATAACCGTGAGATCTCAGCTCGACTTGGCAAGATAAACAGCTAACGTTTCCATTCTTTGACCTTTCCTTGGAACTCTGTATCTCCAATCCAGATGCTGCCTCAGCTGACTGCTATTTGCAGCCTTCACTGTTTCCATTTCACATTTCTAGAACCTGCAAGTCTTTTCCCATTAAAACAAACAAGCGTGTAAGTGCTGAAAGTCGAAGGAAGGGTGTTTGGAAAGGCAAGGTTCTGGTCATCTGGAAAGGCAATTTGAACTGAAATAAAAAAAATAGATCCAACGAATTGACTTCTTGAGAAGCCAAAGGCATGTAAAATTCATAGAGTGCAGATGAAATGTGATAGCATTGGAGAGGATGCTGAGGATATTCATACTCCAGACAATAGACATTAGACAATAGGTGCAGGAGTAGGCCATTCGGCCCTTCGAGCCAGCACCGCCCTTCAATGTGATCATGGCTGATCATCCATAATCAGTACCCCGTTCCTGCCTCCTCCCCATATCTCCTGACTTCATTATTTTTAAGAGCCCTATCGTTCTCTTGAAAGCATCCAGAGAACCTGCCTCCACCGCCCTCTGGGGCAGAGAATTCCACAGACTCACCACTCTCTGTGAGAAAATGTGTTTCCTCATCTCCGTTCTAAATGGCTTACTCCTTATTCTTAAACTGTGTGCGGCCCCTGGTTCTGGACTCCCCCAACATCGGGAACATCTTTCCTGCCTCTAGCGTGTCCAAACCCTTAACAGCACCCTCTAGAGAGTGATTGTGTGATGGAAGAGAAACAAGGGCCCTTTAGCACACCAGGTTCACCATGACTGTCGAACACTAAAGGGGCTGTCCCACTTGGTGATTTTTTTCTGGGACTGTCAGCATCATTGACTGATATATCCGGTCACCGAAAAGGTCACGGCGTAACGCGGCGTGACGAAGTATTGACGCGCGGTGTCTCCTCAAGTGTCGCAACATTTTTTTTGTCGCCGCTGGATTTTGGAATGTTCAAAATCTTTCGGCGACCCTGATACGTCAGTCAACAACGCCGGCGGTCGCAGAAAAAAATCGACAAATGCGACAGGCCCTTTACCAATTCTGCACCGTTTATCCACATTGTACAAGACGATGGTGATAGAGGGATAGACTGATACAGCGCGGAAACAGGTCCTTCGCCACAACCTGCCCACACCGACCAACATGTCCCATCTACACTAGTCCCACCTGCCCACGCTTCGTCCATATTCCTACAAACCCGTCCTATCCATGTACCTGTCTAAATGTTGAGTTGAGTTTAGTTTATTGTCACGTGTACCGAGGTACAGTGAAAAACCTTTGTTGCGTGCTAACCAGTCAGCGGAAAGACAATACATGTTTACAATCGAGCCGTCCGCAGTGTACAGATACAGGATTAAGGTAATAATGTGAATAACATTTAGTGCGAGATAAAGTGCAGTTAAGTCTGATTAAAGATAGTCCGAGAATCTCCAATGAGGACTGATCTGGGGATTGTACTGATGTATGGTAATAATCTTTCTGACCTGCATGCAAAAAAAAGAATTCCACTCTCCCTGAGTACATGTGGTAATGAAGAAATGATTGAGCCGTTGAATCACATTTTGTTCCAGCGCTTGAAGGATATGCATGAAATGGAGGGATATGGATCACGTGCATATCTATGTCCCTAAGACAAGTGGGTTTGTAGGTTAATTGGACTGGTGTTTTATCACACAATGGTGTTTTATCATTAATGTTTTATTATGATTAATGTTTAGTGTTTTCTGAGTCATTTGTAACTGTCACTGTGTGTCATGTTGTTACTTGTGGGCGGAGCACCAAGGCAAATTCCTTGTATGTGAATACTTGGCCAATAATCTTTCTTACTTACTTACTTATTTAAATGACCTGTTCTTCACCAAATCTGGCCCACAGTTTTTTTCACAACAACAATATCTGCTAAATTTGGGACATCCGTTAAAGTTCCACACAAATCCGATTAGCTGTTGTTTCTGAAGTCTATGTTAAATGTTCACATTGAGGGTCTTCTGATCACTTTGAAAATCATGAAGGATCTAATGTCAGATGAGTATCACTGCGCTTGCCCTCTGCCAGCGCCATTCCAGGACACACTGGAGGCAGATGTGATCATGAACTACTATCTATCACATTGGTGACCCCTGTGCTCACTGTGATCATGGCTGATCATCCACAATCAGTACCCCGTTCCTGCCTTCTCCCCAAATCCCGGGACTCCGCTATCTTTAAGAGCCCTATCTTGTGAGTTGTGAGTTAGTGGCCATTTGGGACTGAGATGAGGAGAAACTTTTCCACCCAGAGAGTTATGAATCTGGGGCCATTTGGGACTTTCACTATTCTGTACGTTTCAATGAGGTACCCCCTCATTGAAAGCACGCGTCACTGGTGAGCAGCATCTCTGGGGAGAAGGAATGGGTGACATTTCGGAGCGAGACCATCGGAAAATTGAAACTGGGTATCTTGTCCCGATTTGATGTGAATGCTGCTCCAGACACAGTATTTGTGTGTTGCAATATTATTAAGATCCAGTTTTATTAGTGGCTTGCTTGCAAATTCCTGACATTTGCCCATGAGAGAGATGCATCAAATATGTGGCGCAGCGGTAGAGTTCCTGCCTCATAGCGCCAAAGACCCGGGTTCGATGCCGACCACGGGTGCCGTCCGTAATGATTTGCACGTTCTCCCCGCGACTTGCGAGGGCTTTCTCCGGGTGCTCCGGTTTCCTCCCGCATTCCAAAGGCTTGCGGGTTTGTACATTAATTGACTTCGGCAAAAATTGTCAATGGCCCCTAGTGTGTGTGTGTGTGTGTGTGTGTGTGTGTGTGTGTGTGTGTGTGTGTGTGTGTGTGTGTGTGTGTGTGTGTGTGTGTGTGTGTGTGTGTGTGTGTGTGTGAGTGTGTGTGTGTGTGTGTGTGTGTGTGTGTGTGTGTGTGTGTGTGTGTGTGTGTGTGTGTGTGTGTGTGTGTGTGTGTGTGTGTGTGTGTGTGTGTGTGTTGTGTGTGTGTGTGTGTGTGTATGTGTGTGTGTGTGGCTGTGTGTGTGTGTGTGTTGTGTGTGTGTGTGTGTGTGTGTGTGTGTGTGTGTGTGTGTGTGTGTGTGTGTGTTAGTGTGTGTGTTGTGTGTGTGTGTGTGTGTGTGTGTGTGTGTGTGTTGTGTGTGTGTGTGTGTGTGTGTGTGTGTGTGTGTGTGTGTGTGTGTGTTGTGTGTGTGTGTGTGTGTGTGTGTGTGTGTGTGGTGTGTGTGGGGTGTGTGTGTGTGTGTGTGTGTGTGTGTGTGTGTGTGTGTGTGTGTGTGTGTGTGTGTGTGTGTGTGTGTGTGTCTGTGTGTGTGTGTGTGTCTGTGTGTGTGTGTGTGTGTGTGTGTGTGTGTGTGTGTGTGTGTGTGTGTGTGTGTGTGTGTGTGTGTGTGTGTGTGTGTGTGTGTGTGTGTGGGTGTGTGTGTGTGTGTGTGTGTCTGTGTGTGTGTGTGTGTGTGTGTGTGTGTGTGTGTGTGTGTGTCTGTGTGTGTGTGTGTGTCTGTGTGTGTGTGTGTGTGTGTGTGTGTGTGTGTGTGTGTCTGTGTGTGTGTGTGTGTGTGTGTGTGTGTGTGTGTGTGTGTGTGTGGTGTGTGTGTGTGTGTGTGTGTGTGTGTGTGTGTGTGTGTGTGTGTGTGTGTGTGTGTGTGTGTGTGTGTGTGTGTGTGTGTGTGTGTGTGTGTGTGTGTGTGTGTGTGTGTGTGTGTGTGTGTGTGTGGGTGTGTGTGTGTGTGTGTGTGTGTGTGTGTGTGTGTGTGTGTGTGTGTGTGTGTGTGTGTGTGTGTGTGTGTGTGTGTGTGTGTGTGTGTGTGTGTGTGTGTGTGTGTGTGTGTGTGTGTGTGTGTGTGTGTGTGTGTGTGTGTGTGTGTGTGTGTGTGTGTGTGTGTGTGTGTGTGTGTGTGTGTGTGTGTGTGTGTGTGTGTGTGTGTGTGTGTGTGTGTGTGTGTGTGTGTGTGTGTGTGTGTGTGTGTGTGTGTGTGTGTGTGTGTGTGTGTGTGTGTGTGTGTGTGTGTGTGTGTGTGCGTGTGTGTGTGTGTGTGTGTGTGTGTGTGTGTGTGCGCGGGGTGATCGCTGGTCGACGCAGACTCAGTGGGCTGAAGGGCCTGTTTCTGCGCTGTATCTCCAAACTAAAATAAACTCAGGAACACTTTAGTTTCAACAGAGAGTTTATTCCCCTCTGTTATCAGGCTTCTGAACTCTTCCAAAAACTAAACTGCAGCCCCGAACATCCAACCTGCCTGACCTCAGCTTTTTCTCAGGAACTGTGCACCACATCTAAAAAGCTATATTCTGCCCCAGATTTTTCTCTTTACTCCACCTGCTGTACTTGTTCACGGCTTGTTTGTAACCGCACAGAGTATTTCCTGACTTAATTGCAGAGGATGTAAACAATAGCTCTGCAGTGTGTTTCAAAAGCCAAGATTCAAGAGGGTTTCATTGTGGTGTTTACCAACAATGGAACAGCAACATTCTTACGCAATTGGCCAGTAAATACAATTAATATAGATCACGGTGTCGCAGCGGCAGTCGCTGCCTCACAGCGCCAGAGACCCGGGTTCCGTCCAGACTACGGGTGCTGTCTGCACGGAGTTTGCACGTTCTCCCCGGTACCAGCGTGGGTTTTCTGCAGGGGTTTCAGTTTTCTCCCGCATTCTGATGACGTACAGATGTCAGGGGTCACGGGGGAGAAGGCTGGAGAATGGGGATGAGAGGGAGAGATAGACCAGACATGGTTGAATGGGGGAGTAGACTTGATGGGCCGAATGGCCTAATTCTACTCCTATTCCTTCTGACCTTAAGAGGTCTGTAGGTTAATTGGTTTGGTAAAATTGTCAATTGTGCGTAGGATAGTGTTATCGCCTATTATGTGCGAGGGTTCTCTGATGTTTTGGTCCCTGCACTGTGAACAACATATAGAGTAGATGAGGTTCTTAAATTCATAAAGTTCTGGAAGAGGGATTAGGCCATTCGGCCCGTTGAGTCTACTCCGCCATTCAATCATGGCTGATCTATCGCTCCCTCTCACATAACGTATAAAATTATAAAAGGACTAGACAAGCTAGATGCAGGAAAAATGTTCCCAATGTTGGGTGAGTCCAGAACCAGGGGCTACACAGTCTTAGAACAAAGGGGAGGCCATTTAAGACTGAGGTGAGAAAAAACTTTTTCACCCAGAGAGTTGTGAATTTGTGGAATTCCCTGCCACAGAGGGCAGTGGAGGCCAAGTCACTGGATGGATTTAAGAGAGAGTTGGATAGAGCTCTAGGGGCTAGTGGAGTCAAGGGATATGGGGAGAAGGCAGGCACGGGTTATTGACAGGGGACGATCAGCCATGATCACAATGAATGGCGGTGCTGGCTCGATGGGCCGAATGGCCTCCTCCTGCACCTATTGTCTATGTTTCTATGATTCTCAACCCCATTCTCCTGCCCTCCCTATAACCCCTGACACCCGCACTAACCACGAAAGAGGCGGAGGTTCCTTATATGACAGGCTGTGACAGGCGCACTTATTCCGAGGCCCACCATTTACGCCATTTCACAATTTGTGAGTCTTGTGACTACGTTTTGAAGGTGCACAGAACTTTTATTGAAGAATATCTTTGAAGTGGCGCTTTGTCCTTGGGTGTGAGGAGCTCTGTGCCTCCCCCTGGTGGTGGACCGTAACACAGCCATGTTGTGGTTTCTTCATGAAGATAGACACAAAAAGCAGGAGTAACTCGGCAGGACAGGAAGCATCTCCGGAGAGAAGGAATGGGTGGCGTTTCGGGCCGAGACCCTTCCTCAGACGTCTTGACCCGAAATGTCACCCATCTTTTTTCTCCAGAGATGCAGACTGACCCGCTGAGTTACTCCAGCACTTTGTGTCTATCTTCGGTGTATACCAGTATCTGCAGTTCATAGAAACATAGACAATAGACGCAGGAGTAGGCCATTCGGCCCTTTGAGCCAGCACCGCCATTCAGTGTGATCATGGCTGATCATCCAGAATCAGTCCCCCGTTCCTGCCTTCTCCCCATATCCTTTGATTCCGTTAGCCCGAAGAGCTAAATCTAACTCTCAATTGAAAACATCCAGTGAATTGGCCTCCACTGCCTTCTGTGGCAGATAATTCCACAGATTCACCACTCTCTGGGTGGAAAAAGCTTTTCCTCATCTCAGTCCTAAATGGTCTACCTCTTATTCTTAAACTGTGGCCCCTGGTTCTAGACACCCCCATCGGGAACATGTTTCCTGCATCTAGCCTGTCCAATCCCTTAAGAATTTTATATGTTTCTGTAAGAAACATTGTGTTTCTTTAAGAAAAAACTGCAGATGCTGGAAAAATCAAAGGTAGACTAAAATGCTGGAGAAACTCAGCGGGTGAGGCAGCATCTATGGAGCGAAGGAATAGATGACCCGTCACCTATTCCATCGCTGCATAGAAGCTGCCTCACCCACTGATTTCCTCTGCCATTTTTGACTGCCTTTCTGTTTCTTTATGTTGCACTTGGATCATAGAACTTAGAACAATCATGGAATGGAATCCACATTCCATTGTGGAATTCCCTGCCACAGAGGGCAGTGGAGGCCAAGTCACTGGATGCATTTAAGAGAGAGTTAGATACAGCTCTAGGGGCTAGTGGAGTCAAGGGATATGGGAAGAAGGCAGGCACGGGTTATTGATAGGGGACGACCAGCCATGATCACAATGAATGGTGGTGCTGGCTCGAAGGGTCGAATGGCCTCCTCCTGCACCTATTTTCTATGTTTCTATGTTCACAGAGAGTTGTGAGTCTGTGGAATTCTCTGCCTCAGAGAGCGGTGGAGACCGGTTCTCTGGATACTGTCAAGTGAGAGTTAGATAGGCTCTTAAAGATAGCGGAGTCAGGGGATGAAGGCAGGAACGGGGTACTGATTGTGGACGATCAGCCATGATCACAATGAATGGCGGTGCTACCTCTAAGGGCCGAATAGCCTCCTCCTGCACCTATTTTCTATGTTTCTATGTAACATCTTTGGAGTGTGGGAGGAAACCGGAGCACCCGGAGAAAACCCACACAGGTCACGGGGAGAACGTACAAACTCCGTACAGACAGCACCCGAGGTCGGGATCGAACCCTGATCTGTGGCGGTGTGAGGCAGCAGCTCTACCCGCTGCGCCACCGTGGGTCAGAGTTTGGGAACCAAGAAGCAGGTGACATAGGTTTCGCCGAGGGGTGAAAAATGTAGTAGGCACATGTGTGGCAACCTTTTCACACAGAGGGTGGTGGGTGCATGGAACGAGCTGCCGGAGGAAGTCGTTGAGGCTGGGACTATAACAACAATATTTAAAAGACAATTGGACAGGTGAATGGTTAGCAAACGTTTAGAGGTATATTGGCCAAACGTAGGCAAATGAGACAAGAGTAAATGGGGCATCTTGGCTGTGTTGGACTGAAGAGCCTGTTTCCTTGCTGCAAGCCTCTGTGATGCAACAACTACAAAGAAGGAACTGCAAATACTTGTTAATACACCACAGAGTGCTGGAGTAACTCAGCGGGTCAGGCAGCATCTGTGGAGAACATGGATAGGTGACGTTTCACAGAGTGCTGGAGTAACTCAGCGGGTCAGGCAGCATCTGTGGAGAACATGGATAGGTGACGTTTCACAGAGTGCTGGAGTAACTCAGCGGGTCAGGCAGCATCTGTGGAGAACATGGATAGGTGACGTTTCACAGAGTGCTGGAGTAACTCAGCGGGTCAGGCAGCATCTGTGGAGAACACGGATGTGACGTTTCACAGAATGCTGGAGTAACTCAGCGGGTCAGGCAGCATCTGTGGAGAACACGGATAGGTGACGTTTCACAGAGTGCTGGAGTAAACTCAGCGGGTCAGGCAGCATCTGTGGAGAACACGGATAGGTGACGTTTCACAGAGTGCTGGAGTAACTCAGCGGGTCAGGCAGCATCTGTGGAGAACACGGATAGGTGACGTTTCACAGAGTGCTGGAGTAACTCAGCGGGTCAGGCAGCATCTGTGGAGAACATGGATAGGTGACGTTTCACAGAGTGCTGGAGTAACTCAGCGGGTCAGGCAGCATCTGTGGAGAACATGGATAGGTGATGTTTCGAGTCAGGACCTGTCAAATTGTTGTTATGAACCAAAATGTCACTTAGTCCTAGAGTGATGGAGTCCTACTTGCTTCACCGACCAACATGTCCCATCTATACTAGTCCCACCTGCCATATCCCTCTAAACCTATATTTTCCATGTACCTGTCTAACTGTTTCTTAAACGTTGCGATAGTCCCTGCCTCAACTACCTCCTCTGGCAGCTCGTTCCATACACCCACCACCCTCTGTGTGAAAAAGTCACACCTCAGATTCCTATAAAATCTTTCCCCTTCACCTTAAACCTATGCCCTCTGGTTCTGCATTCCCCTACTCTGGGCAAGAGACTCTGTGCGTCTATTCCTCTCATAATTGTATACACCACTATAAGGTCACCCCTCATCCTCCTGTGCTCCATGGATGCTGCCGCACCCGCTGAGTTTCTCCAGCACTTTTGTCTGCCTCCAAAGACATGCATGTTTGCAGGTTAATTGGTTAAAATAGGGACTTTGGTGAAATATTGTAAATCGTTCGAGGTGTGTAGGATAGATCGCTGGTCGGCGCGGACTCGATGGGCCGACTGGCCTGCTTCCGCGCTGCATCTCTAAAGTTTGCAGTGAAATGCTTGGACAAAGCCCCCTGCCATTTATTTGCCAGGTGCTGCCTGTTCCTCTCTCCGCAATCGCTGCAGCCTGACGGAACTGTCAAAGTGGGCAGCTGTCCGCTCCGACACAACCCCATGCTGTCTTCCACTTAAGGACGTCTACTTCACACCTGGAATTCATCTGAACCCAATCATCACATCAGAGATTTGTCCAAAGGAATAGAGAACAACGGAGCAAAGCTTGACATTAAAATATTCTTTGTCTTGCTGTAGAATTCGGATGAGTTCCTGAGAAATTGATTGCCATAAAGAGAACGATTCCATAGAGTCATAAAGTGTGGAAACAGGCCCTTCAGCCCAACTTGCCCACACCAGCCAACATGTCCCATCTACATGTTTAAGAAGGAACTGCAGATGCTGGAAAATCGAAGGTAGACAAAAATGCTGGAGAAACTCAGCGGGTGAAGCAGCATCTGTGGAGCGAAGGAAATAGGCAATGTTTCGGGCCGAAACCAAGGGGGGGGGGGAGGGTGAGGGGTGAGGGGGGGGGAGGGAGAGGGGGAGTGCAGAGAGAAAGATGGGGCTGGATAGTGGGAGGAATGGGTGCTGAACTAAAATTTCAGGATTTTAAACCTGAAATATTAATATAGAAACAAGGAACTGCAGATGCTGGTTTACCAAGCAAAGAAATAAGGTGCTGGAGTAACTCAGCAGGTCAGGCAGCGTCTCTGGAGAACATGGATAGGTGACGTTTCACAGAGTGCTGGAGTAACTCAGCAGGTCAGGCAGCGTCTCTGGAGAACATGGATAGGTGACGTTTCACAGAGTGCTGGAGTAACTCAGCGGGTCAGGCAGCATCTCTGGAGAACATGGATAGGTGACGTTTCACAGAGTGCTGGAGTAACTCAACTCTGTGTGAAGAAGTGTTTCCTCGTCTCCGTTCCAAATGGCTCACCCCGTATTCTTAAACTGTGGCCCATAGTTCTGCACTCCCCCAAAATCTGGAACATGTTTCCTGCCTCGAGCGTGTCCATAGAAACATAGAAACATAGAAAATAGGTGCAGGACGTGGCCATTCGGCCCTTCGAGCCAGCACCGCCATTCATTGTGATCATGGCTGATCATCCCCAATCAATAACCCGTGCCTGCCTTCTCCCCATATCCCTTGTTTTCACTAAACACTTAATAATCTTATATGTTTCAATAAGATATCCTATCATCCTTCTAAATTCAAGAGTATACAATCCCAGACACTCCATTCTTTCAGCATATGACAGTCCCGCCATCCCATTAAGGAAAAGTAGCAAAGGTATTCAGACGTAATATCAGACGTAATTGGCATTCCGTGTTTATATATGAACGGTTCCCATGTTCAGTTCAGTTTTAGTTTATTGTCACATGTACCGAGGTACTGTGAAAAGTGTTTGTTGCGTGCTAACCACCCAGCGGAAAGACAATACATGATTACAAGTGAGCCGTTTCGAGTGTGCAGATACGATAAGGAAATAACATTTAGTGCAAGGTAAACCAGCAAAGTCTGATCAAGGATAGTCCGAGGGTCACCAATGAGGTGGATAGTAGTTCAGCACTGCTCTCTGGTTGTGGTGGGATGGTTCAGTTGCCTGATAACAGCTGGGAAGAAACTGTCCCTGAATCTGGAGGTGTGCGTTTCCACACTTCTGTACCTCTTGCCTGATGGGAGAGGGGAGAAGAGGGAGTGATGACTGTTCGATAGATATGAACCATGTAGGAAGGAACTGCAGATGCTGGATTAAACCAAAGATAGGCGCAAAAAGCTGGAGTAACTCAGCGGGGCAGGCAGCATCTTTGGAGAGAAGGAATGGGTATCTCTCTACATCATGGTCTATCTGTCTCGTTCCCCTTTCCTGTGACTTTCAGTCTGAAGAAGGGTCTTGACCTGAAACGTCACCCATTCCTTCTCAAGAGTCAAGAGTCAAGAGAGTTTTATTGTCATGTGTCCCAGATAGTCTCTTCAATGTATTTTACTGTCATCTCTGCTCCTAATTCTTCTCGTTCCACCTCATAGAGTGATGGGAGGTTGCAATTGTCAAGAATGATTTTGATCTTTGTGGATTCGGCTGAAGTTTTCGATGCCTATAAATGTTGATAGAATTTTTAGAATCTTTCGTTAATATCTTTAGGAAGTGTAACAAGCTCACCTTTTTCTTTTTTTTTTAAATGTTAATTAATATTTTTATTAGAAGTGTTGTACATAGTATAAACCGCGGCATATGACTAAATACCTTTATTGTACACCTTCCATTTTAATTTTGACAAGAATGAAATAGAGAAAAAGAGCAAGAAAGAGAGAAAGTGAAAGAGATAGTGAATGTGTAAAAATAGAACCCCTAAACTACCAAACAGTGTAGTCACAAAGTGAGTAAGTTAAAACTTTAAAAAGAAATTAAAAGGCAAAAACGAAAAATAATTTTTTAAAAAGACCAAAAAGTGTTGATTTCCCTGCTTCATATTCACCCCACCCATCACCCAGTCCGTAAGTCGGTTTAATTCCAAGGTTGTGTTGCACCATACTATCCTTGTAATGAATCAATGAAAGGAGACCATATCTTTGAAAATTGCTCTGATTTTCGTGCTAAGACGAGTCTCATATCTTCAAGCTGTAGCGTCTCAGACATGCTTGAGACCCATATTTTAAGAGTTGGGGTGGATGCATTTTTCCAAAATTTAAGTATACGTTTTTTTCGCCTTTATCAGGCTACAGTTAAGGAAAAGTCTTTGAAATATTGACAGCTCATAGCAGGCTCCTGCTGTTCCGAAAATAATTAATTCTGTATGTGGGTCCAGTTTTGTTTTTAATAATTTTGAGAAAATTTCAAAGATTTATTTTACAGAATTTCTGGAGTTTTATGCAAGAGGCAAAGGAGTGTGTTGTAGTTGCTTCTTGAGAGAGACATTTGGCAAATAGGAGATACATTTGGAAAAATCTCATTCAGTTTAGTTTTTGAGTAGTCTAGTCTGTGTAGGCAGCTCACTTTTTTCTGGTCAGATTTTTTGAATGGTGTAATCTTTTTCCATTTTTCTCAGCTGGCGAGCCAGAAGTTTATGCGGTTTATCACCAAATTCGTGTCCCAGATAGGACAATGAAATTCTTGCTTGCTGCAGCACAACAGAATATGTAAACACAATACAGAACAGGAGATAAAAGTTCAGAGTGTCTATATACCATAGACCATATATATACACAATAAATAAACAGATAAAGTGCAACAGTATCTCTCCAGAGATGCTGCCTGTCCCGCTGAGTTACTCCAGCATTTTGTGTCTAGATGCAAACCATGTTTGGTTCGATAGATGCAAACACACATTCTCCGTTATTTTTACATGAAACAAAGCTGGCTCACTTTCTAAGTTGCTCGCTCATTGAAATGACAGGTTCTTTGTGGTTTTTTCACGGAGGCATAGCTAATGGAATCAGCCGCCAGTCTGCCGGCTTGTAATTTGAAATTTCCCAGCCAATTTCTGAACAGGACTAGTGATTTGTATTCGTCGCTCAAGCTCTATAGAGGTATTTCTGAACAATTAGGATTTTCTACATTGAGTATGTCAGATCGAGACAAAGAAAAGGGGGAATTTAGAGGAAAATGAGAGAGAAATTGAGTTTTTGATAATCCCCTCCTCAACTGAAAACAAAGAATAGACACAAAATGCTGGAGTAACTCAGCGGGTCAGGCAGCATCTGTGGAGAACATGGATAGGTGACGTTTCATGTCGAGACCCTTCTTCTGACTGAGTCGGGGAGAGGGAAACGAGAGATATAGACGGTGATGTAGAGAGATGTGGAACAAATGAATGAAAAATCTGCAAAAAAGTGACGATGATAAAGGAAACAGGCCATTGTTAGCTGTGGGCTACAAACGAGTTACAGACAACGAGACTCGAGAACAAGATGACTTTGAAGCCGGTACAGGACTTGGGTGGGGTAGAGACAAGAGAGGTGATGCAAGGGTTACTTGAAGTTAGAGAAATCAAAATTCATTCCACTGGGTTTAATCTCCCCGAGCGAAATATGGAGTGCTGTTCCCCCAATTTGCGTTTAGCCCGACTGGAACAAACTCAGACAGGTTTATGAAAACAAAGAATGTTCTCTTCAGCAAATGCCTCGTTGCATGGTTGGAACTGTGCGTGCCACCCTGGCGTGTTATATATTTCCCCACAAAGCCTTCAATTGCCCCGGTGAAATTATTGAGCTGTTGCCTGCTTTTCTTTATGCAGATAATACCATTCGATGAAAGCGCAGTTTTGATCTGCAGAGGAGAATGCAGGCTGGTTTATGAATTCATCGGTGGAAGTAAAGCTGTCTTCGATGATAGCTTCATCACAGCGTGCAGTCAGGCACTGTAGAAAAACCGGGAGAGGATTAACAAAAAGAGATGACACAGTCAGAGCAGTGTACAGAGTCCCCACTGTGTTCACTGCTGCTGCCCAAAGCAGACTCTGCGAATGCTTATGGCATTGTGTGTCATTCTTTGGTCAGCAGTGCAGAGGCTTGGCAGGACATTCTTTCTGACTGATTGGATGGGTTCTGATGTACAATTTGGAACAGAGGTGTGGAAACAATCTTTCACACAGAGAGTTGTGAGTCTGTGGAATTCTCTGCCTCAGAGGGCGGTGGAGGCAGGTTCTCTGGATACTTTCAAGAGAGAGCTAGATAGGGCTCTTAAAGATAGCGGAGTCAGGGGATATGGGGAGAAGGCAGGAACGGGGTACTGATTGGGGATGATCAGCCATGATCACATTGAATGGCGGTGCTGGCTCGAAGGGCCGAATGGCCTACTCCTGCACCTATTGTCTACTGTCCATGGTAGACAAAAGTGCTGGAGAAACTCAGCGGGTGCAGCAGCATCTATGGAGCGAAGGAAATAGGCAACGTTTCGGGCCGAAACCCTTCTCTATTATCTATTGCCTAATTCAAACCAGACGCAGCCTCGTCAAGTCTGCCAGCATAATCAAGGAGCAGCCTCACCCCGGACACTCCCCCTTCACCTCTCTCCCCTCACCTCTCGCTGCCTCGGCAAGGCTCGCAGCACAATCTTGGAGCCTTATACCAACACACTAGAGGCAATTTACTATTTTACACTCAACCTACAAACCTGTACGTCTTTGGAGTGTGGGAGAGAACTGAAGATCTCGGAGAAAACCCACGCAGGTCACGGGAAGAATGTGCAAACTCCGTACAGACAGCAGCCGTGGTCGGGATCGAACCTGGGTCTCTGGCGCAGTGAGGCAGCAACTCTTCCGCTGCGCATTTGATGTTGCAGGGGATGGCAATGGTTGGGACCCGCATAGCAGGAAGATTATCCAGGATTGGCGTGACACGCAGGTCAGGGGAAAGCATACAAACTCTGTATAGGCAGCACCCGTAGTTGGGTTCGAACCCGGGTCTCTGGCGCTGTAAGAAACATAGACAATAGACAATAGGTGCAGGAGTAGGCCATTCAGCCGTTTGACCTAGCACCGCCATTCAATATGATCATGGCTGATCATCCCCAATCAGTACCCCGTTCCTGCCTTCTCCCCATATCCCGCTGACTGTGCTATCTTTAAGAGCCCTATCTACTTTTCTCCTGAAAGTATCCATAGAATTGGCCTCCACTGCCTTCTGAGGCAGAGAATTCCACAGATTCACAACACTGGGGGAAAAAATCAGTACCTGCTTTCACCCCATATCCCTTGATTCCATTAGCCCTAAGAGCTATATCTAACTCTCTCTTGAAAAGGCCCTTCAGCCCATCAAGGCCGCGCTGACCAGCGATCCCCATGCACTAACACTATCCTGAACACACTGAACACACTACAAACCTGTATGTACCAGAATTTACGTTTTTTCCCATTGAGTGTTTCAAACAAGAGGCATGACATGAAATAAGGGACAGAGGTTTAGGGTAAAGAACTTCTTACTCCATGAGCTTCCAGCAGAAGTGTGGAGGCAGGATCGATTTTACATTTAAGAGTAAGTGGTTAGGTAAACCTGTATGGTCTGAGTTTTTGCACGGAGGAAGGGCCGAACGTGCTGTAATTGTATATTATTATATGGTTATCCTGGAGAAAACCCACATGCTCCCAGGGAGAATGTACAAACACTGTACAGACAGCACCCGTAGTCAGGATGGAACCCGGGTCTCCGGTGCTGTATGTGTGTGTGGTATGTCTGTGTGTGTGCCTGTGTCAGTACAGTGTCAGAGATTAGTGCGGGTGTCAGGGGTTATGGAGAGAAGGCAGGAGAATGGGGTTGAGAGGAGAAGATAGATCATACATGATAGATTGGTGGGGTAGACTTGATGGGCCGAATGGCCTAATTCTACTCCTACCCCTTATGATCTTATGAATTCAACTTGAAATTAGTTACATAAAAGATGCATTAATGAGATCTTTAAAAAGAACTGGATCATTTTTTAAGTCCATAAAGAATGCATATACAACCTGTGAAAATAAAGTCTCCTTACTGAAGATGGCTTTTAAATCTTTCATTCTAAATGTCGCATGGGTGGAATTAGTACATTTTTAAAAAGCATTACCTTCAGGGAAAAGTACTTTTATTTTTCCATCTTTTGCAAATTAGAATGTAAAAGGGTATGATTCGGGTCAGGCAGCATCTGTGGAGAACATGGATAGGTGACGTTTCACAGAGTGCTGGAGTAACTCAGCGGGTCAGGCAGCATCTGTGGAGAACATGGATAGGTGACGTTTCACAGAGTGCTGGAGTAACTCAGCGGGTCAGGCAGCATCTGTGGAGAACATGGATAGGTGACGTTTCACAGAGTGCTGGAGTAACTCAGCGGGTCAGGCAGCATCTGTGGGGAACATGGATAGGTGACGTTTCACAGAGTGCTGGAGTAACTCAGCGGGTCAGGCAGCATCTGTGGAGAACATGGATAGGTGACGTTTCAGGTCGAGACCTTTAACCTACAAACCTGCACGTCTTTGGAGTGTGGGAGGAAATTGGAGCACCCGGAGAAAACCCACGCAGGTCACGGGGAGAACGTACAAACTCTGTACAGACAGCGCCCGTAGTCAGGATGGAACCCGGGTCTCTGGCGCAGTGAGGCAGCAACTCTACCGCTGCTACCACCGTGACGCCCTGTGGTGAAGACTTCTCTGGAAACGAGGGGGGGGGAAGAGGCAGGAGAGAACAAAGAGCGGGTTTGTGAAAGGATGAAAGACATGAATGAATAACAAAGGAGAAAAGAAACCTAAATCATTGAAGAGAAAGCACGATAAAAGAAACTGAACCAAATCCCTTTGGATAGAAAAACTGATCTTTAAAACCTCAATTCCAATCCCAGGAACATTCACTGTTTTATTCCTTGTTCCTGTACTCATTGCAACTGGGCATCAGGGACTATGGGGAGAAGGCAGGCGAATGGGGTTAGGAGGGAGAGATAGATCAGCCTGGGCGTCCTTGTACACCGGTCACTGAAAGTTGGCGTGCAGGTACAGCAGGCAGTGAAGAAAGCTAATGGAATGTTGGCCTTCATAACAAGAGGATTTCAGTACAGGAGTAAAGAGGTTCTTCTGCAGTTATATAAGGCTCTGGTAAGATCACATTTGGAGTATTGTGTACAGTTTTGGTCTCCTAATTTGAGGAAGGACATCCTTGTGATTGAGGCAGTGCAGCGTAGCTTCACGAGACTGATCGCTGACTGTCATATGAGGAAAGATTGAAAAGACTAGACTTGTATTCACTGGAGTTTAGAAGGATGAGGGGGATCTTATAGAAACATATACAGTTATAAAAGGACAAGCTAAATGCAGGAAAACAAGGATAACAGACGTGGGCAAGATCCCCCTGTGGTCTTCCATTCCTTTCTCTTCCCCTCTCATAAGGTCATAAGTGATAGAAGCAGAATTAGGCCATTCGGCCCATTCTCACCACCATTCAGTCATGGCTGATCTATCTCTCCCTCTCTCCCTCTTAACCTCATTCTCCTGCCTTCTCCCCATAACCCCTGACACCGGTACTAATCAAGATTTTATCTATCAATGTTCAATAGATTCTAGCAGCAGAATTAGGCCATTTGGCCCATCAAATCGACTCTCTCATTCAATCATGGCTGATCCATCTCTCCCTCCTAACCCCATTCTCTTGCCTTCTCCCCATAACCCCTGACACCCGCACTAATCAAGATCAGCCATGATTGAACGGCCTAATTCTGCCCACATCAGTTATGACCTTTTTAGATTAGTTTAGAGACACAGCACGGAAACAGGTCCTTCGGCCCACCAGGTCCGCACCGACCAGCGATCCCCGCACATTAACGCTATCCTACACCCACTAGGGACAATTTTTACATTTACCAAGCCAATTACCCTACAAACCTGCACGTCTTTGGAGTGTGGGAGGAAACCGAAGATCTCGGAAAAAACCAACACAGGTCACGGGGGGAACGTACAAACTCCGTACAGACAGCACCTGTAATCGGGATCGAACCCGGGTCTCCGGTGCTGCATTCGCTGTAAGGCAGCAACTCTACCGCTGTGCCACCGTGACCTTATGGCCGTTCCCTCCACAGATGCTGCCTGATCACATTTATTCCCCAGTTGGTGGTGCAGCGTTCAGTGTGTTGTGTTCAGTTTTTGTCACCCTGCTCCAAGAACGACCTAGTGAACTGGAAAGAGTCCAGAGAAGATATTGGTAGACAAAAGTGCTGGAGAAACTCAGCGGGTGCAGCAGCATCTATGGAGCGAAGGAAATAGGCAACGTTTTGGGCCGAAACCCTTTTTCAGTGAAGACATTGCCAGGACTCGAGGGTGTGAGCTATTGGGGGAGGTCGAGCACGCTGGGACTCTATACCTTGGAGTGCACGAGGATGAGAGGTGATCTTATAGAAGTGTATAAAATCATGAGGGGAATAGATAGAATCGAAGGACCGAATGGCCTACTCCTGCACCTATTGTCTATTGTCTATATTGTGATTGTGAAGAGTCTTTTACCCAGAGTAGGTGAATCAAGACCCAGAAGATATGGGCCTAAGAAGAGATGGGAAGATTTTAGTAGGAACCTGAGGGGTAACATTTTCACGCAAGTAGACAATAGACAACAGGTGCAGCAGTAGGCCATTCGGCCCTTCGAGCCAGCACCGCCATTCAATGTGATTGTCGCTAATCATCCCCAATCAGTACCCCGTTCCTGCCTTCTTCCCATATCCCTTAACTCCACTATCCCTAAGAGCTCTATCTAACTCTCTCTTGAAAGTATCCAGAGAACCGGCCTCCACCGCCCTCTGAGGCAGAGAATTCCACAGACTCACAACTCTCTGTGTTAAAATGTTTTTCCTCATCTCCGTTTTAAATGGCTTACCCCTTATTCTGAAACTGTAGGGAACGAGCTGCCAGAGGAGGTGGTTGAGTCAGGTACGATCCCAATGTTTAAGAAACCATGATATTAATAGCTATATTAATAGCAAAAGGATAACGAGGGATAAAATTGGACCATTAGAGAACCAGAATGGACAGCTATCTGCAGAGCCAAAAGAGATGGGGGAGATATTGAACACTTTATTTTTCTTCGGTATTCACCAAGGAGAAGGATATTGAACTCTGTGAGGTAAGGGAAAAAGGTAGAGTAGCTATGGAAACTATGAGATTCAAAGAGGAGGAAGTACTGACACTTTTGAAAAATATAAAAGTGGATAAGTCTCCAGGTCCTGACAGGATATTCCCTAGGACATTGAGGGAAGTTAGTGCAGAAATAGCAGGAGCTATGACAGAAATATTTCAAATGTCATTAGAAACGGGAATAGTGCCAGAGGATTGGCGTACTGCGCATGTTGTTCCATTGTTTAAAAAGGGTTCAAAGAATAAACCTAGCAATTATAGACCTATTAGTTTGACGTCAGTGGTGGGCAAATTAATGGAAAGGATACTTAGAGATAATATATATAAGCATCGGGATAAACAGGGTCTGATCAGGAACAGTCAACATGGATTTGTGCCTGGAAGGTCATGTTTGACAAACCTTCTTGAATTTTTTGAAGCGGTAACTAGGGAAATTGATGAGGGTAAAGCAGTGGATGTTGTCTATATGGATTTCAGTAAGGCCTTTGATAAGGTTCCCCATGGAAGGTTGGTTAAGAAGGTTCAATCTTTGGGTGTTAATGGCGGAGTAGCAAGATGGATTCAACAGTGGCTGAATGGGAGATGTCAGAGAGTAATGGTGGATGGCTGTTTGTCAGGTTGGAAGCCGGTGACCAGTGGGGTGCCTCAGGGATCTGTGTTGGGTCCACTGTTGTTTGTCATGTACATCAATGATCTGGATGATGGGGTGGAAAATTGGATAAGTAAGTATGCAGATGATACTAAGATAGGTGGTGTTGTGGATAATGAAGTAGATTTTCAAAGTCTACAGAGAGATTTGGGCCATTTGGAAAAGTGGGCTGAAAGATGGCAGATGGAGTTTAATGCTGTTAAGTGTGAAGTGCTACATCTTGGCAGGACAAATCCAAATAGGAAGTACATAGTAAATGGTAGGGAATTGAGGAATGCTGTGGAACAGAGGGATCTAGGACTAACTGTGCATAGTTCCCTGAAGGTGGAATCGCATGTAGATAGGGTGGTAAAGAAAGCCTTTGGTGTGCTGGCCTTTATAAATCAGAGCATTGAATATAGGAGTAGGGAAGTAATGTTAAAATTGTACAAGGCATTGGTAAGACCAATTCTGGAGTATGGTGTACAATTTTGGTCGCCTAATTATAGGAAGGATGTCAACAAAATAGAGAGAGTACAGAGGAGATTTACTAGAATGTTGCCAGGGTTCCAGCAACTATGTTACAGAGAAAGGTTGAACAAGTTAGGTCTTTATTCTTTGGAGCGCAGAAGGTTAAGGGGGGACTTGATTGAGGTCTTTAAAATGATGAAAGGGATAGACAGAGTTGACGTGGATAAGCTTTTCCCATTGAGGGTAGGGAAGATTCAAACAAGAGGGCATGACATGAGAATTAAGGGACAGAAGTTTAGGGGTAACGTGAGGGGGAACATCTTTACTCAGAGGGTGGTGGCTGTGTGGAATGAGCTTCCAGCAGAAGTGGTGGAGGCAGGATCGATTTTAACGTTTAAAAGTAAAGTGGATAGGTATATGAACGTGAAGGGAATGGAGGGGTATGGTCTGAGTGCAGGTAGATGGGACTAGGGGAAAACAAATGGTCGGCACGGACTGGAAGGGCCAAGAGGGCCTGTTTCCATGCTGTAATTGTTATATGGTTATGATGCAGGTACATGGACAGAGATCGGTTGGAGGGATATGGCTCAAACACAGGCAGGTTGGACTAGTGTAGATGGGACATGTTGGTCGGTGTGGGCAAGTTGGGCTGAAGGGCCTGTTTCCACACTGTATCACTCCATGACTCAATCATCTATAGTCTAGTGCACTGGTGATCGATGGGACGGTATGGGACTTGTTGGGTTGAAGGACCTGTTTCCGTGCTGTTTCTTTCAACCAGCTCAATCAATCAGAGCCATAACCAAGCCACACGGGCAGCAAAGTAACTTCAAGTAACTTCTAACCAAGTAACTCTTACATCCTCTCTCTCTCTGTCCCTCCCCCACCCTAATCACCATGCTAGTCTGAAGAAGGGTTTTGGCCCGAAACGTCGCTTATTTTCTTCGCTCCATAGATGCTGCCTCACCTGCTGAGTTTCTCCAGCATTTTTATCTACCTTCGATTTTCCAGCATCTGCAGTTCCTTCTTGAACAACGTGCTAGTTTCATTGTCATTTTGGTGAGTCTTGTTTTCACCTAGCCCACAGTAAACAATGGCCTGTTTCCTTTATCATCGTTACTTTTTTGCATATCTTTCATTGATTTGTTCTACATCTCTCTATATCACTGTCTATATCTCTCGTCTACCTTTCCCCCGACTCTCAGTCTGAAGAAGGGTCTCGACCTAAAATGTCACCTATTCCTTCTCTCCAGAGATGCTGCCTGTCCCGCTGAGTTACTCCAGCATTTTCTGTCTATCTTCGGTTTAAAGCAGCATCTGCAGTTCCTTCCTACACCCTAATCCAGGTTAGAGAGGTTCTGAAGAAGTGTTTCGACTCGTAACGTCACCTATCCATGTTCTCCACAGATGCTGCCTGACCCGCTGAGTTACTCCAGCACTCTGCGTCTATCTTCGGTTTAAACCAACATCTGCAGTTCCTTCCTCCACAAGCAGTGAGCTTTTCACGCTGTGTCAGTGACTCATTTTCTCAGCAGGAAGCAAAGTTTGAATTGGAGTCACGCTTGTTTTACCCTACATCCCCCTCTCTCCGCTGAAAGCAGGCTCTTGACTTGAAGCATATAAAGTGTTCTCCATCAGAGTGCCACACAATTACTTTAATGAATTCACCCTGTACCTCCGCTGGAGGTCAGATCACCAGGGACCAAGCGATGTCTAAGGACCGGCAGTGCCATCATCTGCCCTGACCTCAATCATCATCTTCTTATCTTGAATGCCGTGAGAGTAATTGTAAGTATCTGTAGCTCTTGAACAACGAAGGGGGTTTAAAAATTCAGCATGAAGTTTTAGGAGTTCTGAAATTCAAGGGCCTGTCCCACTTCCCCGACGTTTTTGGAGACTGCCGGCACCCGTCATAGGTTGCCGAAAATGTTCAACATGTTGAAAATCCAGCGGCGACCAGAAAGATGCTACGACTCTTTGAGAGGCTAGAAACATAGAAACATAGACAATAGGTGCAGGAGGAGGCCATTCGGCCCTTCAAGCCAGCACCGCCATTCATTGCAATCATGGCTGATCGTCCCCAATCAATAACCCGTGCCTGCCTTTTCCCCATATCCCTTGACTCCACTAGCCCCTAGAGCTCTATCTAACTCTCTCTTAAATCCATCCACTGATTTGGCCTCCATTGCCCACTGTGGCAATGAATTCCACAAATTCACAACTCTCTGGGTGAAAATGTTTTTTTCTCACCTCAGTCTTAAATGGCCTCCCCTTTATTCCAAGACTGTGGCCCCTGGTTCTGGACTCGCCCAACATTGGGAACATTTGTTCCTGCATCTAGCTTGCCCAGTCCTTTTACAATTTTATATGTTTCTATAAGATCCCCCCTCATCCTTCTAAACTCCAGTGAATACAAGCCTAGTCTTTCCAATCTTTCCTCATATGACAGTCCCGCCATCCCAGGGATCAATCTGAGATTACTCACGACCATACAGGCGACACGTCGCGGGGTGAAGCCTGTATGGTCGTGAGTAGTCGCCCAGAGAGTCGGACCTTGTTCTGGTCACCACTGGATTTTCAACATATTGAACATTTTCGGCGACCTGCAACGACCTATGACGGGTGCCGGCAGTCGCCTGAAAAAGTCGCGTAAGTGGGACAGGCCCTTAAGGAACAAAAATATCAGGATCGCAGGAGGCTGAGGGATGATATAACTTATGGAACATTGGCCTGGATAGAGTGGATGTGTAGAGGATGTTTCTACTAATTAAAGGATGTTCCTTTGTGAAGAAAAGGAGGAATTTCTTTTGTCAGAGGATGGTGAATCTGTGGAATTCATTGCCACAGGAGGCTATGGAGGCCAAGTCAGTGGGTATTTTTCAGTTCAAGTTCAAGTTACATCTGTTACCACATGCACCAATTGGTACAGTGATATTTGAGTTACCATGCAGCCATACAAGTCAAAAGAACGCAATACGCAATAGAAATTTAACATGAGCATCCCCACACAGCAGAATCAACGTTTCCCACTGTGACACAAGACAATAAAGTTCAGACATAGACAGAATCTATCAGCACGGGAGTCAGGGGCTATGCGGAGGAGGCAGGAGAATGCGGTTGAGAGGGAAAGATAGATCAGCCATGATTGAATGGCAGATCAGTCTTGATTGGCTGAATGGTCTTTCTAGTCCTATCACTTATGACCTTGGGATCGCAGGAGACAGAGGGGTGATTTTATAGAACTAATAGGCTTGGATAGAGTGGATGTGGAGAGGATGTTTCCACTAGTGGGTGAGTCTTGGACCAGAGGTCACAGCCTCAGAATTAAAGGACGTTCCTTGAGGGAGTAGATGAGGAAGAATGTCTTCAATCAGAGGGTGGTGAATCTGTGGAATTCATTGCCACAGAAGGTTGTACAAACTGCGTTCCGTACGCCCATCACTGAGTGGATAAGTTGTCCTTCAGGTTCCTATTAAATCTTTTCCCTCTCACCTTAAACCGATGTCCTCTGATTTCCGATTTCCCTACTCTAGACAGCAGCATCTGCAGTTCCCTCCGACACTCTAAACCTGTGCAACCTCCTTTCAGGAATTACTGATGAAATTAGCTTCTAGATGCCACATCCCAGCTCCCATCAATATACAGTGCAGCCTGATATAAAAATGTCCTGGTCACCTTAACTGAGAGAGTGTTGTCAATACCCATTAGGTTGATAGTGCCTGACTTCACCAGAGGCGGTGATATTTATAGGACATGGCATGAGGAGGAGATGTAAAATAATACTTGCCTGATGTAATGACTTGTGGTGTTATGTCCCAAGACTCTTCACGATAATTAAATAAGACTTGAAGCTGGGCAAGGGAGGAAGGCATACAGACAAAATTACCTCAGAAGTTACGAGGATGTTGCCAGGACTCGAGGGTCTGAGCTGCAGGGAGAGGTTGAGCAGGCTGGGACTCTAAGTAAGTAAGTTCATTGGCCAAGTATTCACATACAAGGAATTTGCCTTGGTGCTCCGCCCGCAAGTAACAACATGACATACAGTGACAGTTACGAATGACTCAGAAAACACTAAACATTAATCATAATAAAACATTAATAATAAAACACCATTGATCAAGCGATGTGAACCAACAAAATACCAGATCGAAGACCAGATCAAATACCAGATAT
Organism: Okamejei kenojei; assembly: GCA_035221665.1. NCBI lineage: Eukaryota > Metazoa > Chordata > Chondrichthyes > Rajiformes > Rajidae > Okamejei > Okamejei kenojei. Next base: position 3,925,774 of record CM069133.1, read on the forward strand.
TCCATGGAACGCAGGAAGATGAGGGGTGACCTTATGGAGGTGTACAAAATCATGAGAGGAATAGATCGGGTAGATGCACAGAGTCTCTTGCTCAGTGTCGGGGAATCGAGGACCAGGGGACATCGATTTAAGAAGGGGAAAAGATCTGTGAAATTCATTGCCACAGACAGCTGTGGAGGCCAAGCCATTGGGAACTATTTAAAGCGGATTTTGTTTGGTTCTTGATTAGTAAGATTAAATAGGGATCTGAGGGGTAACTTCTTCACACAGAGGGTGGTGGGTGTAAGGAACGAGCTGCCGAAGGCCGCAGTTGAGTCAGGAATTATCACAATGTTTAGGGAGGTAAACATACGGACAAATGACCTGAGGAGCCAAGGTTGCTGAAGATAAGGCCACCAACTATCAACAGACCGAGGGATGCGCTGGTGGCCAAAGGAAGAGGAATAAAAATAGACCACAAGAAGAGACATAAAGTTCTGGAGTAACTTGTGGTGGCACGGTGGCGCAGCGGTAGAGTTGCTGCCTCACAGCGCCAGAGACCCGGGTTCAATCCCAACTACGGGTGCTGTCTGTACGGAGTTTGTACGTTCTCCCCGTGACCTGCGTGGGCTTTCTCAGAGATCTTCGGTTTCCTCCCATGCTCCAAAGACGTACAGGTTTATAGTATAATTGGCTTGGTGTAAGTGTAAATTGTCCCTAGTGTGTGTAGGATAGTGTTAGTGTGCGGGGATCGCTGGTCAGTGCAGATTCGGTGGGACAAAGGGCCTGTTTCATGCTGTATCTCTAAACTAAGTTACACTAAGCTAAATTATCCAGGAAGAAAATCCAGGAGAAACAGCTTTGATGATTAGAAGTGTGAAAACTATCTTGAATTCTCTGTCTTTTTTGTTTTATCTTAAAAAATCAATGTGTTTCGCCCAGACCAAAGAGCGTCCATCAGTAGATGATCTTCAAGATGCAGTTGAGGTTTGCGTCAGTATACATCTCTGGAAACAACCTATATATCATCATAAGATCAGAAGTGACAGGAGCAGATTTAGGCCATTCGGCCCAAGTCTACTCCACCATTCTATCATGGTAGTTAATACCCCGTAACCTCATCATGTATAATCTATATATATTACGAAAACTCTCATCTTGTTTGTTTGTATGCGTGCGTGTGTGTCCCCAAAACTATGCCAAAACAGTACAAGATAGCTCTACAATTTTTGGCCCACCTTGCTCACCATTGTCCTGTGATGTAAATGAAACAAGTTTTCGTTCAGATTGATGTTATAATTTACAGGTTATTGACATGTTAAACTTTAAACTTTATAAAAACAACACTTTTCCACTTGCCCTGCATGTCAGCCGTGTTACAATGATGTCACAATGGGATTCTGAATCTCATTTACATATAAAAACACGATAATCAAAATAGATTTAATCAAATTATTCCGTTTTCATTAACAGCTAACAATGTGATTGGGTTATTTTAGAGAAAAAACATGATTTTCAATGAGAAATCCATTTAAAAAAAACATTGCGATTTTCATTGTGGGTGGGTGGGATTGGGTGGAGGGGAGGTGAAGAGTGGGGGAGCAGGAGGATAGAGGGAGAGGAGGGAGGGAGGGGAGAGGGGTTATGGAGGGAGAGAGGGAGGGAGGGACCGTTTGCTCCTTTGTTCCCCTGGCTCCAGCATTTTGCTCTGTCTGTCTCTAGCTAGTAACATCCTCTCAAAGCCTGTTGGGATACTTGACATCCATTCCCAGGCTATTATAGGAAGAAGGGTCTCGACCCGAAGTCACCCATTCCTTCTCTCCAGAGATGCTGCCTGTCCCGCTGAGTTACTCCAGCACTCTGTGAAACGTCACCTATCCATGTTCTCCACAGATGCTGCCTGACCCGCTGAGTTACTCCAGCACTCTGTGAAACGTCACCTATCCATGTTCTCCACAGATGCTGCCTGACCCGCTGAGTTACTCCAGCACTCTGTGAAACGTCACCTATCCATGTTCTCCACAGATGCTGCCTGACCCGCTGAGTTACTTCAGCACTCTGTGAAACGTCACCTATCCA
>CM069133.1:3932831-4012831 GCA_035221665.1 Okamejei kenojei
TCTTGGTTGGATTGCTCTTTGTCAGAGACCTCCCCCTCGACCTTACCGCCATGGGTGGCCCTACCAGGAGCATCGCTCCAGACGGCATCGCTCTCAGGGTCTCAGGTCCACACAAGCGTCTCCACCACGCAAGGTGACAATCCACGGAGAATTAAACATTCACTGTGTACAGAAACATGATGAGGGAATATCATAGTTAATGCAAGCAATGTTGCTGTGGGAATAGGGATTTTATAGTGCGGAGATTGTCATATATGAATGCAGATTTGCTTCTGTAGCCAGCTCGCATATAGTCGCCTGGTCTGGCCGCCATCTTTGTCCAGCATGCAACAAACCCTTGCCACTGTGCCTCGGTAAACTAAACTGGGTTGGGCTGGCTTTAGTTCTCAAGACCAGTGACATCATTTCACAAGCACTTGGGGCAGGCACTGTTTGAGTCACCTTGCTGGATAACAAGAAGTGAAATAATTCATGGGAGCGCTCCATGAATTCAGATCGTAAATGCACAAAAGATACTTGCGGAGATGCCTCAGGAGCAAAGAGCTTCCCCATCATTCACGATGCATGACAGAGAGAAGCAGACCTGGAGCAATCTATCGCAAGAGATGAGTGTGTGGCCAGGGTGGTGTGGGTCCTTGATGATGCTGCCAGCCTTTTTGAGGCAGCGACTGCGATAGATCCCTTCGTAAGAAGGGAGGTCAGAGCCGATGATGGACTGGGCAGTGTTTACTACTATATCTCTACATCTCTCTTCACTTTCACTGTATCTCTACATCTCTCGTTTCCCTTTCCCCCGACTCTCAGACTGAAGAAGGGTCTCGACCCGAAACGTCACCCTATCCTTCTCTCCAGAGATGTTGCCTGTCCCGCTGAGTTACTCCAGCCTTTTGCATCTATCTGAGCTTCAGGGGCTTTATTATTCCAGATGTCAAGAAGCGATGCTTCTCACAGGCAAACCAGGCAACTGAACCATCCCACCACAACCAGAGAGCAGCGCTGAGCTACTATCTACCTCATTGGTGACCCTCGGACTATCCTTGATCGGACTTTGCCGGCTTTACCGTGCACTAAACGTCATTCCCTTATCCTGTATCTGTACACTGCGGACGGCTCGATTGTGATCATGTGTTGTCTTTCCGCTGACTGGTTAGCACGCAACAGAAGCTTTTCACTGTACCTCAGTACACGTGAGAATAAAGTTTGCAGAACTGAACTGAACTGAACTGAACTGAATATAATGTTATAAAATTGTGAGAGGCCTGGATAGAATAAATATGAAGGACCTGTTTCACTTGGCAGAGGATCAGAAACCAGGGTGAAGGATATGAGAGGACTGAAAAAAAATGTTTTTACACAGATGGTGGTCAGTTTCCAAGCACAAAGGGTTCAGATGAAACTGTCAGCAGATTTGGAAAAACTTGGATGTGTGCTAAAACTTACAAGGTTAGATGCAGTTCAGGTCAGTTTAGTTTAGAATTACAACGCAGAAACAGGCCCTTCGGCCCACCGAGTCCGTGCTTTCAAGAGAGAGCTAGATATGGCTCTTAAAAATAGGGGATATGGGGAGGAGGCAGGAACGGGGTACTGATTGGGGATGATCAGCCATGATCACATTGAATGGCGGTGCTGGCTCGAAGGGCCGAATGGCCCTTTGTCTATTGACCAGTGATCCCTGCACACTAACACTGTCCTACACGCACTAGGGACAATTTACAATTATACCAAACCTGCAAACCTGTACATGTGGGAGAAAGCAGAAGATCTCCGAGAAAACACACGCGGTCACGGGGAGACTGCAATAGACAATAGGTGCAGGAGGAGGCCATTCGGCCCTTCGAGCCAGCACCGCCATTCAATGTGATCAGGGCTCATCATCCACAATCAGTATGTAATCATCCAAAATCAGTACAAAATCAGAACGTACAAACTCCGTACAGACAGCACCTGTAGCCAGTGTCGAACTCGGGTCTCTAGCGCTGTAATCGCTGTAAGGCAGCAACTCTACCACTGCGCCACCCTGCCACCCAGTGTTCTAGAGCCTGATAGCTGTGGGGAAGGAGCTGTTCCTGAACCTGGACGTTACAACTCCTTCAGCAGTTGTACAAGGCCCAAGTGAGACCACACCTGGAGTATTGTGTGCAGTTTTGGTCCCCTAATTTGAGGAAGGACATTCTTGCTATTGAGGGAATACAGCGTAGGTTTACAAGGTTAAATCCCGGGATGGCGGGACTATCATATGCTGAGAGAATGGAGCGGCTGGGCTTGTACACTCTGGAGTTTAGAAGGATGAGAGGAGATCTCATTGAAACATATAAGATTGTTAAGGGTTTGGATACACTGAAGGCTGGAAACATGTTCCCGATGTTGTGGGAGTCCAGAACCAGGGAAAACAGTTTAAGGATAAGGGGTAAGCCATTTAGAACGGAGACGAGGAAACACTTTTTCTCACAGAGAGTGGTGAGTCTGTGGAATTCTCTGCCTCAGAGGGCGGTGGAGGCAGGTTCTCTGGACACTTTCAAGAGAGAGCTAGATAGGGCTCTTAAAGATAGCGGTTTCAGGGGATATGGGGAGAAGGCAGGAACGGGGTACTGATTGTGGATGATCAGCCATGATCACATTGAATGGTGGTGCTGGCTCGAAGGGCCAAATGGCCTCCTCCTGCACCTATTGTCTATTGTCTGTTGTTCCTGTTTTCAGGCTCCTTTCCCGTATTCCCGATGGTAGCAGTGAGATGAGAGCGTGGCCAGGGTGGTGTGGGTCTCTGATGATGCTGGCTGCCTTTTTGAGGCAGCGACTCCTGTAGATCCCCTTGATGGTGGGGACTTGTCGGTACCTGTCAGAACACAGGTGTGAAAACGCACACCTCCAGATTCAGGGACAGTTTCTTCCCAGCTGTTATCGGGCAACTGAACCATCCTATAAACATGTAGAGAGTGGTCCTGACCTCCCATCTACCTCACGTCTGTAGAGTTTGTACATACTCGTGTGACTAAACTTAAACCCTCTCCAAAAGTCTGGTTGAAAAAACATTTAGACAGGTACATGGAGAGGGCCGGTTTGGAGGGATATGGGCCAAACACAGGCAGGTGGGACTAGCGTTGCTGGGACATTGTTGGCCGCTGTGGGCAAGGTGGGCTGAAGGGCCTGTTTCCACACTGTATCTGTGACTAGTGTATATGGGGCATGTTGGCCGGTGTGGGCAAGGTGGGTGAAGGGCCTGTTTCCACTGTATCTGTGACTAGTGTATATGGGGCATGTTGGCCGGTGTGGGCAAGGTGGGTGAAGGGCCTGTTTCCACACTGTATCTGTGACTAGTGTATATGGGGCATGTTGGCCGGTGTGGGCAAGGTGGGTGAAGGGCCTGTTTCCACACTGTATCTGTGACTAGTGTGTATGGGGCATGTTGGCCGGTGTGGGCAAGGTGGGTGATGGGCCTGTTTCCACACTGTATCACTGTGTGACTAGTGTGTATGGGGCATGTTGGCCGGTGTGGGCAAGGTGGGTGAAGGGCCTGTTTCCACACTGTATCTGTGACTAGTGTAGATGGGGCATGTTGGCCGGTGTGGGCAAGGTGGGCTGAAGGGCCTGTTTCCACACTGTATCACTCTGTGACTAGTGTGTATGGGGCATGTTGGCCGGTGTGGGCAAGGTGGGTGAAGGGCCTGTTTCCACACTGTATCTGTGACTAGTGTGTATGGGGCATGTTGGCCGGTGTGGGCAAGGTGGGTGATGGGCCTGTTTCCATACTGTGACTCCTTAAGTCAATAACTGAGTTGAGGGTTAAGCTGAGAGGGGGCTTGGGCAATGCCAGGCTGCCGTGTGCTGCGTGTTGTTGGCGGCACCTAGTAGTGGAGTCTCGCCCTTTCACAGAACAAGCAGCGAGCGAGCGGGCGAGCGGGGCAGCGGGTTTATTTGCGGCTGACTAGTCACATTTTCGGAATGGTTGGTGCACTGATTCCACAGCCAGCGAGGGGAGAGGGGGCTGGACGCGGCCGCGGCACACGCACACTCGCTCGGCAGACGGATGTATGTGTGAGAGGGACACAGTGAGACACACACACACACTCACACACAGACACAGAGAGAGCGAGAGAGATAGACAGAGACACACACACACACTCACACACAGACACAGAGAGGGAGCGAGAGAGATAGACAGACACACACACACACACACACAGAAAGAGCGAGAGAGATAGACACACACACACACACACAGACAGACAGAGAGATACACAGAGAGGGAGACACATAGAGGGAGCGAGAGAGATAGACAGAGGGACACACAGAGACACACACACAGAGACACAGAGAGAGCGAGAGAGATAGACAGAGAGACACACAGACATACAGAGAGACAGACAGACAGACAGAGAGAGAGAGAGAGACAGAGACAGACAGAGAGACAGAGAGAGACAGAGACAGACACAGGCAGAGAGTGTGAGACCTCCGACAAAGCCCGTCTACTTCTGCCCAGCCTCCTTCTCTCCTCTCTCCTTCTCTCCCTCCATCCGCCAAACCACCAAAAAGGAAAAGAGGGAGTGTTTCCCAGAGCACCCCGACGGCGGCCAGTGGCAGTGCTGGGATGAATCTTCGCTGAGTGAGTGAGTGAGTGAGAGAGTGAGAGAGAGTGGGAAAGGCAAACGCTGGCTGGCTGGTTTATTCCCCACCGCTCCTGGAGCAACCTCCCTCTCTCCTCTACAACGCGCGGCTGCCAGTAACTAGAGCTGGAAACAGTCACTGCCCCCCCCCCCCCCCACACCCCCACGCCCACCCCCACAAACCCACCCACACACACTCCAGCACTTTGTGTCTCTCTTCGGTGTAAACCAGCATCTGCAGTTCCTTCACTCCAACACAACAAGGCGCCTCTGGACTGACCGCTTGCTCATTCTCTCCATCTATTGAGAACCTCCTGTGTGTGTGAGTGAGTGTGTATATATGTGTACACCCACACACACTTCAGCTGCTTACTTCGGGGTAGGTATATCTTATCTCCCCCCGCCCCCCAAGTTTACTTTAAGGGGGGGTACTTGAAGCTGTTCATGATTTAAATCATTTTGCAATTATTTCTTTCTGGTCAAAATTCAAAACTGTGTTATACAGAAACGGCGCAGAATGATCCCGGTGAGGGATAGCTGTGTATTTACGTGAAACTGTTTGCAACTAGTTTTGGTGTTGTTGTACAGAGAACGCCACTAACTGTGTTTTAACATGATTGTATTTGGAATTATTCATTGCCTGGACAGCGCTAAGAACAATATGTTTGTGAAACTCTCTGCGGTTAGTTTTTGTACAGAGAACGCCACGAGCTGTGTGTGTATTTAAGTGATTTTATTTTCAATCATTTCTGTGGCCATCGCTAACGACTGTTTATTTCAGTGCGAGTCCAGTCTTTACTGTTACATGTGCGCGGACAATACACAGCTGTTTGTTTAAGTGTGGAGCTGCGATTATTTATGTGTGGGGCCGACACTATCTTTACAAATAGCAAATCTCCAGTTGATTGAAGTGGGGTTGCGTGTAGTAGTTATGCGCGCTCCTCAGTAGGGAAGATATCTACACATAGCAAATCTCAATTCCGACTGGAACGGGAAGCGGCTCTCACTGTTGGTCATTTTACACGCGACGCTGCAAATGGCCTGTTACAAACTTTGTTATTGCTTATTTTCTCTGTTTGTCTGTGTGTGCCATCTGTGTCTGTGTGGCTGTGTGTGTCATCTGTGTGTGTGTGTCTGTCTGTGTGTGTGTGTGTGTCTGTCTCTGTGTGTGATTGTCTCTGTGTGGCTGTGTGTCTGTGTGTGTGTGTGTGTGTGTGTGTCTGTGTGTGTGTGTGTGTCTGTTTGTCTGTCTGTTTGCCTGTGTGTGTGTTTCTGTGTCTGTGTGTGTGTTTCTGTGTCTGTGTGTGTCTCTCTGTGTGTGTCTCTGTGCGTGTGTCTCTGTGCGTGTGTCTCTGTGCGTGTGTCTCTGTGCGTGTGTCTCTGTGCGTGTGTCTCTGTGCGTGTGTGTGTGTGTGTGACTGTCTGTCTCAGTTATGTGTCTGTGTTGGTTGTGTGTCTGTGCGTGTGTGACTGTCTCTCTGTCTCTGTCTGTGTCTGTCCTTGTCGGTCTGTGTGTGTGCGTGTGTGTGTCTTTGCGTGTGTCTGTCTTTGTCTCTGAATCTGTGTGTGTCGGTTGTGTGTGTGCGTGCATGTGCATGTGTGTGTGAGACGGTGCTTGGGGTGGGGATTAAGTTGCCAGGCCAGTGAGGAATTGTAACAGGAGCTCGGTAAAGGCCCGCTGTATGTCTGGGTCATTAGAGCAGTTGTGTTGCGGGTTTTGGATACAAACCTCATTCAGCCACGCAGTCTTTATTGTTGATCCTTTGACCAGTTGTTTTTCGGAAGTTGTGATATATTCTCCCATATGTTATACCACCCACCTGATTGCAGTTTGCCGTTCATTCCAACTTGATTCCTTCAATAGAACCACACAAAGCCTCTGTCTGTATCTCTCTCTCTTATACTGTCTCTCACTGTCTGTCTGTCTCTCTCCCTTTCTCACTGTCTCTCTCTCATACTCTCTCTGTCTCTCACTTGTATCTCTCTCTCTGCCACTTTTTCAGTGTGTGTGTGTGTGGCTGTCCCTTCTCTGTCCCTCTGTCACAGGGATGGGATCATTCTTTGGTGACTGAGTCGGGTTCCCCATGAAGTGTGGGGGCTGTCTAGTACTCTGTGGGTACCGGTGGCCCCTGAGGGGGAAATGGGAATTAATTTGACTTCTTCTCCCCACACCCGGGCACCCCGGCACCAATGCAAGTGGCAATAGTGTGATGTGTAAGGAAAGAGCAGAGGCATGAATCTCACTGGGTATAACACCAGTAATATTGAGCGCAGACACGCGCCACCGGTGCATTGAGCTTGGCACAGTTTTGTCTTGCATATTTTTTAAATTACGCATAAAGTTTAGTTATGAAATTAATTATTTCAACAAATGTTTATACGTAGTTTATGAGCAGGCTGGGTCTCTATTCCTTGGAGCGCAGGAGGATGAGGGGCGATCTTATAGAGGTGGATAAAATCATGAGAGGAATAGATCGGGTAGATGCACAGAGTCTCTTGCCCATTGCAGGGGAATCGAGGACATAGGTTTATGGTGAAGGGGAAAAGATTTAATAGGAACCTGAGGGGTAACATTTCCACACAAAAGGTGGTGGGTGTATGGAACGAGCTGCCGGAGGAGGTAGTTGAGGCTGGGACTATCGCAACGTTTAGGAAACAGTTAGACGGACAGTCTCTCGCTTTCTCTTTTTTAATCATAGATATAAATAACATGACATTATATAGCAATGACTAAAAAAATATTCAATGAACATAGGCATAGAGTGATGCAGCGTGGAAACAGGCCCTTCAGCCCAACTTGCCCATACCGGCCCACATGCCCCAGCTACACTAGTCCCACCTGCCTGCGTTTGGCCCATATCCCTCTAAACCTGTCATGTCCATGTACCTGTCTAAATGTTTCTGAAATGTTGTGATAATCCCTGACTCAACTACCTCCCTTGGCAGCTTCTTCCGTATACCCCCCCCCCCCCCACCCCCCTGTATAAAAGGTGCCCCACAGGTTTTCCACTGAGTTACTCCAGCTTTGTGTCAATGTTCGGTGTTAACCAGTATCTGAAGTTCCTTCCAACACAGCCCGAAAGATGAACTTGTAAAACATCGGAGCACAATGTCACGATGACAATCGCTGTTAACTTTGGTGAAAGGAAGGGAGGAGATCATTGTTTATTGTGTAGACAGACACAGAGTGCTGGGGTAACTCAGCGGGTCAGGCAGCATCTGTGGAGAACATGGATAGGTGACGTTTCACAGAGTGCTGGAGTAACTCAGCGGGTCAGGCAGCATCTGTGGAGAACATGGACAGGTGACGTTTCGGGTCGAGACCCTTCCTCAGACTGAGACTCAGGGGGGAGGGACATGAGAGATATAGACGGTGATGTGGAGAGATGTGGAACAAATGAGTGAAAGATATGCAAAAAAGTAACGATGATAAAGGAAACAGGACATTGTTAGCTGTGGGTTAGGTGAAAATGAGTTACAGACAACGAGACTCAGCAAGACCACCTTGATGCTGGTACAACAGCTTGGGTCGGGGAGGGGCGGAGAGAGAGGGGATGCACGGGTTACTTGAAGTTAGAGAAATCAATCCTCATACCGCTGAGTTGCAAGCTGCTCAAGCGAAATATGAGGTGTTAACTTCCTATCCACATATTGTAGTTTAGCATGTTAACGTGAAGTTCATGTCCGTGCACAGTGTGAACATTTCCACAGCTGAAGATTAAAAATCTTTGGTTGTGACAGCTCTGATAATTAACCAGTGATGTTTCTTTTTAAAAATCCCTTTAATAATTGATCCGTTTGACAGTAAAACGCAGCGACATTTCTTAGAAGAACTGCACACTTACTTAATCAGATGACATTTAAAGACTTACTTTGATGTTATAAAGGTGTGTAAAACATGAGGGAAATTGATAGTTTTTTTTTAGTTTAATACCTACTGCAACAAGAAGCTTATCACTGTTCCTTGGTACGTGACTATAAACTATGATGGGGCAAATGCACAGTTTTATTCCCAGAGTAGGGGAGTCGAGAGCCAGACGCCGTAGGTTTCGGGTGAGAGGGGAAAGAGTAAAGGGCCTGTCCAACTTTCCCGAGTTACTCACGAATTCAACCCTTGATTCAAACTCGGAGAATGTCCATAGGAGGCCGTAGATATATCGTAGCGGCTCGTTATGCCAGCCGTGGATACTCGGGGCATCAGGTAAGTCGGGACGTTTTTTCCAGCCCGATAAAAAATGTCCACGAGTAAAAAGATTAGTCGGGAGCAGGAGTTCGTTGATCACAAAAATCGTGTTTTTTTTTTAAGGTCCTTTCAATTCTGCAGAGGACTCGGGGAAAATGGGACAGGCCCTTTAATAAGAACCTGAGGGGTAACTTTACCACATAAAGGGTGGGTGGTGTATGGAACCACACACAGAGACAGAGAGACAGACACACACACACAGACACACTTAGTCACACACGCACATAGCATGGTTCCTCCCACACTCCAAAGACGTACAGGATTGTAGGTTAATTGGCTTGGTGTAAATGTAAATTGTCTCTAGTGTGTGTAGGATAGTGTTAGTGTGCGGGGATCGCTGGTCGGCGCGGACCCGGTGGGCCGAAGGCCTGTTTCCGCGCTGTATCTCTAAATTAAACTAAAATCATAGGAGCACAAAGGGTGGTGGGTGTATGGAACGAGCTGCCAAAGGAAGTAGTTGAGGCACATGGACCCGGCGATCCCCGCACACTAACACTATCCTACATGCACAGACGTCACAAAATGCAACACCTCACACTTCTCTGTATTAAATTCCATCAACCATTCCTCCGCCCACCTGGCCAATCGATCCAGATCCTGCTGCAATCGTTCACAACCATCTTCACTATCTGCAAAACCACTCACTTTTGTATCATCAGCAAACTTGCTAAACTTGCCCTGTATGTTCTCATCCCAATCATTGATGTAGATGACAAACAGTAACGGGCCCAGCACCGAACCCTGAGGCACACCACTAGTCACAGGCCTCCAGTCTGAGAAGCAACCTTCCACCATCACCCTCTGCTTCCTTCCATGGAGCCAATTTGTTATCCATTCAGCTATCTCTCCTTGGATCCCATGTGATCTAACCTTCCAGAGCAGCCTACCATGCAGAACCTTGTTGAAGGCCTTACTGAAGTCCATGTACACAACATCTACAGCTCTGCCCTCATCGACCTTTTTGGTTCTGCTTCTATCACTTATGACCTTATGAGAGGGGAAGAGAAAGGAATGGAAGACCACAGGGGGAACTTGCCCACGTCTGTTATCCTTGTTCGCCAGCGACTGAGTACCCGACTGTTCGTGGGCATCGAGCGAGAGCACGAATAAACTCCTCTGAATCAAAGTTCATAAGATCTTGGAGCAGAATTAGGCCATTCGGCCCATCAAGTCCACCATTCAATCATGGCTGTTCTATCTCCCTCCTAACCCCATTCTCCTGTCTTCTCCCCGTAACCCCTGACACCCCCGTACTAATCAAGAATCTGTCAATCTCCACCTCACAGATATCCACTTATGGCATCTACGGCCGTCTATCGCCATTAATTCCACAGATTGGCCACCCACTGGCTAAAGAAATTCCTCCTCGTCTCCTTTCTATAGGTACATCCTTTTATTCCGAGGCTGTGACCTCTAGTCCTAGACTCTCCCACTAGTGGAAACATCCTCTCCACATCCACTCTATCCGAGCCTTTCACTATTCTGTAAGTTTCAATGAGATTCCCCCCTAATTCTTCTAAACCCCAGCGAGTACAGGCCCAGTGCCGACAAACACTCATCATAGGTCAACCCACTCATTCCCGGGATCATTCTTGTAAATCTCCTCTGGACCCTCTCCAGAGCCGGCACATCCTTCCTCAGATACGGGGCCCAAAATTGCTCACAATATTCCAAATGCGGCCTGACCAGCGCCCTGTAGAGCCTCAGCATTACATCCCTGTTTTTGTACACAGGCCCTCTTGAAATAAATGCTGGCATTGAGTTTGCTTTCTTTACTACTGATTCGACTTGCAGATTATGTTTTTGGGAATCCTGCACCAGCTCCCAAGTCCCTTTGCACCTCCGATTTCTGGATTCTCTCCCCAGTTAGAAAATAGTCTACGCCTTTATTGCTATCACTGCATGCTGTCAATTTAAAGCCCTGTCCCACTGTCTGTCTGGTCGTAACCCTGGGGAAAATTGTAGAGGACAAAACAGAATTGTGGTTGAAACTGGGGAAACATTTTGAGACATTGATTTACTGACGATTATGTGTCATTCCGAACTGTCACTGTACAGAAACATAGAAAATAGGTGCAGGAGGAGGCCATTCGGCCCTTCGAGCCTGCACCGCTATTCATTGTGATCATGGCTGATCGTCCCCTATCAATAACCCGTGCCTGCCTTCTCCCCATATCCCTTGACTCCACTAGCCCCTAGAGCTCTATCTAACTCTCTCTTAAATCCACCCAGTGACTTGTCCTCCACTGCCCTCTGTGGCAGGGAATTCCACAAATTCACAACTCTCTGGATGAAAAAGTTTATTCTCACCTCAGTCTTAAATGGCCTCCCCTTTATTCTAAGACTGTGGCCCCTGGTTCTGGACTCGCCCAACATTGGGAACATTTTTCCTGCATCGAGCTTGTCCAGTTCTTTTATAATTTTATATGTTTCTATAAGATTTCCCCTCATCCTTCTAAACTCCAGTGAATACAATCCTAGTCATGTTGTCGCTTGTGGGCGGAGTACCAAGGCAAATTCCTTGTATGTGAATACTTGGCCAATAAACATATTAATTCATAATTCATTAATTGATCCGCGTACAAAGAGGCATTGCAGCTGCTAAATCCCTCCCTCTGTTGCACAGTGTGCCCAGAGAATAGAGATTTCAATTAAAAGGACAGAGGTTTGCAGATCATCATTCAGATGATATGCAGTATAGTGCAATGGTTTTTAACTCTGAGAGTAATGACATTTCTTTGCGTCTCTCAGCACATTTAAATCTCTTCACATTTTATTATTTTAACGTGGAAATAAGTAGTTTTGTTCGGCTTCAGTTTAGTTTATTGTCACGTGTACCGAGGTAGTGGGATTCCCTGCCTCAGAGGGGGGGGGTTCTCTGCCTCAGAGATACCTTCAAGAGAGAGATAGATAGGGCTCGTCAAAATAGCAGTCAGGGGATATGGGGAGAAGGCAAGAACGGGGATGATTAGCCATGATCACATTGAATGGCTCGATGGGCCAAATGGCCTCCTCCTGCACCTATTGTCTATTGAGGTACAGTGAAAAGCTTTTGCTGTGTGCTATCCAGTCAGCAGAAAGACAATACATGATTACAATCGAGCCATTATCATGTACAGATACAGGATAAGGGAATAATGTTTAGCCCAAGGTAAATCCCGCCGTCCAATTAAGGATTGTCCAAGGGTTATCAGGGAGGTAAATAGCAGTTGAGGACCGCTGTCTGGTTGTGGTTGGACGGTATTGGGGAGCAAACAATCCGTACGTGTTAGATTTGTTTCCAGTTGCAAAATAAGCCGTCTTTATCAGGAGGGCCTCCTCAAACAGTGGCGCAGCGGTAGAGTTGCTGCCTCACTGTGCCGGAGACCCGGGTTCAATACTGACCATGGGTGCTGTCTGTAAGGAGTTTGCACGCTCCCTGTGACCGTGTGGGTTTTCTCCGGATTCCTCCCACACTCCACAGACCTACAGGTTTGTAAGTTAACTGCCTGGTAAAAATTGTCCCTAGTGTGCTGGGTAGCGCCAGTAATGTCTGGCCGGCGCATACTTGTTCGGCCGATGGGCCTGTCTTCACCATGTATCTCTAAAGGAATGTCTAAAAAAAGCCCTCTTCATTTTAAGGTAGATAAAAATGCTGGAGAAACTCAGCGGGTGAGGCAGCATCAATGGAGCGAAGGAATAGGTGATGTTTCAGTGCGATGAAGGTTCTCAACCTGAAACGTCATCTATTCCTTCGCTCCATAGATGCTGCCTCCCGCTGAGTTTCTCCAGCGTTTTTGTCTACCTTCGATTTCTCCAGCATCTGCAGTTCTTTCTTAAACTGTTCATTTTAAAAACTGTTATTTCTCGATCATTTGATTTACAATCTTTATGTAAACAATACTGGCTGTAACGTTTTGAGTCTTTCTTCAACTTGATAGTTGAGTTTAGTTTTTAGTTTTGAGATGCTGTGGGGAAACGGGCCCTTGGGCCCATCAAGTCTGCGCCAACCACGATCACCCCGTACACTAACACTATCCCACACACACTAGGGACAATTTACAATGATGCCAAAGTCAAATAACCCACACACTGGCACGTCTTTAGAGTGTGGGAGTAAACCAGAGCACCCGGAGAAAACCCACACAGGTCACAGGGAGAACGTACAAGCTCCGTACAGACAGCACCCGTAGTCAGGATGGAACCTGAGTCTGTGGAATTCTCTGCCTCAGAGGGCGGTGGAGGCCGGTTCTCTGGATACTTTCAAGAGAGAGCTAGATAGGGCTCTTAAAGATAGCGGAGTCAGGGGATATGGGGAGAAGGCAGGAACGGGGTACTGATTGGGGATGATCAGCCATGATCACATTGAATGGCGGTGCTGGCTGGAAGGGCCGAATGGCCTACTCCTGCGCCTATTGTCTCTGGCGCTGTGAGGCAGCAACTCTACCGCTGCGCCACAGTGCCGCCCTCTGCGATGAATATTCTCCTGTCCTATTTTCCATGATAGTTTATGTTAATAAGAAATATTCCTTCCAATGTTTAATTGGTGCTCTCGAGTAAAGTTAATTGTGAGGTTGCATTTCGCAGTTTGATAAGTTGGTGCTTTATTACGATGTTCCTGTCATTTACGACTTGCCAGAGCGTTGGGAGAGATGTGATCCTAATCCATCACTCCCACTCTCTCTCCCTCTACCACTCACCCCTTCTCTCCATCCCCCCGACCACACTATCCTCCTTTATTTGCAAGCATCTTCATTCAGTGCCTATTTTTGTTGCCGTGCTGAAGATAAATGGCCATGTGTGTCGATTTGCTTTGGAGGACTGCGTTGATTGTGAGTGGCCGCGCCTGTGATCAATTTAAAATGAGCTCCTCTGTAGTTTGTTTAAGAAAGAGCTGCAGATGCTGGAGAAATCGAAGGTGGACAAAAATGCTGGAGAAACTCAGCGGGTGAGGCAGCATCTGTGGGGCGAAGGAATAGGCGACGTCTCGGGTCGAGACCCTTCTTCAGAAGAACAAACAAAGGAGTCAGTCTTCAGAGTCTGAAGAAGGGTCGAGACCTATTCCTTCGCTCCATAGATTCTGCCCCACCCGCTGAGTTTCTCCAGCATTTTTGTCTAGAGGAATAGATCGGGTAGACGCACAGAGTCTCTTGCTCAAAGTGCACTAGAGGACATGAATTCAAGGTGAGGGGGAAGAATTTAATAGGAACCTAAGGGGTAACATTTTTCACACTGTGGGTGGTGGGTGTATGGAACAAGCTGCCGGAGGAGGTAGTTGAGGCCGGGGCTCTCCCAACATTTAAGAAACATTTAGACAGTTACATGGATAGGACAGGTTTGGGGGGAAGTATGAGAGGGAATCTTATTGAAACATTAAGGGTTTGGACATGCTAGAGGCAGGAAACATGTTCCCAATGTTGGGGGAGTCCAGAACCAGGGGCCACAGTTTAAGAATAATGGGTAAGCCATTTAGAACGGCGATGAGAGGAGCCAGCCATGTTCATATTGAATGGCGGTGCAGGCACGGAGGGCCGAATGGCCTACTCCTGCACCTATTTTCTATGTTTCTATGAGGAAACACTTTTTCACACAGAGAGTTGTGAGTCTGTGGAATTCTCTGCCTCAGAGGGCGGTGGAGGCCGGTTCTCTGGATACTTTCAAGAGAGAACTAGATAGGGCTCTTAAAGATAGCGGAGTCAGGGGATATGGGGAGAAGGCAGGAACGGGGTACTGATTGGGGATGATCAGCCATGATCACATTGAATGGCGGTGCTGGCTCGAAGGGCCAAATGGCCTACTCCTGCACCTATTGTCTATTGTCTATCCCAGCGTTTAAGAATCGA
This sequence comes from Okamejei kenojei, assembly GCA_035221665.1. Classification (NCBI taxonomy): domain Eukaryota; kingdom Metazoa; phylum Chordata; class Chondrichthyes; order Rajiformes; family Rajidae; genus Okamejei; species Okamejei kenojei. The sequence continues at coordinate 3,947,498 of CM069133.1, forward strand.
TTAGACAGGTACATGGATAGGACAGGTTTGGCGGGATATGGGCCAAACGCGGGCAGGTGGGACTAGCGTAGATGGGGCATGTTGGCCGGTGTGGGCTAGTTGGGCCGAAAGGCGTGTTTCCACGCTGCTTCTCTAAAGTCTAAAGGCAGGAGAATAGGGTTGTGGAAAAAATATAGATCATTCATGATTGAATGGCAGAGTAGACTGAATGGCCTGATTCTGCTCTGATGTCTTATGCTGATTCTCCGTACAGTAATTGAAGAATTGCACCTTTTCCAGCCAAAGCTTCAAATTGCATCATATATATTTTATCAAAAACTATCTTAGCTTTTCGAAATTGCTTGCACTTATTTCCCAGTGCACGTTTAAACATTTAATTCTTGCATCCGATCATAAAAATAGTGGTGCAAATAGCCACAGGGCGGCCGTTAAGATGAAGGTGAGTCGTCTGAATGTCTCTATTTCTTTTGGAGAGGTTTAGCAGTATTTTTGTTGCCCTGTATTTTGCCAGCTGCAGTGAATTAATGTTCATATCTGATCGCGCGCTATTTTAAGAGCGTTTTTCAAAGATTTCTTTCCACACGCACGGCTCGAAAATGTAAAGAAATAATCTCCTTGCAACGCCTCCTGAAACAATATTTCGTTGCAAAATAAAATATCGAATAAAATCGCCGTTACAAAAATGTTTTTGCTGACTGGTTTGATCCTGGGTTTCTGTTGCGTTTATAATCCAAAGGGGCTTTCAGAACTTGGGTAAACATTTCCTGTGTAGTGGTCGTATGCTGTGCGGTGGGAGGGGGGGGGGGGGTTAGAGAGAGAGTAAAGGGCTTGTCCCACTTTCCCGAATTACTCACAAATTCTCCCGAGTTTTCCCCTTGGTTCAAACTCGGAGAATGTCCGCAGCGAGTCCGTAGATATATCGTAGCGGCTCGTTATGCCAGCCGTACGTACTCGGGGCATCAGGTAAGTCGGGACGTTTTTTCCCGGCCCGATGAAAAATGTCCACGAGTAAAAAGATAGGCGGGAGGAGAAAGATTGCGACATTTAATGCCCCGAGTACCGCTGACATAACGAGCCGCTACGATATATATACGGACTCCTACGGACCCCGTTATGGACATTACGAACAAGATTGTTAAGGGCTTGGACACGCTAGAGGCAGGAAACATGTTCCCGATGTTGGGGGAGTCCAGAACCAGGGGCCACAGTTTAAGAATAAGGGGTAAGCCATTTAGAACGGAGCCGAGGAAACACTTTTTCTCACAGAGAGTGGTGAGTCTGTGGAATTCTCTGCCTCAGAGGGCGGTGGAGGCCGGTTGCGTGCTATCCAGTCAGCGGAAAGACTGTACATGATTACAATTGAGCTATTGGCAGTGTACAGATACATGATAAGGGAATAACGTTTAGTGCAAGGTAAAGTCCGTTCAAGGATAGTCCGAGGGTCACCAATGAGGTAGATAGTAGTTCAGCACTGCTCTCTGCTTGTGGTAGGATGGTTCAGGTGCCTGATAACAGCTGGGAAGAAACTGTCCCTGAATCTGGAGGTGTGCATTTCCACACTTCTGTACCTCTTGCCTGAGGGGAGAGGGGAGAAGAGGGAGTGGCCGGGGTGAGACTGGTCCTTGATGATGCTGCTGGCCTTGCCGGGGCAGCGTGAGGTGTAGATGGAGTCAATGGAAGGGAGGTTGGTTTGTGTGATGGTCTGGGCTGCGTCCACAATTCACTGGGTGGTGAATCTGTGGAATGCATTGCCACAGACGGCTGTGGAGGCTGTGAATGAATATTTTTAAGGCAGAGATAGATAGATTCTTGATTAGTATGGGTGTCAGGGGTTATGCGGAGAAGGCAGGAGAATGGGGTTAGGAGGGAGAAATAGATCAGCCATGATTGAATGGTGGAGTAGACAAAATGGCCTAATTCTGCTCCTATCACTTATGACCTCTGTGTTTTCTTGCGATCTTGGATGGAGCTGCTCCCAACCCATGATACCCATGAGTTGGGAGCTGTTCCCAACCCATGATGGATCCCGATAAGATGCTTTCTACATAGTAACGCGCGCAAAAGCCTTTCCACTTCAGCAGTCCAATTAACTGTGCAAAAGCGTTGCAACCATAACGAAGTTTTCAAGTTAATTAATTCCTAGTGTCTAGGTACTGTATTTCCTTACGCAGCATCATTGTTTCACAAGCTCCATTCACATTGTACTCATTTAACACCAAGAATGTCAGTAAAATGGAACTCAAGACATTTTCCCTGATGTTAGAGAATTCAGGCTGACTATTTCTAAGAATAGAAATTGTTAACTAAGCTTCCACCTCTCTCTCGCTCTCTCTCTCGCTCTCTCTCTCGCTCTCGCTCTCGCTCTCTCTTTCTCGCTCTCTCTCTCTCGCTCTCTCTTTCTCGCTCTCTCTCTCTTGTTCTCTCTCTCGTTCTCTCTCTCGCTCTCTCTCTCGTTCTCTCTCTTGTTCTCTCTCTCTCGCTCTCTCTCTCGCTCTCTCTCGCTCTCTCTTTCTCGCTCTCTCTCTCTCGCTCTCTCTCTCTCGCTCCCTCTCTCGCTCTCTCTCTCTCGCTCTCTCTCTCTCTCTCTCTCTCGCTCTCGCTCTCGCTCTCTCTCTCTCTCTCTCGCTCTCGCTCTCTCTCTCTTTTCCCCATCCCTCCCTCCCTCGTCACTGACTGCGATTCTGAAAAGGACCCATTAGTTCCTACTGTGTATTTGGCCCATCAAGTCTACTCTGCCATTCAATCATGACTGATGTCTTTAGTTTTTTTTTAGAGATAAAGAGCGGAAACAGGCCCTTCGGCCCACCGAGTCCGCACCGACCAGCGATCCCCGCACACTAACACTATCCTACACACACTGGGGACAATTTGCATTTATACCAAGCCGATTCACCCACAAACCTGCACGTCTTTGGAGTGCGGAGGAAAACCGAAGATCTCGGAGAAAACCCACGCAGGTCACGGGAGAACGTGCAAACTCCGTACAGACAGCACCCGTAGTCGGGATGGAACCCGGGTCTCTGGCGCTGTGAGGCAGCAACTCTACCGCCGCGCCACCGTGCCGGCAGGTGTGTCTAGCATGGATGCCGCATGTTGATCGGCTGGGCCAAAGGGCCTGTTTCCCTGCTGTATGACCTCCTGACTACGAATAACCCATCGTTGAGGGCAAGTTTCACTGGCGGAATCTTTTGTTCCAGAGCACCTTCATGTTTCTTTGTGTCCGCTATTAGTCCCTCACTAAAAACCTGTTCCAAAATATCAAACCTCCGGGTATGATCTCAGCATTGTCATCGAAGCCCCTGAAACCACACTAGACTGTCAACTGAAGTGTATTTGGCTCTGGGGTGGGGTGGGTGCGACTGTGTGTGTGTGTGTGTGTATGTCTGACTGAGACTCTGTGTGTGTGTGTGTGTGTGTCTGAGAATCTGTGTGCGTGTCTGAGACTGTGTGTGTGTGACTGTGTGTATGTCTGACTGAGACTGTGTGTGTGTGTGTGTGTGTGTGTGTGTGTGTGTCTGAGAATCTGTGTGTGTCTGAGAATCTATGTGTGTGTGCATGTCTGAGAATCTGTGTGTGTGTGTGTGTCTGAGAATGTGTGTGTGTCTGAGACTGTGTGTGTGTGTGACACTGTGTGTGTGTGTGACTGAGACTGTGTGTGTGTGTGTGTGTGTCTGAGGATCTGTGTGTGTGTGTGTGTGTGTGTGTCTGAGAATCTCTGTGTCTGAGAATCTGTGTGTGTGTCTGAGAATCTCTGTGTCTGAGAATCTGTGTGTGTCTGAGACTGTGTGTGTGTGACCGTGTGTATGTCTGACTGAGACTGTGTGTGTGTGTGTGTCTCTCTGAGAATCTGTGTGTGTGAGTGAGTGTGTGTGTGTCTGAGACTGTGTGTGAGACTGTGTGTGTGTGTGTGTGTGTGTGTCTACACCAAGCTATCTACCATGATAAAGTTGGCTTTAATAATAGAAAATCCACCGGCAGGGGTTGTTATACATGTATGAAGGGAAAGATCGTATTACCTCCGTGCACTAATTCAACTTCAATGGTTCTCCTGGGTAGTTTGAGTAAAAAATATCAGAGCAGGGTGGTGGGAATTAGTTTTGCCGGTTGTGCTTAGCTACTGTTTGTGGCCATCGGGAACTTACTGATATTCTAAAGTTCTCATAGTTCAACAAATTCATTATAAGCAATATATATCGGCGAGACCAAGCGTAGTCTGGGCAATTGTTTCGCTGAACACTAACGGGCCTGTCCCACTTACGCAGCTATTTCGGCGACTGCCGGCACCCGTCACAGGTTCGTTGCAGGTCGGCGAAAATGTTGAATATGTTGAAAATCCAGCGGCGACCAGGACAAGGTACGGCTCTTTGGGCGACTGAGGAGACGACCCACGACCGTACAGGCCACATGTCGCGGGGTGAAGCCTGTCTGGCCGTGAGTAGTCGCCCAAAGAATCGTACCTTGTTCTGGTCGCCGCTGGAGTTTCAACACGTTGAACATTTGAGAACCTATAACGGGTGCCGGCAGTCGCCGAGAAATTTGCGTATGTGGGACAGGCCCTTAACGTTCATTCCGACTGGAACTGTGTGATTTCCCAGTTGCCAAACATTCCATGTTCATATGTGATGGGAGCAGAATTAGGCCATTCGGCCCATCAAGTTTATTCACTGGAGTATTCACTGGCGTTTAGAAAGATGAGGGGGGATGCGGGAAAAATGTTCCCAATGTTGAACCAGAACCGGGGCCACAGTCTTAGAATAAAGGGGAGGTCATTTAAGACTGAGGTGAGAAAAAACGTTTTCACCCAGAGAGTTGTGAATTTGTGGAATTCCCTGCCACAGAGGGCAGTGGAGGCCAAATCACTGGATGGATTTAAGAGAGAGTTAGATAGAGCTCTAGGGGCTAGTGGAGTCAGGGGATATGGGGAGAAGGCAGGCACAGGTTATTGATAGGGGACGATCAGCCATGATCACAATGAATGGCGGTGCTGGCTCGAAGGGCCGAATGGCATCCTCCTGCACCTATTGTCTATGTTTCTATGCCTTTCAATCATGGCTGATCTATCTCTCCCTCCTAACCCCATTCTCCTGCCTTCTCCCCATAACATCTGACACCCGTACTAATCAAGAATCTATCTATCTCTGCCTCAAACATACCCATTGACTTGCGGCCTCCACAGCCTTCTTTGGCAAAGAATTCCACAGATTCACCACCCTCTGACTAAAGAAATTCCTCCTCATCTCCTTCCTAAAGGAACATCCTTTAATTCTGAGGCTGTGACCTCTAGTCCTAGACTCTCCCACTGGTGGAAACATCCTCTCCACATCCACTCCACCCAGTTCAGTTTAGTTTATAGTCACGTGTATCGAGGTTCAGTGAAAATCCTTTGTTGTGTGCTAACCAGTCAGCGGAAAGACATTACATGGTCACGGTGGCGCAGCGGTAGAGTTGCTGCCTCACGGCGCCGGAGACCCGGGTTCGATCCCAACCACGGGTGCTGTCTGTACGGAGTTTGTACCTTCTCCCCGTGACCTGCGTGGGTTTTCTCCGGGTGCTCCGGTTTCCTCCCACACTCCAAAGACGTGCAGGTTTGCGGGTTAATTTGCGTGGTGTAAATGGAAAAATGACCCCTAGTGGGTGTCGGATAGTGTAATGTGCGGGGATCGCTGGTCAGCGCGGACCCGATGGGCCGAAGGGCCTGTTTCCGTGCTGTATCTCTAAAATAAAACTGCAATCAAGACATTCTCAGTGTACAGACACGCAAAAAGTAGAATAATATTCTGTGCAAGCTAACGTCCAGTAAAGTCTGATCAAAGATAGTCCACGGGGCTCCAATGAACATCATGCTTCTCAACTCGAAGGTAGACAAAAATGCTGGAGAAACTCATCGGGTGAGGCAGCATCTATGGAGCAAAGGAATAGGCCACGTTTCGGGACGAGACCCTTCTTCAAACTGATGTGGGGGGCGGGGGGGGGGGTGCTACTACACATTTAGAATTTTTTATCTAGACAATAGACAATAGGTGCAGGAGTAGGCCATTCGGCCCTTCGAGCCAGCTGATCATCCCCAATCAGTACCCCGTTCCTGCCTTCTCCCCATATCCCCTGACTCCGCTATCTTTAAGAGCCCTATCTAGCTCTCTCTTGAAAGCATCCAGAGAACCTGCCTCCACCGCCCTCTGAGGCAGAGAATTCCACAGACTCACCACTCTCTGTGAGAAAAAGTGTTTCCTCGTCTCCGTTTTAAATGGCTTACCCCTTATTCTTAAACTGTGGCCCCTGGTTCTGGACTCCCCCAATATCTGGAACATGTTTCCTGCCTCTAGCATGTCCAAACCCTTAACAATCTTATATGTTTCAATAAGATTCCCTCTCATCCTTCTACAGTGTACAGATACATGACAAAGGGACAAAGGTGAATAACATTTAGTGCAAAATAAAGTCCAATCAAAGGCAGTCCGATGGTCTCCAATGCGGTAGATAGTAGTTCAGGACCGCTGTCAAGTTGTTGGGAGGATGTTCCAGTTGGCTGATAACAGCTGAAAACCGCACTGTTTTTCTGTTTGTGATGTTATCTGTTGGGCATATTATGGACAAGAGGGCTTGTGGAAGTTTGATGGCAGTGGGATTAGGCTCAGCTGCGATTCTGGCCGCTTCCCTCTGCTCTCCTTTGCTGACCTTGGCCTCAGCTGTCTGTACCACTGGCTCCAGAATTCCTTCCCTAAATCTCTCTGCCTCCCTGTCTTCATTGGGAAAGGCAGCTACGCTTCCCGGAAATGCAGCCAATAAGCGAGTTTGGTTTGTTGGTCAGGACGTCCAGGATCCAGTTGCAGAGGCGCGTGCTGACAGCAAGTCCCGCGGGTTTGGTGATAGACAAAAATGCTGGAGAAACTCAGCGGGTGAGGCAGCATCTATGGAGCGTAGGAATATGCGACGTCTCAGGTCCCCCCCTTCCCAACTCTCCCACAGCCCACTGTCTCCGCCTCGTCCTTTCTCCTCCCCCCCCCCCCCCCCCCCCCCCACATCAGTCTGAGGAAGGGTCTCGACCCGAAACGTCACCTATTTCTTCGCTCCATAGATGCTGCCTGGCCCGCTGAGGTTCTCCAGCATTTTTGTCTACCTTCGCTTTTATCCAGCATCTGCAGTTCCTTCTTAAACAAGATAAGGGAATAACGTTTAGTGCAAGGTAAAGCCAGCAAAGTCTGATCAAGGACAGTCTGAGGGTCACCAATGAGGTAGATCGTAGCTCAGGCCTGCTCTCTGGTTGTTGATAGACCATAGACAACAGGTGCAGGAGTAGGCCATTCAGCCCTTCCAGCCAGCACCGCCATTCAATGTGATCATGGCTGATCATCCCCAATCAGTACCCCGTTCCTGCCTTCTCCCCGTATCCCCTGACTCCGCTATTTTTAAGAGCTCTATCTAGCTCTCTCTTGAAAGCATCCAGGGAACCTGCCTACACTGCCCTCTGAGGCAGAGAATTCCACAGACTCACCACTCTCTGTGAGAAAAAGTGTTTCCTCGTCTCCGTTCTAAATGGCTTACCCCTTATTCTTAAACTTAGAAATATGAGAGGGGATCTTATTGAAACATATAAGATTATTAAGGGTTTGGCACACGCTAGAGGCAGGAAACATGTTCCCGATGTTGGGGGAGTCCAGAACCAGGGGCCACACCGTTTAAGAATAAGTGGTAAGCCTCTGAGGCAGAGAATTCCACGGACTCGCCACTCTCTGTGATAGGATAGTCCATTTGCCTAATAACAGCTGGGAAGAAACTGTCCGTGAATCTGGAGTGATGGCTGTTCTCTGGCAACTAAACACATCTCTCAGTGGGAACTGTATGGGTGGCTCGGGTCAGTATCTCGATACATGTATAATAAACTTGGACGTACGGTGGAAATAAATCACAACCATATAACCATATAACAATTACAGCACGGAAACAGGCCCTCTCGGCCCTTCCAGTCCGTGCCGACCATTTGTTTTCCCCTAGTCCCATCTACCTGCACTCAGACCATACCCCTCCATTCCCTTCACGTCCATATACCTATCCACTTTACTTTTAAATGTTAAAATCGATCCTGCCTCCACCACTTCCACTGGAAGCTCATTCCACACAGCCACCACCCTCTGAGTAAAGAAGTTCCCCCTCACGTTACCCCGAAACTTCTGTCCCTTAATTCTCATGTCATGCCCTCTTGTTTGAATCTTCCATACCCTCAATGGGAAAAGCTTATCCACATCAACTCTGTCTATCCCTTTCATCATTTTAAAGACCTCAATCAAGTCCCCCCTTAACCTTCTGCGCCCAAAAGAATAAAGACCTAACTTGTTCAACCTTTCTCTGTAACATAGTTGCTGGAACCCTGGCAAATGTGGATAAATGTGAGGTTATCCACTTTGGTGGCAAAAACAGGAAGGTAGACTATTATTTGAATGGTGACCGATTAGGAAAAGGGGAGATGCAACAAGACCTGGGTGTCATGGTACACCAGTCATTGAAAGTAGGCATGCAGGTGCAGCAGGCAGTGAAGAAAGCGAATGGTATGTTGGCATTCATAGCAAAAGGATTGAGTACAAGAGCAGGGAGGTTCTACTGCAGTAGTACAGGGTCTTGGTGAGGCCATACCTGGAGTATTGCGAACAGTTTTGGTCTCCTAATCTGAGGAAAGACATTCTTGCCATAGAGGGAGTACAGAGAAGGTTCCCCAGATTGATTCCTGGGATAGCATGACTTCCATATGAAGAAAGACTGGATAGACTCGGCTTGTACTCGCTGGAATTTAGAAGATTGAGGGGTGATCTCATAGAGACTTACAAAATTCTTAAGGGGTTGGACAGGCTAGATGCAGGAAGATTGTTCCCGATGTTGGGGAAGTCCAGGACAAGGGGTCACAGTTTAAGGATAAGGGGGAAGTCTTTTAGGACCGAGATGAGAAAATCGTTTTTCACACAGAGAGTGGTGAATCTGTGGAATTCTCTGCCACAGAAGGTAGTTGAGGCCAGTTCATTGGCTATATTTAAGAGTGTTGGATGTGGCCCTTGTGGCTGAAGGGATCAGGTGGTATGGAGAGAAGGCAGGTACAGGATTCTCAGCCAGTTGGATGATCAGCCATGATTATATTGAATGGCGGTGCAGGCTCGAAGGGCCGAATGGCCTGCTCCTGCACCTAATTTCTATGTTTCTATCTTTCTAACATTCTAGTAAATCTCCTCTGTACTCTCTCTATTTTGTTGACATCCTTCCTATAACTAGGCGACCAAAATTGTACACCATACTCCAGAATTGGTCTTACCAATGCCTTGTACAATTTTAACATTACTTCCCTACTCCTATATTCAATGCTCTGATTTATAAAGGCCAGCACATCATAGAGGCACATCACATTCAGATTGATTTTTTTTTTGGCAATTCGAGCGAAGTAATTTAATTCTGAAGATTTTAAGCTGCGCGGACTGACTGGTGGTGCAATGCAGCTTTAACTGGAATTAAAAACATTTCACATTGCAGGGAAGCTGTTTACATGTATTTAGTCTACTCCTGCAGCTGTAACTCATGCACCGCAATTGATGGTTCATTAAAGTTGTACCCACCCATCATTTACTTTGGTCCGACAGAGGTTCACCTGCTCCTCCTCCAACCTCATCTACTGCATCCGCTGCTCCAGATGCCAGATGATCTATATCGGTGAGACCAAGCGGAGGCTTGGCGATCGGTTCGCCGAACACCTCTGCTCGGTCCGCAATAACCAACCCGACCTCCCGGTGGCTCAGCGCTTCAACTCCCCCTCCCATTCCGTATCCGACCTCTCGGTCCTGGGCCTCCTCCACGGCCAGAGTGAGCAACACCGCAAGTTGGAGGAACAGCACCTCATATTCCACTTGGGGAGTCTCTGGACTTGAACATTGAATTTTCTCAATTCTGTTAACCCTTGCTGTCTCCTCCCTTCCCACCTCTCCCTCAGCGCTTGGGCCCTGGCATTCCCTCTCTCTCTATCTCTCTCCCCCACCCTAGTCGCACTAGCTTCTCATTTTCACACCACAAACAGCTTACAATGGCTTGTTCCCTTTATCATCGATACTTTTTTGCATATCTTTCATTCATTGTTCTTTATCTCTCCACATCACCATCTATATCTCTCGTTTCCCTGATCCCTGACCAGTCTGAAGAAGGGTCTCGACCCGAAACGTCGCCTATCTCCTTCGCTCCTTAGATGCTGCTGCACCCGCTGAGTTTCTTCTGTGTACCATCATTTTCTTTATTCAGTTGTGAGCCACTTCCGAAAATAAACTCTGCTTGAAAATATCAGCTTGCGATTCAAGTTAATTACGATCTTGTTCATCCACTGGAATAACAGTGGATCTCGTTCATCCACTGGAGTACGTCTGCAGTCTGTACGTAAGTGGATGTCACTGCGTGGTGTGATAACTCTGAGCAGTGGGATATTGTCCAGTGATGTTCCCTCAGCTACTGCCGATGGGGTGGTTTCAGTTGTTTAACTGAGCACGAGATGAAGGTGGTGAATACCCAGAACACACTTCCACTGGTGATCATAACATCACAGGTGACAGGAGTGGAATTAGGCCATTCAGCCCATCCAGTCAGAGGAACTTCCTGAGGAGGTTCTTCTGCAGTTGTATAGGGCTCTGGTGAGACCACATCTGGAGTGTTGCGTACAGTTTTGGTCTCTTAATTTGAGGAAGGACATCCTTGTGATTGAGGCAGTGCAGCGTAGGTTCACGAGATTGATCCCTGCGATGGCGGGACTGTCATATGAGGAAAGATTGAAAAGACTAGGCTTGTATTCACTGGGGTTTAGAAGGATGAGGGGGATCTTATAGAAACATATACAATTATAAAAGGACTGGACAAGCTAGATGCAGGAAAAATGTTCCCAATGTTGGGCGAGTCCAGAACCAGGGGCCACAGTCTTAGAATAAAGGGGACGCCATTTAAGACTGAGGTGAGAAAAAACTTTTTCACCCAGAGAGTTGTGAATTTGTGGAATTCCCTGCCACAGAGGGCAGTGGAGGCCAAGTCACTGGATGGATTTAAGAGAGAGTTAGATAGAGCTCTAGGGGCTAGTGGAATCAAGGGGTATGGGGAGAAGGCAGGCACGGGTTATTGATTGGGGACGATCAGCCATGATCACAGTGAATGGCGGTGCTGGCTCGAAGGGCCGAATGGCCTCCTCCTGCACCTATTGTCTATTGTCAGAGGAACTTCCTGAGGAAGTTCAGTTTAGTTTACATAGAAACATAGAAAATAGGTGCCGGAGGAGACCATTCGGCCCTTCAAGCTGGAAATTGGCCCTTTGGCCCAGCGAGTCCGCGCCGACCAGCGATCCCCGCACACTAACACTATCTACACCAAGGGTTCCCAACCTGGGGTACGTTTACCCCCGGGGGGTAAGTGTGTTGATTCTGGATTTGTTAAAAAACAGTATTTTAAAATGTCCCCTTTGTCGGTTACTCTATTATCTTAGTGTGAGCTCAAATTGCTGAACCAAAACCAGGGTGGGTCTAAATTTACTTTCAAAAAGTTGCCATGGGGTGAACGGGACAAAAAAGGTTGGGAACCGCTGATCTACACACACCAGGGACAATTTACATTTATACCAAGCCAAATAACCTACAAACCTGCACGTCTTTGGAGTGTGGGAGGAAACCGGAGCACCCGGAGAAAACCCACGCAGGTCACGGGGAGAACCTACAAACTCCGTACAGACAGCACCCGTAGTCAGGATGGAACCCGGGTCTCTGGCGCTGTGAGGCAGCAACTCTACCGCTGCGCCACCGTGCTGCCTGGTAGATGCGTTGGTGTGGAGCACTTTGCTCTTGAACCTGGTGTCGTGCGTTTACTGACGCTGCCTCATACAGCTGGAGGTGTGGTTGCCAACTGTCCTGTATTAGCCGGACATCCCCTATATTGGGCTAAATTGGTTTATCCCGTATGGGATCGCCCTTGTCCTGTATTTGACTGCTACTACTAGGGTCGAGGTGACTGTCGGGTCGGAGCGCCGCGCCTCACCCGTCCCGACGTAGTGCAGCCCATGGAGTGCAGCAGCAGCAGCGCCTCACCCGTGGCCCCGTCGGTCGGTCGGCAGCCCGGCCAGCTGTCCGACCTTAGGACCTTCGCTTACCGCCAACACCTCCACCACCCCTCCTTCTCACGGCCGGCCATCGGTTCATGAGTTGGACGGGGTACCGGACTGCGCGCGGCCCCCGGGCCAAAACCCCTCAGCTGGCCCGCCGGCTGGGCGTTGTGTGCAGTCCAGCACCCGGGGCCAACTCATCATTCACCCAGCCACAGCCGAGTTGGTCAACGAATTACTGTCGGGAATTTGTCCCGTATTTTTACCTTTTGTCCCTTATTTGGGAGTGAGAAAGTTGGCGACCCGAACCGGAGCACTCGTGCAAGCAGAAGTGGGTGGCGAGGGATATGGAGCTAAAGCTGGAAAAGGGGATAGGTGGTTGAAAGTAGTAGCATGGGCATGACGGGCCGAAAGGCCTGAGTCTTAGCTGCACCAATCTTTTGACTCGGACTCTCAATATTTGCTTCAAGGCCTTTCCGCTTGGTTAAGTGATATTGTCCATCATCTGTTTCCTTGTCTTTAATATTCAGGAAGACAATGAGCCCTCCTGACGTTAATATAACTATTTTGAGCGGCAAGAGAGTCAGAGGTTCGGCCAAGTATTGATCTGAATGACAGACAAGTGATATTGCTGGATTTCAGAAGATTTGTGTGATGATGGTGTCCCTCTTGTGGGAAGATGAAAGGAGGATGAGATTGGGCAGGCCAGCACCTCCGAACAGCACAGGAGCAGGCCCTTCAGCCCACAATGTCTGGGTGTGCTGCACGTAAGGTCAAAACAAGTGATAGGAGTAGAACTAGGCCACTCGGCCCATCAAGTCTACTCCGCCATTCAATCATGGCTGATCTATCTCTCCCTCCTAACCCCTTTAGACAATAGACAATAGGTGCAGGAGGAGGCCATTCGGCCCTTCGAGCCAGCACCGCCATTCAATGTGATCATGGCTGATCATCCCCAATCAGTACCCCGTTCCTGCCTTCTCCCCATATCCCCTGACACCGCTATCCTTAAGAAGGCAGGAGAATTCACTTTCTCCTGCCTTCTCCTCATAACCCCTGACACCCGTACTAATCAGAAATCTATCTCTGTCCACAGATTGGGAATGGGAAGTAGAATTCATACTGGTAATGATAGGAGTAGAATTAGGCCATTCGGCCCATCAAGTCTACTCCACCATTCAATCATGGCTGATCTATCTCTCCCTCCAAACCCCATTCTCCTGCCTTCTCCCCGTAACCCCCGACACCCGTACTAATCAAGAATCTGTCAATCCCCGCTGTCAATATATCCATTGACGTCCTCCACAGCCGTCTGATCGTCCCCTATCAATAACCTGTGCCTGCCTTCTCCCCATTTCCTTTGATTCCACTAGCCCCTAGAGCTCTATCCATCTCTCTCTTAAATCCATCTGCCCTCTGTGGCAGGGAATTCCATAAATTCACAACTCTGGGTAAAAAAAATTTTTCACCTCAGTCTTCAATGACCTCCCCTTTATTCTAAGACTGGTTCTGGACTCACCCAACATTGGTAACATTTTTCCTGCATCTCGCTTATCCAGTCCTTTTATAATTGTACATGTTTCTATAAGATCCCCCCCTCATCCTTCTGAACTCCAGTAAATAAAAGGGCGTCCTTTAATTCTGAGGCTGTGACCTCTGGTCCTAGACTCTCCCATTAGACACGATGTCAAAGGTGTTGCTTTGAGGGGAGTTTGTAGTTTAGTTTAGTTTCACGTGTTCCCAAGTACGGTGAAAAGATGTTTTGTTTCGTGCTGTCCAGTCAGTGGAAAAAAACTATACATGATTTCAGTCGAGCCACCCACAGTGTACAAATACAGGATGAAGGGAATAACATTTAGTGTAAGATAAAGTCTGACTAAAGATAGTCCGATTGTCTCCAATGAGAGAGTTTAGGTCCCCTAATTTGAGGAAGGATATTGTTGCTATTGAGTGAGTGCAGCGTAGGTTTACGAGGTTAATTCCCGGGATGGCGGGACTGTCATATGCTGAGAGAATGGAGCGGCTGGGCCAAAGGCGTACAGGTATGTAGGTCAATTGGCTTGGTGAAAGTGTAAATTGTCCCTAGTGTTTATAGGATAGTGTTAGTGTGCGGGGATCGCTGGTCGGCACCGACTCGGTGGGCCGAAGGGCCTGTTTCAGCGCTGTGTCTCTAAACCAAACTAACTGTACAGCAGGGATATTGTGGGCCGAAAGGCCTATTCCTGTGCCGTACTGTTTTGTGTTCTAATCCCCTTGCGCCTGCTCATTTTCCATGTCTGTCATTCCCTGCGTAATCCCATAACTAGTTTAGTTTAGAGTAGAGATACAGCACAGAAACAGTTCCTTCAGCCCACCGAGTCCGCTCAGACCAGCGATCCCCACACACGAACACTATCCTACACACACTAGGGACAACAATTTACATTTACCAAGCCAATTAACCTAAATCTCTGTACGTCTTTGGAGTGTGAGAGGAAGCCGAAGATCGCTGAGAAAACCCACACGGGTCACGGGGAGAACGTACAAACTCCGTATAGACAGCACCCGTAGTCAGTAGACAATAGGTGCAGGAGGAGGCCATTCGGCCCTTTGAGCCAGCACCGTCATTCACTGTGATCATGGCTGATCATCCCCAATCAGTACCCCGTTCCTGCCTTCTCCCCACATCGGGATAGAAACTGCGTCTCTGGCGCTGTGAGGCAACAACTCTAACGCAGCGCCACCGTGCCACCCTATGCTGACGTAAAAGGCTTTTAAACGCCACCGACCCTCATATCCCTGCCATCTGAGTGTTGTTTTGTGGAATGCCGAGCCTGACAGCCAGCGTTCATGTTCCCGAGTTAAATCATCCACCACCTGTTGTCCTCCTGTTTTTCAGAACTGTATCTGACTTTCCCCGAATGAAGGGGCAGAGCTATTAATATTCTCATTCAGGGTTACACGTGAATCCAGTTCGTTTTTACACGAGTCGCTAAACGTTGGGTAAAGTGTGAAGTAAATAACTCGTCCAGCATTGCTGTTCACTCATACACTTAATATTTGTTACGGGGAATATTTGTAGATGGGTAAATCTAATAACAGAGTATTTATTGCTCACACTGTAACACTGGCAATGTTCAAAAGAGCAAGGCAAACAGGTGTTACAACAGTTGTTTTACTTTAGAGAAACAGGCCCTTCGGCCCACCGTCAAAGACTGAAGGTGGACAGAAATGCCGGGGAACCTCAGCGGGTAAGGCAGCATCTATGGAGCGAAGGAAATGGGTGACGTTTCAGGCCAGAACCCTTCTCAGAGGAGCCCGAGGGCTGAGGGGAGGAGACAGCAAGGGCTACTGGAAATTGGAGAAGTCAATGTTCATACCGCTGGAGCGCAGACTGCCCAAGCGGAATATGAGGTGCCTCACTCTGGACATGGAGGAGGCCCAGGACAGAAAGGTCGGATACGGAATGGGAGGGGGAGCTGATCCACAGGGAGGTCAGGTTGGTTATTGCGAACCGAGCGGAGGTGTTGGGCGAAGCGATCGCTAAGCCTACGCTTGGTCTCACCGATGTAGAGCAGCTGACATCTAGAGCAGCGGATGCAATAGATGAGGCTGGAGGAGGTGCAGGTGAACCTCTGCCGCACCTGGAACGACTGCTTGGGTCCTTGAATGGAGTCGAGGGGGGGAGGTAAAGCGACACTGCCCAAAGACTGAACTTTGTTGCCTTCCACCACAGGGAAGTATTTTATTTATTTTTTAATTTCAAAATTGACTTTATTCAAGTAATAAATATATAGACTATATGAACCGTGCGAAAAATGCATCCAACATTTTCGGAGGCTATACAAATTGTTCAATACAGTCTACATACATTGCTCAAATTTCACAAATTTGTCCCCCACCCTTGCTGCTCATGTGGGCCACTACTGTGGAATCCCGTCCATTATTTTGAGGGGCGTCTCCACCAAACCTGAAGGGTTGCAGCGTAGGTTTACAAGGTTAATTCCCGGGATGGCGGGACTGTGATATGCTGAGAGAATGGAGCGGCTGGGCTTGTGCACTCTGGCGTTTAGAAGGATGAGAGGGCATCTCATTGAAACATATAAGATTGTTAAGGGCTTGGACACGCTAGAGGCAGGAAACATGTTCCCGATATTGGGGGAGTCCAGAACCAGGGGCCACAGTTTAAGAATAAGGGGTAAGCCATTTAGAACGGAGACGAGGAAACACATTTTCTCACAGAGAGTGGTGAGTCTGTGGAATTCTCTGCCTCAGAGGGCGGTGGAGGCAGGTTCTCTGGATACTTTCAACAGAGAGCTAGATAGGGCTCTTAAAGATAGCGGAGTCAGGGGATATGGGGAGAAGGCAGGAACGGGGTACTGATTGTGGATGATCAGCCATGATCACATTGAATGGCGGTGCTGGCTCGAAGGGCCGAATGGCCTTCTCCTGCACCTATTGTCTATTGACGTAAAAATAGAAAATGTGGAAAATATTCAGCAAACCAGGCAGTATCAGTGGGAAGATCTATTCTAGCATTTAAAGACAGATTAGGAAAAGATCTTCAACGTGAAACATTAATTTGTTTAATGACGTAAGCACTCGTGGGAGGGGGGTCAATGAAAGAGCGTTCAGGTTGTGGCCCGTGTTTGCACCAGACTTTCCACCACCACGCACAACATGTGACAAGACAGACAGACACCAGTGTCTGCAAACGCCGAGAAGTGTGTTCAACTCTGGCTGACCAACTTCTCATCTTGTGTGTGTGCTCGATAAGAAGTAGACTAGTGGGAGAGTCTAGGATCAAAGGGCGCAACCTCAGAATAAAAGGATGTACCTTTGGAAATGAGATGAGGAGATAGCAGAGTCCGGGGATATGGGGAGAAGGCGGGAACGGGGTACTGATTGGGGATGATCAGCCATGATCACATTGAATGGCGGTGCTGGCTCGAAGGGCCAAATGGCCTACTCCTGCAACTATTGTCTATTACATGAGCTCGATTCAGGGGAGAACTCGGGAGAGCTGTTGAATTACCTCGTACAATGGGACAGGCCCTTTATATTGTGGCATGCTAGTTTTCTGGTCAATATTACTTAAAACCAGCATTTTATAGCAAGGTAACTTAAATCTAAATTTCCCGGTTATTGTGACGGGAATTTTACTGGTCTCTCGATTAGGATGCTACTCCAATAATCAAACCACTGTGCTACAATAATCACGCTAATGATTGCAAAAATTGCCATGAAATTGTTTTGTTTTTTCCCCAAAAGTTTCATTTATTGCGAAGCTTTGCAAAGAGGCCTGAGGGGTCATCTTTATGAATGCACCATCCAGCAATCAATTTAAAATGCATCGTAATCATGTTCCTTTTGCTTGCAAGATCCTGTTGTTATCAGGCAACTGAACAATGCGATCACATCTAGAGAGCAGTGCTGAACTACTATCTACCTCATCAGGGACCCTCAGACTATCCTTCATTGGACTTTGCAGGCTTTACCTTGCACTAAACTTTACTCTCTCTCTCTGTCTCTCTCTCTGTCTCTCTCTCTGTCTCTCTGTCTCTCTCTCTGTCTCTCTCTCTGTCTCTCTCTCTGTCTCTCTCTCTGTCTCTCTCTCTCTCTCTCTCTGTCTCTCTCTCTGTCTCTCTCTCTGTCTCTCTCTCTGTCTCTCTCTGTCTCTCTCTCTGTCTCTCTGTCTCTCTCTCTGTCTCTCTCTCTCTGTCTCTCTCTCTGTCTCTCTCTCTGTCTCTCTCTCTGTCTCTCTCTCTCTCTGTCTCTCTCTCTGTCTCTCTCTCTGTCTCTGTCTCTCTGTCTCTCTCTGTCTCTCTCCCTGTCTCTCTCTCTGTCTCTCTCTCTCTGTCTCTCTCTCTGTCTCTCTCTCTGTCTCTCTCTCTCTGTCTCTCTCTCTGTCTCTCTGTCTCTCTCTCTCTCTCTCTCTCTGTCTCTCTCTCTGTCTCTCTCTCTGTCTCTCTCTCTGTCTCTCTCTCTGTCTCTCTCTCTGTCTCTCTCTCTCTCTCTCTCTCTGTCTCTCTCTCTCTGTCTCTCTCTCTGTCACTGTCTCTGTCTCTCTGTCTGTCTCTCTCTCTCTCTCTGTCTCTCTCTCTGTCTCTCTCTCTCTCTCTCTCTCTCTCTCTCTGTCTCTCTCTGTCTCTCTCTGTCTCTCTCTCTGTCTCTCTCTCTGTCTCTCTCTCTGTCTCTCTCTCTGTCTCTCTCTCTCTGTCTCTCTCTCTGTCTCTCTCTGTCTCTCTCCCTGTCTCTCTCTCTCTCTGCCTCTCTCTCTGCCTCTCTCCCTGTCTCTCTCTATGTCTCTCTCTCTGTCTCTCTCTGTCTCTCTCTCTGTCTCTCTCTCTGTCTCTCTCTCTCTCTCTCTCTCTGCCTCTCTCTCTGTCTCTCTCTCTCTGCCTCTCTCTCTGTCTCTCTCTCTGTCACTGTCTCTCTCTCTCCCCCCTCTCCCCCTCTCTCTCCCCCTCTCTGCTTCAGCAGAAGTAGTTTGCAGTTATTTTTAAACCCTGGCAAACAATATATATATTTTAGTCCAAGAGCTGGAACTTTGTGTTCATCTATATTCTTGGCTCAGCCACATACAATAAACAGTTTCACGTGGAGAACAGGTTCTCAAGGATCGGAATGTGGATTTTCACAGGTTTTTAAAATATTAAAATGATGATAAATGTTTCCACCCTCGGAGAGGTGTGAAGGTGTCCTTGATTGGACGTGTGTTGGCTCCATTGTCACCTCATTGTACACGAATGATGCCAAGAATGAGTGGGTTAAACTCTGGTGAGCGTTTGTTGGCGCTGGGCCTGTACTCACTGGAGTTTAGAAGAATGAGGGGGGACCTCACTGAAACATACAGAGAGTGAGGCAGACAGAGAGAGACAGACATAGGGAGAGAGAGAGAGAGAGAGAGACAGACAGAGACGGTGACAGAGCGAGAGAGACAGACAGAGAGAGACAGACAGAGAGACAGGCAGAGAGAGACGGGCAGAGAGAGACGGGCAGAGGAACAGAGAGAGATGGAAAGAGAGAGACGGACAGAGAGAGAGACGGGCAGAGAGAGACGGGCAGAGAGAGAGACGGGCAGAGAGAGACGGGCAGAGAGAGAGACAGACAGAGAGAGAGACAGACATAGAGAGGGAGAGAGACAGACAGGGACCAGAGGGCACACTCAGAATTAAAGGACATTCCTTTAGGATGGAGATGAGGAGGAATTTATTTTGTCAGAGGGCGGTGAATCTGTGGGATTCTTTGCCACAGACGGCTGTGGAGGCCAAGTTAGTGGATATGTTTAAGGCAGAGATAGATAGATAGATTATTGATTAGTACGGGTGTCAGGGGTTATTGGGAGAAGGCAGGAGAAGGGGGTTAGGAGGGAGAGATAGATCAGCCATGATTGAATGGCGGAGTAGATTTGATGGGCCGAATGGCCTAATTATGCTCCTATCCCATGACCTTATGAGCGAGACCACTCGGGATTCTATTCCTATCCCACCCTCACATTCTCAACAGCGGACAGACTTGTTTCTCCTCCGTTCCCCCGGCAACGAGGATAGAAGTGTATGAAATTATGAGAGACGTAGATAGGGTAGACAGTCAGAACCTTTTTGCCCAGGGTGGAAGCGTCCACCACTAGAGGGCACAGCTGTAGAATGAGAGGGGGCAGGTTTAGCGGAGTTCTGTTCTGCACTTTGAGAGAGGTGGGTGCCTGGAACGCACTGCCATGGGTGGTGATGGAGGTGGAGGCAGATACGACAGTGGTGCTTGAGGCTTTTAGACAGGCACATGGATAAGTCGGACAGGCCCTTATCTTTTTTTTAACCTTAATTTTATCCTTGCAATATCATTGCTGTGGTAACCCGTTGTCTTGTCAAACACATTTCATTGTACTGATGACCCTGTGTTAACCTGCATATGACAAATACAACTGAACTGAACTGAACAAATGTCCCGCTGCGCAGTCGAAAACCCTATGAGAAAATTGGGAGGTAGACAAAAGTGCTGGAGAAACTCAGTGGAACGTTGGACAGGCTAGATGCAGGAACATCCTGAAACGTTGCCTATTTCCTCCATAGATGCTGCTGCACCCTCTGAGTTTCTCCAGCACTTTTGTCTGAAAATTGGGAGGTTGGGCATGACTAGAGAGCGAGAGAGGGGGTGTATTAAGAGAGCGTTGAAAGTATTCTGTTAAAAGAAGTGTAAATGTTATCACAAGAATTAGCTCTTTATGGTGAAATAAATATTTCTGTCGGACCTGTCGCTGAACAAACGAGGTCAAGCTTAAAGCTGAATCGTTTCATTACCAGCCAGTATCCTTGTATTCCAGCCAGCGAGGGACCTGAAAAGGAGCTGTAAATGGTGTCGGCATATCACTGAGACTTGTTCTACAGGGCCTGTCCCACACGGGCATCATTTGCGTGTCACGCCGGTGGTGCGCAAAGATTTTGTGCATCCCAAAATCCTGGGGCGCTGCGCGAGACCGCGTATCACTGCCTACGTCATCACACACCATGCGCGCATAGTTCACGCTATGCTCGCGCCGCGACATGCGCATCGTGCGTCGTGACGCGTGAATGATGTCGCGTAAATGACCCCCAAGTGGGACAGGTCCTTACCTCTTCGTTCTTGTTGAGGGGTTGAGAAGACTGAGGGGGGATCTTATAGAAACTTACAAAATTCTTAAGGGGTTGGACAGGCTAGATGCAGGAAGATTGTTCCCGATGTTGGGGAAGTCCAGGACAAGGGGTCACAGTTTAAGGATAAGGGGGAAGTCTTTTAGGACCGAGATGAGACTTTTTTTTTCACACAAAGAGTGATGAATCTGTGGAATTCTCTGCCTGGAACGCGATGCCAGGGGGGGGGGGGGGGGGGGGGGTGGAGGCAGATACGATAGTGGTGTCTGAGGCTTTTAGACAGGTACACTGATATGCTGGGATACGCATCACGTGCAGGCAGAGAAGATTAGTTTAACTTGGCATCATGTCCAGCACGGACATTGTGGGCCGAAGGGCCTGTTCCCGTGCTGTACTGTACTACCTTCTATGCTCTACATTTTGTAATCGCGATGAGTCACTAATCTCAAAAGAGTCTGAGGAAGGGTCTCGACCCGAAGCGTCACCTATTTCCTTCGCTCCAGAGATGCTGCCTCACCCGCTGAGTTTCTCCAGCATTTTTGTCTACCTTCGATTTTTCCAGCATCTGCAGTTCCTTCTTAAACCCTTCTTGTTCAAAGATTAATTCCGTTACAAACCACATGCAGAACTAACGATCATAAAAACGCCTGATCAGGTTTAAAAAATATTAGTGTGTATCTCGTGGTGGTGAGTATCTCGGATAGAGTGGATGTGGAGAGGATGTTTCCACTAGTGGGAGAGTCTAGGACCAGAGGGCACGGCCTCAGAATTAAAGGACGTTCCTTTAGGACGGAGATGAGGAGGAATTTCTTTAGTCAGAGGGCGGTGAATATGGATTTGTTTGCCACAGATGGCTGTGGAGGCCAAGGCAGTGGATATTTTTAAGGCGGAGATTGATAGATTCTTGATTAATACGGGTGTCAGAGGTTATGGGGAGAAGGCAGGAGAATGGGGTTAGGAGGGAGAGATAGATCAGCCATGCCTGAATGGCAGAGTAGACTTGATGGGCCGAATGGCATCGTTCTGCTAACACTTATGACCCTATGAGTGTAGCTTGTTCTGTCAGGGATGCTCTACCTCTAGTGTAGTTTTAACTGAAACTAAACTGCAAATGCTGGATTACCAAAATGTCATAAAGTGCTGGAGTAATTCAGAGTCAGACAGCGTCTCTGTGACATAAACTGTTGGAGTTTGAAGAAAGGACTCGACCAGAAACGTCACCTATCCATGTTCTCCACAGATGCTGCCTGACCCGCTGAGTTACTCCAGCACTCTGTGAAATGTCACCTATCCATGTTCTCCACAGATGCTGCCTGACCCGCTGAGTTACTCCAGCACTCTGTGAAACGTCACCTATCCATGTTCTCCACAGATGCTGCCTGACCCGCTGAGTTACTCCAGCACTCTGTGAAACGTCACCTATCCATGTTCTCCAGAGATGTTGCCTATCTCTGTGTCTGTGTGTCTCTCTGTGTGTCTCTCTGTCTCGCTCTGTGTGTCTATCTGTGTCGCTGTGTGTGTCTCTCTGTATCGCTCTGTCGCTCCCTGCTTCTCTCTCCCTGCCTCTCTCTCCCTGCCCCTCTCTCCCTGCCTCTCTCCCTGCCTCTCTCTCCCTGCCTCTCTCTCCCTGCCCCTCTCTCCCTGCCCCTCTCTCCCTGCCTCTCTCTCCCTGCCCCTCTCTCCCTGCCCCTCTCTCCCTGCCCCTCTCTCCCTGCCTCTCTCTCCCTGCCTCTCTCTCCCTGCCTCTCTCTCCCTGCCTCTCTCTCCCTGCCCCTCTCTCCCTGCCTCTCTCTCCCTGCCTCTCTCTCCCTGCCTCTCTCTCCCTGCCTCTCTCTCCCTGCCTCTCCATGAGTGTTAATTGGGCAAAAGGAGTGGTGTTTCTCGTTGAGTGCAGTACATGTGATGGGTAGATGATTATGATGAGTGATGTGTGAGACACAAACACAATGGATAAACATGTATGTCAGAAGCAGGCGTTTACTTGTAAATCTTTGAATTATCTGATACAAAATTGTCAACACTGAAATTGATTTTTATAATGCCGTTATCAAATAATGCTGGTTGATTTGACATCTATCAGAAGCGGTTTGCTGGTGTCGCGAAGCAGGTCTTTTTAACCCAATTTTAGAATTGCTTTTTGTGGTGTTACCTGGCAAAAAACATGCCCTTAGGTCTGAACAAAGGTCCCAACCCGAAACGTCACCCATACCTTTTCTCCAGAGATGCTGCCTGACCTGCTGAGTTACTCCAACAACTTTGTTTAGTTTATTGTCACGTGTACCGAGGTGCGGTGAGAAGCTTTTGTTGCGCGCTCCATAGATGCTGCCGCACCCGCTGAGTTTCTCCAGCATTTTTGTCTACCTTCAATTTTTCCAGCACCTGCAGTTCTTTCTTAAACTCATTGTAGATGGAAAGTATACAAAGAGTCACTATGTAAAGGGCGCGGACAAAATGACAAAATATCCTATTTTACGCAAACCATTTTTAACACATTCCATTTCAGGTCCTCCTTAGTTCTCAATCGTTCCCCTCCCCCACCCTTTCCTTTTGGAAAGGAACGTATATATGCCGGAAATTGAGGGCTATGGATTATGTACTGACAGATAAGAGTTGATGGACACACAATGCTGGAGTGACTCACAATGCTGGAGGGACAGGCAGCGTCTCTGGAGAGAAGGAATGGGTGACGTTTCGGGTCGAGACCATTATGGTCTTGGCATTATGTACAGTATGGACATTGTGGGCTGAAGTGCCTGTCTCATGCTGTACTGTTCTATGTTCTACATTCTAACAAGTTGTCACGGTGACCTGCACGTTCTCCCCGTGACCTGCGTGGGTTTTCCCCGGGTGCTCCGGTTTCCTCACATACTCAATAGACAATAGGTGCAGGAGTAGGCCATTCGGCCCTTCAAGCCAGCACCGCCATTCAATATGATCATGGCTGATCATCCCCAATCAGTACCCCGTTCCTGCCTTCTCCCCATATCCCCTGACTCCGCTATCTTTAAGAGCCCTATCTAGCTCTCTCTTGAAAGTATCCAGAGAGCCTGCCTCCGCCGTCTCTGAAGCAGAGAACTCAACTCATGCAGGTTTTTAAGTTAATTGGCTTTGGCACAAATGTAACTTGCCCCCAGTGTTAGTGTGCGGGGATCGCTGCTCGGCGTGGGCCGAAGGGCCTGTTTCCGTGCTGTATCTCTAAACTGCACAAACAAGGATTAACAAGAGAGTCACATAGAATATGAGAGAGGAACGAAAGATAAAGAATCAGTCTAAAAATACCATCCTTTGCAGTCTCCCTGACAACATATAATCCATGAGCCAAAGCAAATATTTTTTTTCCGCTTTTATCTTTTCTTTTTCAGCTTTACTTTTTTTTCATGAACTTTCTGCTTGTTGCTGCAGGATGCAGGCCGGTTGAGGGCCTGTTTCCGCGCTGTATCTCTCAACTAAACGAAGAGACCTAACGTGGATCATGGAGATGTCGGAGACCTTACATTTGGAAAGAACCAGACTTGTCTTAATTGGCAAACAAGAATAATTTGCTAGAATACGATCTCCATTTGTTGAATTTTTGAAAGGGTAAATTGGTCCGGCACGGAAACCTGACTGAATAGTTATGTTTTATAATCTACGGACCTATCTCCAAAGGTGGATTATTGGTAACTTATTCTATTCTTTTTAATTGTTTTTTTCTCCTTTTTACATATCTATAAAAAATAAATAAACAAATAGAAGCAGAGTTAATATGCAATTAATAAATGAGGACCCTTCCTACTTTGATAGCTGGAATCCCATTATTAACAATATGTAACTGATAAACAAAGTGTGTTTTGATTATGATATGTATATGCTTCTAATAAAAATATTATTTTATATATATATAGATAGAGAGATAGATTTTATATATATATATATATATATATATATAGAGAGATAGATATATATATATATATATATATAGATATATATATATATATATATATATATATATATATATATAAATAAATGAGCTAAGAGACCTGCAGTGTAGTCGGGACCGCAGATGGTGGTTTAATCCAAGGACAGCCACAAAAAGATGGAGTAACTCAGCAGGTCAGGCAGTATCTCAGGAGAGAAGGAACGGGGGACGTTTCGGGTCGAGTCTCTTCTTCAGACTTAACTGTGTTGTCCAAGTGATTAGTTCGGCATCTGTCGAGGCTTGTGGGAAAAGTTGGAGAATGTTCCAGAGGGTCCTTTGGGACTGATGGCAGCAGAAAGTTCTGCATCCGACAGCAACAAGGAGAAAGTTTGTGGGGAAAAAAAGTCAAGCTTACAAAAAAAAAGATAAAAGTGGAAAAAAATATTTGCTTTGGCTGATGGATTATATGTTGTCAGGGAGACTGCAAAGCAAGTTATTTTTAGACTGATTCTTTATCTTACATTCCTCCCTCAAAGGCCGTCTAGTGATCACCCCGTACGCTAACACTATCCTACACACACTACGGACAATTTACAAATTACTGACGTCTATTAACCTACAAACCTGCACATCTTTGGAGTGTGGGAGGAAACCGGAGCACCCGGAGAAAACCCACGCAGGCCATAGAAACATAGACAATAGGTGCAGGAGGAGGCCATTCAGCCCTTTGAGCCAGCAGCACCATTCATTGTGATCATGGCTGATCGTCCCCAATCAATAACCCGTGCCTGCCTTCTCCCCATATCCCTTGACCCCACTAGCCCCTAGAGCTCTATCTAACTCTCTCTTTAATCCATCCAGTGACTTGGCCTCCACTGCCCTCTGTGGCAGGGAATTCCACAAATTCACAACTCTCTGGGTGAAAAAGTTTTTTCTCACCTCAGTCTTAAATGGCCTCCCCTTTATTCTAAGACTGTGGCCCCTGGTTCTGGACTCGCCCAACATTGGGAACATTTTTCCTGCATCTAGCTTGTCCAGTCCTTTTATATAATTTTATATGTTTCTATAAGATATCCCCTCATCCTTCTAAACTCCAGTGAATACAAGCCTAGTCTTTTCAATCTTTCCTCCTATGGCAGTCCCGCCATCCCAGGGACCAATCTCGGGTGGCGGGGAGAACGTGCAAACTCCGTGCAGGCAGCACCCGTAGTCAGGATGGAACCCGGGTTTCCGGCGCTGTGAGGCAGCAACTCTAACGCTGCACCACCGTGACTGCCCGTTTTAGTTTAGTTTATTGTCCTGTGTACTGAGGTACAGTGAAAAGCTTTTGTTGCGTGCTAACCAGTCAGCGGAAAGACAACACATGATTACAATCGAGCCGTCCAATGCAGGATAAAGGGAATAACATTGAGTGGAGAGACAGATCTGGGAGGGGATTAAGAAGAGCATCGATAAAGTAAGAAATGCAGCTGTTGGATTTGAAGTTTAAAAGGATGGAGTGATAATGAATAGGCTGGTTTGGCACGGTGGCGCAGCAGTAGACAGCGCCAGAGACCCGACTCGCCAGTGGATGCAGGTACTATACCAATAATTAAAGATAGCGACCGTTTCGCTGAACACCTCCGCTCAGTCCGTCTTAACCAACCTGATCTCACATTCCCACTCTGACCTTTCCGTCCTGGGCCTCCTCCATTGTCAGAGTGAGGCTCAACGCAAATTGGGGGAACAGCACCTCATATTCCGCTTGGGCAGCTTACACCCCATATGAACATTGACTTCTCAGATAGCCCTTGCTTTCCCTCTCTCTCCACCCCTTCCCCCTTCCCAGTTCTCCCACTGTCTTCTACTGTCTCCGACTACATTCTATCTCTGTCCCTCCCCCTCTCCTGACATCAGTCTGAAGAAGGGTCTCGACACAAAACGTCCCCCATTCCTTCTCTCCAGAGATGCTCCCTCACCTGCTGATTCAGCATTTTGTGTCTACCTATTATACCAGTAACCGCAGTTCTTTCTTACACATTAAAGAAATCGATCCTGACCTACGATCTACCTCATTGGAGCCCTTCGATGTCTTAGAAACATGGAAACATAGACAACAGGTGCAGGAGTAGGCCATTCGGCCCTTCGAGCCTGCACCGCCATTCAATATGATCATGGCTGATCATCCAACTCAGTATCCTGTACCTGCCTTCTCTCCATACCCCCTGATCCCTTTAGCCACAAGGGCCACATCTAACTCCCTCTTAAATATGGCCAACAAACTGGCCGCAACTACCTTCTGTGGCAGAGAATTCCACAGATTCACCACTCTCTGTGTGAAAAACGATTTTCTCATCTCGGTCCTAAAAGACTTCCCCCTTATCCGTAAACTGTGACCCCTTGTTCTGGACTTCCCCAACATCGGGAACAATCTTCCTGCATCTAGCCTGTCCAACCCCTTAAGAATTTTGTAAGTCTCTATAAGATCCCCCCTCAATCTTCTAAATTCCAGCGAGTACAAGCCAAGTCTATCCAGTCTTTCTTCATATGGAAGTCCTGCCATCCCAGGAATCAGTCTGGTGAACCTTCTCTGTACTCCCTCTATGGCAAGAATGTCTTTCCTCAGATTAGGAGACAAAAACTGTACGCAATACTCCAGGTGTGGCCTCACCAAGACCCTGTACAACTGCAGTAGAACCTCCCTGCTCTTGTACTCAAATCCTTTTGCTATGAATGCCAACATACCATTTGCTTTCTTCACAGCCTGCTGCACCTGCATGCCTACTTTCAATGACTGGTGTACCATGACACCCAGGTCTCGCTGCATCTTCCCTTTTCCTAATCGGCTATCCCTTTAATCAGACCTTACTGGACTTTATCTTGCATTAAATGTTACACCTTTTATCCTATATCTGTACACTGTGAACAGCTCGATTGTGATCATGTATTGTCTTTCCGCTGACTGGTTAGCACGCAACAAAAGCTTTTCACTGTACCTCGGTACACGTGACAATAATAAATTAAAGTAAAAAAAAAACTAAACATGGATGGACAGTCTGTAGAAGGGCTCCGATCCAAAATGTCACCTATTCCTTTTTCTCCAGAGACACTGACTGTCCCGCTGAGTATCTCCAGCATTTTGTGTCTATCTTCAGTATTAACTGGCATCTGCAGTCCCTACCTACACATGGATGGGAAAGGTTGAAAGGTCAAACCTGGGCAGGTGGGACTAGTGTAGATATGGCATTTTGGTCAGCATGGGCAAGTTGGGCCAAAGGGCCTGTGTCCGTGCTGTGACTCGATGGTAGAATTAAACAATGAACATTTCTTTGGGGCTCCATCCCAATATATGGTGTGGAGCAGCAGCCAATAATGGCCAAGAATTCCACAGATGGTTCTGGAGGCCAAGTCAGTGGATATTTTTAAGGCAGAGATAGATAGATTCTTGATTAGTACAGGTGCCAGGCAGGGGAGAAGGCAGGAGAATGGGGTTAGGAGGGAGAGATAGATCAGCCATGACTGAATGGTGGAAAATACTTGATGGGCCGAATGGCCTAATTCTGCTCGTATCACTTATGAACTTAAAGCCCTGCCCCATGGTACGAGTTCATTCCAAGAGCTCTCCCGAGTTTGCCCCGGTTCGAACTCGGAGATTTACGATAATGGCCGCTCGTCGGTACTCGGAGCTCTCGTGGACATTTTTCAACATGTTGAAAAATCTTCAGGAGTCTTCCCCAGCTTACCTGCCGTTAGCGAGTCTTCCCGAGTGCCTGCCGTTAGCGTTACGAGCCGCTAAGAGACGTCCCCGAGCTCCGACGTACCTGCTACGTTCATTCTCCGTGCTTACCACGAGTTTGATTTTTTTTTAAACTCGGTAGAGCTCTTGGAATGAACTCGTACCGTGGGACAGGGCTATTATGAAGAATGTGTTTCAGCCTGCTGTCTGTCTTATCCCTGTGAGCTTACATAGTTCAGTTTAGAGATACAGCGTGGAAACAAGCCCTTCGGCCCACAGAGTCCGCACCGACCAGCGATCCCTGAACACTAATACTATCCTGCGCACACACCAGGAATATAAAATATTTTTACTAAAGCCGATTAACCTACAGACCTGCACGTCTTTGGAGTGTGGGAGGAAACCGGAGCACCCGGAGAAAACCCACGAGGGTCACGGGGAGACTACAAACTCCGTACAGACAGCATCCGTAGTCAGGATCGAACCCGTGTCTCTGGCAGTAACTCTACCGCTGTGTCACCAAGAATACTTAGTGGGTAGGAACACTGCAATGATAAATGATGTTCCCCGGAGTATGCACTTGTATTTTTCAAGGCGGTGACTAACAGATGGAAAAATAATGTTACTCCATTCCTGAAATACCATTGGGATTCTGACGGGCAAGGGATTGAGTTGGCCATCTGAAATATCTATCTATTTCAGTGTAACACTAACCCCTCTAGTATAAATGGGCTTCCATTACAATGACCTTCATGGGTTTCAATGAGGATTCCATTCAATATTCAGATAGCATTTTCCACTTAACAATCTTGGCATTGCCTTCATTGTACTTAACGCCAAACGCTGTTTGGCCTCATAAGTGATAGTAACAGAATTAGGCCATTCGGCCCATCAAGTCTACTCTGCCATTCAATCATGGCTGATCTATCTCTCCCTCTCAACCCCATTCTCCTGCCTTCTCCCCATAACCCCTGACAAGCTGCTGCAGTCAGGAGTTTAGTTTAGAGGTGGACAATAGGTGCAGTAGGCCATTCGGCCCTTCGAGCCAGCACCACCATTCAATGTGATCATGGCTGATCATCCCCAATCAGTGCCCAGATACAGTGTGGAAACAGGCACTTTGGCCCACCAAGCCCGCGCCAACCAGCCATCACCTTTTGTACACTAGTTCTATCCTGCACACACTAGGGTCAATTTGCAGATGCCTACAAACCTGCACGTCTTCGGAGTGTGGGAGGAAACCGGAGCACCTGAAGAAAACCCACGAGGTCACCGTTCAAACTCCGTACAGACAGCACCCGTAGTCAGGATCGAACCTGGACTCCAGCGCTGTGAGGCAGCAACTCTACCACCCGCCTCAGGTCTGAAGAAGGGTTTCATCCCAAAACATCGCCCATCCTTTTTCTCCAGAGATGCTGCCTGACCCACACGCTGTGAAACGTCACCTATCCATGTTCTCCACAGATGCTGCCTGACCCGCACACTAACACTATCCTACACACACTAGGGACAATTTTACATTCATAGCAAGTCAATTAACCTACAAACCTGTCTGACTTTGGAGTGTGGGAGGAAACCGGAGCACCCGGAGAAAACACACGCAGGTCATCGGACAACGTACAGACTCCGTACAGACAGCGCCCGTAGTCAGGATCAAACCCGGGTCTGTGGAGCTGTGAGGCAGCAACTCTATCACTGCCTGACCCGCTGAGTTACTCCAGCACTCTGTGAAACGTCACCTGTCCATGTTCTCCACAGATGCTGCCTGACCCGCTGAGTTACTCCAGCACTCGGTGTCTACCTTCTGCACTGTTCAATGGCCGTTTTCCATGCTATATGTTTTAATCAATTAACAGAAAATGGTGGAGGAACTCAGTGGATCGAACAGCATCTGCGGAGGGAATGGACAGCCAGCGTTTTGGTTCGGGTCCCTTTCTGGGTCATTAAATAAATCTTACAACGTGGATAGATGCAGGGTGTTTCTGCTAAAGCGCCAGTCACGATAAATGACAATTAGTTACTCTGTTCTGAATGTCTTTCCTGCTTTAACATATGTCACTGAAAAACTAACAGGGCTTCATATGTTCACAAAGTGCTTACAATCTGTCATCGTTTTCATCATTAAAGAAGTCCCAACAATGCATCAAAGTTGTCAGCACGGTGGCGCAGCGGTAGAGTTGCTGCCTCACAGCGCCAGAGGCCCGGGTTCCATCCGGACTACGGGTGCTGTCTGTACGGAGTTTGTACGTTCTCCCCGTGACCTGTGTGCCTCAGCTTTCTCCGGGTGACAATAGACAATAGGTGCAGGAGGAGGCCATTCGGCCCTTCGAGCCAGCACCGCCATTCAATGTGATCATGGCTGATCATCCCCAATCAGTACCCCGTTCCTGCCTTCTCCCCATATCCCCTGACTCCGCTATCTTTAAGAGCCCTATCTAGCTCTCTCTTGAAAGTATCCAGAGAAGCTGCGTCCACCGCCCTCTGAGGCAGAGAATTCCACAGACTCACCACTCTCTGTGAGAAAAAGTGTTTCCTCGTCTGTTCTAATTGGCTTACCCCTTATTCTTAAACTGTGGCCCCTGGTTCTGGACTCCCCCAACATCAGGAACATGTTGTTAAAGAAGGAACTGCAGATGCTGGAGAATCGAGGGTACACAAAAGGCTGGAGAAACTCAGCGGGTGCAACAGCATCTAAGGAGCGAAGGAGATAGGCGACGTTTCGGGTCTTGACCCGTGGTTCTGGACTCCCCCAACATCGGGAACATGTTTCCTGCCTCTAGCGTGTCCAAGCCCGTAACAATCTCCGGCCACCCCTGGACAGGGATGGGACACTCGGGAGGGGACGGGGGTGGTCCACTAGCAATTCAATGCGATCATGGCTGATCATCCACGATCGTTTCCTCCCGCACTCCAAAGACGTACAGGTTTGCAGGGTCACTGGCGTATATCTACCTCGTGTGTGTAGGGTAGTGTTAGTGCGCGGGGATCGCTGGTCGACGTGGACTCGGTGGGGAGAAGGGGCCTGTTTCTGCGCTGTCTACTCCCCTCAAGATTTTATACATCTCTGCACAATCTCCCCTCAGCCTCCTGTGCTCCAAGGAAAATATTGGCACTGACTCAATATTCTTTGCATGTTCTTGGCATTGACAAGTCTGTTCCTGGCCAGCGTAGTCTCCTCCTTCCTCGCCCGGCCAAGACTCTCAAGTCTAGGCATCGTTGTCAAGCTGGAAAGGGTACAGACATTTGCAAAGATGTTGCCAGGACTCAAGGGGCCTGAGCTACAGGGAGAGGTTGAGCAGGCTGGGACTCTATTCCTTGGAGTGCAGGAGGATGAGGGGTGAACTAAGAGAGGTGTGTAAAATCATGAGAGGAATAGATCGGGTAGACGCACTCTTTTATCCAGAGGGAATCGAGGACCAGAGGACATAGGTTTAAGTTGAAGGGGAAAAGATTTAATAGGAACCTGAGGAATAACTTTTTTATGCAAAGGGTGGTGGGATTATGGAACAAGCTGCCAGAGGAGGTAGTTCAGTCAGCTACAATCAATTAAGAAACAATTAGACAAGTACATGGATAGACAATAGACAATAGGTGCAGGAGTAGGCCATTCGGCCCTTCGAGCCAGCACCACCATTCAATGAGATCATGGCTGATCATCCCCAATCAGTACCCCGTTCCTGCCTTCTCCCCATATCCCCTGACTCCGCTATCTTTAAGAGCTCTATCTAGCTCTCTCTTGAAAGAATCCAGAGAACCTGCCTCCACCGCCCTCTGAGGCAGAGAATTCCACAGACTCACAACTCTCTGTGAGAAAAAATGTTTCCTCGTCTCCGTTCTAAATGGCTTACTCCTTATTCTTAAACTGTGGCCCCTGGTTCTGGACTCCCCCAACATCAGGAACATGTTTCCTGCCTCTAGCGTGTCCAAACCCTTCATAATCTTAGGACAGGTTTGGAGGGACAGGTTTGGAGGGATATGGGCCAAGTGCTGGCAGGTGGGATTAGTGTAGATGGGACACGTTGGTCGTTATGGGCAAGTTTCCATATCTGTTTCGTGTGTGAAGGGCCAGTTTCCATGCTGTTGATTCTATGACGAGCCCACTTTCAGTAGAGAGGCGAGGATTTCATAATCTCGGAGAGACGGCTTTGCAAAGTGCCGTTCCCCTTGGGTCTGAGGAGAACAATTCTCAGTGTGAAATCGTCAGAAAATAGATTACTTCTCTCTTAATAAATAAAATACTGTTAATCCCTGGCTTCGAGTCAAACTTGTTATCTCCATAGAAGACGCACAGTGGCTGGAGTAACTCAGCGGATCAGACGGCATCGTTACAGATGCCCTGCAGAAACGGAAGCCCCAGCGATCCCCGCACACTAACACTATCCTACACACACTAGGGACAATTTTACATTCATAGCAAGTCAATTAACCTACAAACCTGTCCGACTTTGGAGTGTGGGAGGAAACCGGAGCACCCGGAGAAAACACACGCAGGTCATCGGGACAACGTACAGACTCCATACAGACAGCACCCGTAGTCGGGATTAAACCCGGGTCTCTGAGGCAGCAACTCTACCGCTGCTTAACCTGCTGTGTTACTCCAGCGCTCTGTGAAACGTCACCTATCCATGTTCTCCACAGATGCTGCCTGACCCGCTGAGTTACTCCAGCACTCTGTGAAACGTCACCTATCCATGTTCTCCACAGATGCTGCCTGACCCGCTGAGTTACTCCAGCACTCTGTGAAACGTCACCTATCCATGTTCTCCACAGATGCTGCCTGACCCGCTGAGTTACTCCAGCACTCTGTGAAACGTCACCTATCCGTGTTCTCCACAGATGCTGCCTGACCCGCTGAGTTACTCCAGCACTCTGTGAAACGTCACCTATCCGTGTTCTCCACAGATGCTGCCTGACCCGCTGAGTTACTCCAGCACTCTGTGAAACGTCACCTATCCATGTTCTCCACAGATGCTGCCTGACCCGCTGAGTTACTCCAGCACTGTGTCTATCTTCTGCGCAGAGCTGGGCAGCACATTTGGGTGGCGTAGCAGTAGAGTTACTGCCTTACCGTAGCAGGGTAAATGTGTCCATATTCTGAGCGGCACGGTGGCGCAGCGGTAGAGTCGCTCCCTTACCCGTGACCACGTGGGTTTTCTCCGAGATCTTCAGTTTCCTCCCACAAGTCCTCCTAGACGTGCAGGTTTGCAGGTTAATTGGCTTTGGTGAACATTGGAAAAATTGTCGCTAGTTGTGTAGGCTGTTTGCCCGCTGTATCTCTAAAGTCTAAAACTGATCTTGCAGCCGAGTTGAAATCAGATAAAGCTCCAAATATTGGAAATGTGAAGAGAAGAGAAAGAAATACTGAAAATCCCCAGCATGTCAGGCAACATCTGTGTCATCAAGCAACATCTGCTTTTTAAATTTTACAACAGAATGTTTTCTGCACTTCCCGCAATATGTGCGATGTTTATTTCCGATCATCGACTGATGGCATCGTGACAGTCGGCATTCTGGTTTCAGTTTATCATTGTCACGTGTACCGAGGTACAGTGAAAAGCTAAAGTGTTTTCCGATCAAATCAGATTTGATTTATTTTAGTTTAGAGATACAGTACCACCTTTGTGACATCTGCAAATTTGCTAATGTGTACTAATTTGCTAATCATTTAATGATTCAGACGAAGGGGTTAAAAGTAACACTAGCAAACTTGCAGATGACACAAAGCTGGGCACAGTGTGAACTGTGAGGAGGATGCTATGAGGATGCAGGGTGACTTGGACAGGTTGGGTGAGTGGGCAGATGCATGGCAGATGCAGTTTAATGTGGATAAGTGTGAGGTAATCCACTTTGGTAGCAAAAACAGGAAGGCAGATTATTATCCGAATGGTGTCAAGTTAGGAAACGCGGAAGTATAATGAGATCTGAGGGTCCTTGTTCATCAATGAATGAAAGTAGGCATGCAGGTGCAGCAGGTAGTGAAGAAAGCTAGTGCCATGTTGGCCTTCATAACTAGTTGAGCATAGGAGCAAAGAGGTCCTTCTACAGTTGCACAGGGCCCTAGTGAGACCACACCTGGAGTATTGTTCTCCAAATTTGAGGAACGACATTCTTGCTATTGAGGGAGTGCATTATAAGGTTCACAAGGTTAATTCCCAGGATGGCGGGACTGTCATATGTTGAAAGAATGGAGCGACTGGGCTTGTGAACACTGGAATTTAGAAGGATGAGAGGGCATCTTATTCAAAAAATATAAGATTATTAAGGGTTTGGACACACTAGAGGCAGGAAACATGTTCCCAATGTTGGGGGAGTCCAGAACCAGGGGCCACAGTTTAAGAATAATGAGTAAGCCATTTAGAACGGAGACGAGGAAACATTTTTTCACCCAGAGAGTGGTGAGTCTGTGGAATTCTCTGCCTCAGAGGGCAATGGAGGCCGGTTCTCTGGATGCTTTCAAGAGAGAGCTAGATAGAGCTCTTAAAGATAGAGGAGTCAGGGAATATGGGGAGAAGGCAGGAACGGGGCACTGATTGTGGATGATCAGCCATGATCACAGTGAATGGCGGTGCGGGATTGAAGGGCCGAATGGCCGTTTAGACCACCAAATCTACGTCGACAAGCGATCCCCGTACACTAACACTATCCTACACACTCGGGCAAGTTACAATTATACCAAGCCAATTAACCTACACACCTGTATGTCTTTGAATTGCGGAAGGAAACCAGAGCACCCAGAGAAAACCCACGTGGTCGCAGGGAAAATGTACAAACTCTGTACAGACAGCACCCGTAGACAGGATGGAAGCCGGGTCCCTGGCGCTGTGAGGCGGCAACTCTACCGCTGCGCCACCGTGCCGCCCAAAAGACCATAAGTAAATGCAATTAAGCTAAATTATAACAGGTAACTGTAAATGTTGGAAGGAACTGCAGATGCTGGTTAAACACGAGATAGACATAAAGTGCTGGAGGAACTCGGCGGGTCAGGCAGCAACACTGCAGAAAAGGAATAGGTGGCGTTTCGGTGGCCGATTAGGAAAAGGGGAGATGCAGCGAGACCTGGGTGTCATGGTACACCAGTCATTGAAAGTAGGCATGCAGGTGCAGCAGGCTGTGAAGAAAGCAAATGGTATGTTGGCATTCATAGCAAAAGGATTTGAGTACAAGAGCAGGGAGGTTCTACTGCAGTTGTACAGGGTTTGGTGAGGCCACACCTGGAGTATTGCGTACAGTATTGCTCTCCAAATCTGAGGCAAGACATTCTTGCCATAGAGGGAGTACAGAGAAGGTTCACCAGACTGATTCCTGGGATGTCTGGACTTTCATATGAGGAAAGACTGGATAGACTCGGCTTGTGCTCGCCAGAAGATTGAGGGGGGATCTTGTAAAAACTTACAAAATTCTTAAGGGGTTGGACAGGCTAGATACAGGAAGATTGTTCCCGATGTTGGGGAAGTCCAGAACAAGGGGTCACAGTTTAAGGATAAGGATTTCTTTAGGACCGAGATGAGGAAAACATTTTTCACACAGAGAGTGGTGACTCTCTGGAATTCTCTGCCGCAGAAGGTAGTTGAGGCCAGTTAATTGACTATATTTAAGAGTGAGTTAGATGTGGCCCTTGTGGCTTAAGGGATCAGGGGGTATGGAGAGAAGGCAGGTACAGGAATGATCAGCCATGATCACATTGAATGGCGGTGCTGGCTCGAAGGGCTGAATGGCCTACTCCTGCACCTATTTTCTAAGTTTCTATGTTTCGGGTCCACCATTAAATCATGACTGATCTATCTCTCCCTCTCATCCCTATTCTCCTGCCTTCTCCCCATAACCCCTGTAACTGCATAACTTCACGTTGCAGCTATATAAGACGTTGGTGAGACCGCATTTAGAGTATTCTGTTCAGTTTTGGTCACCATGTTATCGGAAAGATGTTGTCAAGCTGGAAAGGGTGCAGAGACGATTCACGAGGATGTTGCCAGGACTCGAGGACCTGAGCTCCAGGGAGAGGTTGAGCAGGCTGGGACTCTATTCCTTGGAGCGCAGGAGGATGAGGGGTGATCTTATAGAAGTGTACAAAATCATGAGAGGAATAGATTGGGTAGATGCACAGAGTCTCTTGCCCAGAGTAGGTGAAGGTGAGTAGGGGGGGGGGGGGGGTGAGATTTAATTGATTAGTATGGGTGTCAGGGGTTCTGGGGAGAAGGCAGGAGAATGGGGTGAGAAAGGAGAGACAGATCAGCCATGATTGAATGGCGGAGTGGACTTGATGGGCCGAATGGCCTAGTCCTACTCCAATTCCTTAAGACCTCAATAGGAACCCGAGGGGTAACCATATTGTACACAAAGGGTGGTGGGTGTATGGAACAAGTTGCCTGAGGAGGTAAGTGAGGCTGGGACTATCCCAATGTTCAAGAAACAGTTAGACAGGTATATGGATAGGACAGGTTTAGAGGGATATGGACCAAGCGCACGCAGGTGGGACGTGTAGTTGGGCCGAAAACGTGCTGGTTTGTAGATTAATTGGATTCTGTAAGCATTGTGGTATAACAATACTTATACTAAGTATAACCTGGAGTATTGTGTGCAGTTTTGGTCCCCTAACTTGAGGAAGGACAATCTTGCCATTGATTAATTCCCGGGATGGCGGGACTGTCATATGCTGAGAGAATGGAGCGGCTGGGCTTGTACACTCTGGAGTTTAGAAGGATGAGAGGGAATCTTATTGAAACATATAAGATTGTTAAGGGTTTGGACACGCTAGAGGCAGGAAACATGTTCCCGATGTTGGGGGAGTCTAGAACCAGGGGCAGCAGTTTAAGAATAAGGAGTAAGCCATTTAGAACGGAGACGAGGAAACACTTTTTCACACAGAGTGGTGAGTCTGTGGAATTCTCTGTCTCGGAGGGTGGTGGAGGCCGGTTCTCTGGATACTTTCAAGACAGAGCTAGATAGGGCTCTTAAAGATAGTGGAGTCAGGGGATATGGGGAGAAGGCAGGAACGGGGTACTGATTGGGGATGATCAGCCATGATCACATTGAATGGCGGTGCTGGCGCGAAGGGCCGAAAGGCCTGCACCTATTGTCTATTGGAAACAGGTTGTTTAGACCACCAAGTCCACGCCGACCAGCGATCCCCGTACACTAATGCCCCTGTCCCACTTAGGAAACCTGAACGGAAGCCTCTGGAGAATTTGTGCCCCACCCAAGGTTTCCGTGCAGTTCCCGGAGGTTTCGTCCTCCGGCAACCACCTTCAACTAGCATCGCAACCGGCTTTGACTAAAAAATTACCGATTTTTAAAACGTTAAACCACTTTCGACCATTAGGGAGACTGACAAAAACCCCCGGGAACCGCGCGGAAACCTTGGGTGGGGCGCAAAGTCTCCAGAGGTTTCCGTTCATGTTTCCTAAGTGGGACAGGGGCTTTAACACTACCCTACACACTCGGGGCAAGTTATAATGATGGGGAGAAGGCAGGAATGGGGTACTGATTGGGGATGATCAGCCATGATCACATTGAACGGTGGTGCTGGCTTGAATGTATATAGTCTATTGTAATTTTCGCCGAGTGAGTTGGATAGAACTGGTGTACGAGGTGATCGCTGGTCGGTGCGGGCGCGGCTGGCCAAAGGGCCCGTTTCAACGCTGATCTCTAAAACTAAAAGCTAAAACTAAAGGAAAAAAATTTCATGAACAGTAATTCTTTCGCACCTTGGTTACCTCTGGCAGGATTTGAGGCAGAGAGCTGTAAGCCGCTTTATCCAAAAGAAAAACTATAACTTTATTTAGAAAGGATTCTAAAGTCAAATTATGGAGTGGTTCCAAGTATCAGTGACACACTGCAAACCCTTCATCACGATGCTCTCTCTCTGTGTGGAGACTCTCTGTTTGTCAAATCTCTTTGTTTTTACATCGGTATAAATCATGCTGAACGCTGGCATGACATTATCCCGACAAAGATTTTATTCCCCATACGCTGCCGAGACTGATGCCGATCATCTTGGACCAGTTGCTAAAGCACAGATATTTTTTAAAATGTTTTAATTTGGGTTTATGAGCAAGGAGGTCCTTCTGCAGTTGTACAGGGTCCTGGTGAGACCACACCTGGAGTATTGTGTGCAGTTTTGGTCTCCTAATTCGAGGAAGGACATTCTTGCTATTGAGGGAGTGCAGCGTGGGTTTACAAGGTTATTTCCCGGATGGCAGGACTGACATATGATACAAGACTGGGCTTGTATTCACTGGAATTTAGAAGGATAAGAGGGGATCTTATAGAAATATATAAAATTCTTAAGGGATTGTGCAAGCTAGATGCAGGAACAATGTTCCCGATGTTGGGGGAGCCCAGAACCAGGGGTCACAGTTTAAGAATAAGGGGTCGGCCATTTAGGACTGAGATGAGGAAAAACCTTTTCACCCAGAGAGTTGTGAATCTGTGGAATTATCTGCCACAGAAGGCAGTGGAGACCAATTCACTGGATGTTTTCAGCTCTTTAGATTTAGAATTAGCTCTTGTGGCTAATGGAATCATGGGGAGAAAGCAGGAACGGGGCACTGATTTTGGATGATCAGCCATGATTATGTTGAAAGGCGCTGCTGGCTCGAAGGGCCAAATGGCCGACTCCTGCATCTAGTTTCTATGTTTCAATGTTAATTTGGCTTTGGTAAGATTGTAAATTGTTCCTGGTGTGTAGTGTTAATATGCCGGGATCGCAGGTCGGTGCGGACTCAGTGGGACAAATGGTATGTTTCCACCCTGTATCTCTGAACTAGGTGACGTTTCACAGAGTGCTGGAGTAACTCAGCGGGTCAGGCAGCATCTGTCTTTTTATTGTCTCAGTTTATAATCTGTTTTTCAGAGTGTTTGTCCATTATGTGAAAGGGGTATTTACTTTTTTTGGAAATTTTAAAGTCCAATAATTGACTATTTAGCAGATGATTGGAGACAACTGCAAGGCTGCCCGAGTCACTGGAAGGCAATTCCCAACTAGAACAGAAGGCTTCCGATTATACAGCTGTATTAAAGGCAGATACGGTGACAGATCTTGCCATGTTTCCTGACCTTCTGGATGTTTACTATAGATTAGTGATACAGTACGGTAAAGGTCCTTTAGCCCACCAAGCCTGCGCCAACCTGCGATGCCCACACACCTTCGATCCTGACTACAGGTGCTGTCTGTACGGAGTCTGTATGTTCTCCCCGTGACTGGGTGGGTTTTCACCGGGTGCTCCGGTTTCCTCCCACACTCCAAAGACATGCGGGTTTGTAGGTTAATTGGCTTCTGTAAAATTTGGGAAATAGTCAATAGACAATAGGTGCAGGAGTAGGCCATTTGGCCCTTTGAGCCAGCACCGCCATTCAATGTGATCATGGCTGATCATCCCCAATCAGTACCCCGTTCCTGCCTTCTCCCCATATCCCCTGACTCCGCTATCTTTAAGAGCCCTATCTAGCTCTCTCTTGAAAGCATCCAGAGAACCTGGCCTCCACCGCCCTCTGATGCAGAGAATTCCACGGACTCACAGCTCTCTGTGTGAAAAAGTGTTTCCTCGTCTCCGTTCTAAATGCCTTACTCCTTATTCTTAAACTGTGGCCCCTGGTTCTGGACTCCCCCAACATGGGGAACATGTTTCCTGCCTTTAGCGTTCCGCGTGTGTGTAGGGCAGTTTTCTTGTGCGGGGTGATCGCTGGTTGGGCGCAAGGCGTTTGTCTCAGCACTAAAGTCTACATCCATCAATCAGAATGAGCACTTTAAGAGTCAAAACCAATTTCCAACAACTTTATTGCAGATCCCACTGAAAAAAGTTCAAAACACTCTTGAATAGAACCAAAGAAACAATGAAAATAGGTGCAGGAGGAGGCCATTCGGCCCTTCGAGCCAGCACCGCCATTCATTGTGATCATGGCTGATCATCCCCAATCAATAACCCGTGCCTGCCTTCTCCCCATATCCCTTGATTCCACCAGCCCCTAGAGCTCTATCCAACTCTCTCTTAAACCCATCCAGTGATTTGGCCTCCACTGCCCTCTGTGGCAGGGAATTCCACAAATTCACAACTCTCTGGGTGAAAAGCGTTTTTTCTCACCTCAGTCTTAAATGGCCTCCCCTTTATTCTAAGACTGTGTGGCCCCTGGTTCTGGACTCGCCCAACATTGGGAACATTTTTTCCTGCATCTAGCTTGTTCAGTCCTTTTACAATTTTATATGTTTCTATAACATATAGTGTTGCTACAATATTAATCTTGTTTGTGTCTCGCCGCAGTTGCGTGCAACAGGGCAGCGGATGTTTGCTTGATCTGCCAGGAATGCGTTTGAAATGGAAAACAGCTTCAGCTTCGCGACAATCAGTGCGGGGCTGAATGGGAAAGATAGTTGCTCACATTCCATATCTAAATTAACTTCTGTGTTCCATGAAAGTGTAGGTTGTGGGAGACCTACTTACCACCTGCTGCTCAACTTTAATTCGCTTTCAGAAGCGAGTTTGCAGCACCGCGGGCGTCGGTGCCTTCAGCCAAAAGCGCGGAGCGCACAGTGTGCGCTTTGTCCCTTTGTTTCCCCGCTTGCTCAGTCAAGGTGAAAGAAAAGATTTCAAAGAGTTGGAGCCTTGCGGTGGAGTTTCATTTAGTTTTCTGTCACGTGTACCGAGGTACAGTGAAAAGTTATTTAGTTGCGCGCTAACCAATTCAAGAGAGTTTATTGTCGTGTGTCCCGGATAGGACAATGATATTCTTGCTTTGCTTCAGCACAACGGAACATAGTAGGCATTAATACAGAACAGATCAGTGTGTCCATATACCATTATAGAAATATATACACACATGAATAAATAAGCAGATAAAGTGCAAATAAACAGATAATGGTCTATTAATGTTTTAGACATAGACAATAGGTGCAATAGTAGGCCATTCGGCCCTTCGAGCCAGCACCACCATTCAATGTGATCATGGCTGATCATCCCCAATCAGTACCCCGTTCCTGCCTTCTCCCCCTATTCCCTGACTCCGCTATTTTCAAGAGCCCTATCTAGCTCTCTCTTGAAAGTATCCAGAGAACCGGCCTCCACCGACCTCTGAGGCAGAGAATTCCACAGACTCACAACTTTCGGTGTGAAAAGGTGTTTCCTCGTCTCCGTTCTAAATGGCTTACTCCTTATTCTTAAACTGTGGCTCCTGGTTCTGAACTCGCCCAACATCGGGAACATGTTTCCTGCCTCTAGCGTGTCCAAACCCTTAATGATCTGACTGTTTTGTTTCAATTGAGTTTAATGGCCTGATGGGTGTGGGGAAACAGTTATTCCTGAACCTGGACGTTGCAGGGAGATGAGTGTGTGGCCAGGATGGTGTGGGTCCTTGAGGTTTTGGCTGCCTTTTTGAGGCAGCGACTGTGATAAATCCCCTCGATGGAAGGGAGGTCAGAGCCGATGATGGACTGGGTAGTGTTTACTACTTTTTGTAGTCTTTTCCGCTCCTGGGCGCTCAAGTTGCCGAACCAAGCCACGATGCAACCGTCAGCATGCTCTCTACTGTGCACCTGTAGAAGTTAGAGAGAGTCCTCCTTGAAAGACAACACGTGATTTACAATCGACCCATTTACAGTGTACAGACACATGATAATGGAATAACGTTTGGAGGAGATCACAGTAAGAAACTAGTGTAGTAAGCGCTTGTAATGGAAGGTAGACAAAAAGCTGGGGAAACTCAGCGGGTGAGGCAGCATCTATGGAGCGAAGGAATAGGTGACATTTTGGGTCGAGAGC
This sequence comes from Okamejei kenojei, assembly GCA_035221665.1. Taxonomy (NCBI): domain Eukaryota; kingdom Metazoa; phylum Chordata; class Chondrichthyes; order Rajiformes; family Rajidae; genus Okamejei; species Okamejei kenojei. Next base: position 3,989,565 of record CM069133.1, read on the forward strand.
CTTCTTCAGACTGAAATGTCAACCTGAAACGTCACCTATTCCTTCGCTCCATTGATGCTGCCTCTCCCGCTGAGTTTCTCCAGCTTTATGTCTATCTTCGACTTTTCCAGCATCTGCAGTTCTTTCTTAAGCGACATGTGTTGTGGATCTGATTCTGTGGCTCGCACGCAAAAATAGTCACCTGGACTGGGCACCATTTTGGAAACTCAACGACAATGGACACGAAATGTCCTTTTTAGAGTTGCTGCCTCACAGCGCCTGAGACGCGGGTTCGATCCTGACTACGGGTGCTCTCTGCAGGGTTCGTACGTTCTCCCCGTGACCATGCGGGTTTCCTCCGGGTGCTGTGGTTTCCTCCCCACACTCCAAAGACGTACAGGGTTGTAGGTAAGGAAGCACTAGAAGCAGGAAACATGTTCCCGATATTCGGAGAGTCCGCAACCAGGGGCCACAGTTTAAGAATGAGTAAGCCATTTAGAATGGAGACGAGGAAACACTTTTTCACACAGTGATTTGTGAGTCTGTGGAATTCTCTGCCTCAGAGGGCGGTGGAGGCCGGTTCTCTGGATGCTTTCTAGAGAGAGCTAGATAGGGCTCTTAAAGATAGCGGAGTCAGGGGATATGGGAAGATGGCAGGAACGGGGTACTGATTGGGGATGATCAGCCATGATCACAGTGAATGGCGGTGCTGGCTCGAAGGGCCGAAAGGCCTACTCCTGCACCTATTGTCTATTAACTATTGCAGTGCCACAGGTTTTAGACACAGCACTCAACAGATAATATAATTAATGAACAAATAAAAAGTTCAATAAATAAAACATCCAACCTAGAGCAAAAGCAGTCTAAACCTTTCCTATCTATGCAGCCATCTAGGTGTCTTTTAAATGCCGTTATTGTCCCAGCCTCAACTACCTCCTCTGACAGCTCATTCCATACACCCACCACCCTCCGTGTGGAAAAGTTGCCCTTCAGGTTCCTATTAAATCTTTTCCCCTCACCTTGAACCCTTGTCCCCTGGTTCTTGATTCCCCTACTCTGGGTAAAGGTTTGTGCATTTACCCGATCTATTTAGTTGGTCCCTTAAATTTCAATGGATTTTATCCGACTCTCTCTGGAAGTGAGGCCAGCAGCATCATCAAGGACCAGTCGCACCCCGGCCACTCCCTCTTCTCCCCTCTCCCATCGGGCAAGAGGTACAGAAGTGTGAAAACGCACACCTCCAGATTCAGGGACAGTTTCTTCCCAGTTGTTATCAGCCAACTGAACCATCCTACCACAACCAGAGAGCAGTGCTGAACTACTATCTACCTCATTGGTGACCCTCGGACTATCCTTGATCGGCTTAACCTTGCACTAAACGTTATTCCCTCATCATGTATCTGTACACTGTAAACGGCTCGATTGTAATCATGTATTGTCTTTCCGCTGACTGGTTAGCACGCAACAAAAACTTTTCACTGTACCTCGGTACACGTGACAATAAACTACCTTACGTCTACGACAGTCGGACAATACAATGTCTCAGTGTCGAAGACAAACACAAAATGCTGGAGCAACTCAGCGGGACAGGCAGCATCTCTGGAGAGAAGGAATTGGTGACGTTTCAGTTCGAGATCCCGACCACAATGTCTCTGTGTCTCTGGAGCAAATACCATGCGGGGAGACACTGGGAAAGGAACTCCTACCTGATCTCCCGGTTGCTCAACACTTCATCTCCCCCTCCCATTCCCACACTGACCTTTCTGTCCTGGGCCTCCTCCATTGTCAGAGTGAGGCCCAGCGCAAATTGGAAGGAGCAGCACCTCATATTTTGCATGGGTAGTTTACACCCCAGCGGTCTGAACATAGACTTGTCTAACTTCAAATAGCCCCTGCTTTCCCTCTCTCTGCATCCCCTCCCTCTCCCCAGTTCTCCCACCAGTCTCTGTGTCTCCGACTACATTCTATCTCTTTCCTTTGTTGCTCCCAGCCAACAACGGTTCTACATTTTATTTCATCTCCATTCCCTTTATCCTATTTTCACACCTTACACATCCTTATCTATGTACCTTCCACTCTCTTGACATCAGTCTGAGGAAGGGTCTCAACCCGAAACGTCACCTATTCCTTCTCTCCACAGATGCTGCCTGACCCGCTGAGTTACTCCAGCACTCTGTGAAACGTCACCTATCCATGTTCTCCACAGATGCTGCCTGACCCGCTGAGTTACTCCAGCACTCTGTGAAACGTCACCTATCCATGTTCCCCACAGATGCTGCCTGACCCGCTGAGTTACTCCTGCGTTGTGTGTCTATCTGGAGAAGGTATACTCTGTTTGGAATTTACGTCATTACTTTTACAACCTGCCATTTCCATAACCTTCTGCAGATGCCATGGTAGTTTAAAGTCTTTTCCAAGTAAAGGGGCATATTCTTTGACAGAACCATCAACTATCTTTTCACCAGCTCTCTGGTTTAGCAGTTTATCCATTAATTCTAAAGCGTGCTGCAAATCATAGGGATTCTACGCCTATTAAATCAGACAGACACAATCATTTTGTCATGGCAGAGGTATGTACTGAAGGCTGAGGGGCCCAGGAAAGGCTGGTGGCATGTCCACAAACACACCAATTGCTAACAATTTTAACTCTAGTGGGAGAGTCTAGGACCAGAGGCCACAGCCCAGGAATAAAAGGAGTTTAGAAGGATGAGAGGGAATCTCATTGAAACATATAAGATTATTAAGGGTTTGGGGTGGGAGATTGCAACCTTCACGTGGTCCGCCCTGTTTCAACGAATGCAATTAACCCAGCGTGCACAATCAAGTGAGATCAAATAGAACAAGTTGTCCTACAACATTAGGCCGTGCACGCCATACGCAAGAAGAAGAAGTTAAGGGCTTGGACACGCTAGAGGCGGGAAACATGTTCCCGACGTTGGGGGAGTCCAGAACCAGGGGCCACAGTTTAAGACTAAGGAGTAAGCCATTTAGAACTGAGACGAGGAAACACTTTTTCTCACAGAGAGTGGTGAGTCTGTGGAATTCTCTGCCTCAGAGGACAGTGGAGGCATGTTCTCTGGATACTTTCAAGAGAGAGCCAGATTGGGCTCCTCAAGATAGCGGAGTCAGGGGATATGGGGAGAAGGCAGGAACGGGGCACTGATTGGGGATGTTCAGCCATGATCACATTGGCTCAAAGGTTCCGAATGGCCTACTCCTGCACCAGTTGTCTATTGTCTGTTGTCTATTGACATCCCTTCTGGAATGAGATGGGGAGGGTTTTTTTTAGTCAGAGGGTGGTGAATCTGTGGAATTCTTTGCCACAGATGGCTGTGAAGGCCACAAGTCAATGGATATTTTTACAGTGGGGATTGGCAGATATTTGATCAGTACGGGTGTCTGGGGTTCCGGGGAGAAGGCAGGAGAATGGGGTTTGGAGGGAGAGATAGATCAGCCATAATTGAATGGAGGAGTAGACTTGATGGGCCGAATGGCCTAATTCTGCTCCTATCACTACCAGCATGAATTCCACTTTCCATTCCCAATCTGATCTTTCTGTCCTGGACCTCCTCCATTGCCAATATTTAAGAAACATTTAGACAGGTACATGGATAGCACAGGTTTATAGAGATATGGGACAAATGCAGGCAGGTAGGAATAGTACAGATGGGACATGTTGGTCGGTGTGGGCCAGTTGGGCTGAAGTGTCTATTTCCACACTGTATCACTCTATGACTCTAACCCGAAACATCACCTATCCATGTTCTCCAGAGATACTGCCTGACCCACTGAGTTACTCCAGCACTCTGTGAAACGTCACCTATCCATGTTCTCCACAGATGCTGCCTGACCCGCTGAGTTACTCCAGCACTCTGTGAAACGTCACCTATCCATGTTCTCCACAGATGCTGCCTGACCCGCTGAGTTACTCCAGCACTCTGTGAAACGTCACCTATCCATGTTCTCCACAGATGCTGCCTGACCCGCTGAGTTACTCCGGCACTCTGTGAAACGTCACCTATCCATGTTCTCCACAGATGCTGCCTGACCCGCTGAGTTACTCCAGCACTCTGTGAAACGCCACCTATCCATGTTCTCCACAGATGCTGCCTGACCCGCTGAGTTACTCCAGCACTCTGTGAAACGTCACCTATCCATGTTCTCCACAGATGCTGCCTGACCCGCTGAGTTAGTGTGCTTTGAAGCAGGAGTGACACGATGAATAGCACAGCATTGAGACTGTGGCGAGACGGCTGGTGAGTTAGAGGGCGTCACTGCGCTCGGCAGTGCTCACTCCTAAACGGCACCACTGCAGCCGAGACTCCATTCTGTTGCCACATTTGGTGCAAACATCTGTTTCCTGGAGGATAAAGGCACTCGTTTCTAGGCTGAGGGAGGTTCAACGCGGCATGACAAATGAGGGGCGCAGCGGCAGAGAACACGGGATGGGTTTTTGTTCCTTCAGAGCGCCACTGGCCAATTCCAGTCACATATGGCAGCAGCAGAGCTTTCCGTCCATCTGCTCGGCGCGGGAAACTGGGAGTTATGATCCATCTCTAAACATCTCATTTACCAGCCATTTAGTTCATTCTAAGAGCGCAATTCATCCTCATTAATTGGTCGTTCCTCCGCAGAGCAGCACAGCGAGGGTGTGTGGGGATGAGGGGAATCCCACTTGTTTAAAACAGACAAGGATGGCGAGGACACGTGCTCTGTATGAGAAACATTACTCTGGTCAGGTATCTGTGAAAAATGCCCAACGCCCAAAATCACCGGCTCCTCACCCCCCCTCCATTGAGTCTGTCCAGAGGAAAGCGATGATTGTGAAAGGGCGCACAGCATCGTCAAGGACTGCTCTCACCCCAACCACGGGCTGTTTGCCTCCCTCCCCATCCGGGAGGTGCTACAGGTCGCTCCGTTCCCGGACTAGCAGGTTCAGGAACAGCCTCTTCCCTGCGGCTGTTACACTACTTAACTCTGCAACTCGGTGATTGCCAGTCACCCCCCCCCCCCCCCCAGACACTCCTCCCCCAGTGACTGATCGCTCCCCCGAACATTGCACTACTGCTATTGTATATATATATATATATTCTACCTCTGTTTACACAGTATATATGATCCACAACATACTTAATGCTTGCTGCACTAATACTTCTGTCTCTACTGCATATATCCCACCCAGTGTCCCACAATGTCCCACTCTACATACATTCCCCCACCTATAGTGCCCCCTTATCTTTAGACTACTGTATACATCCTACTCTTACTGCCTACTCTGCTCCACTGCTCTTTCTTAGATATTATTCCAGCACATGTGCTGTTTTTGCACTTCTGGTTAGATGCTAACTGCATTTTGTCGTCTCTGTACTTGCACTCTGCACAATGACAATAAACTTCAATCTAATCATATCTAATCTAATTATTCCCTCATCTAGTGTCCATACACCACCAGACTCAGGAACAGCTTCTTCCCCTCTGTTATCAGGCTTCTGAACGGCCCTTCCATAAGCTAGGGTACTGTCCGATTCACATCTATCCTATTGCGGACATTGGACTTTGTCTCTGGAACTGATGCGCTACAATGCTGAGAACTATATTCTGCACTCTGTAGAGACTATAGACAATAGGTGCAGGAGTAGGCCATTCGGCCCTTCGAGCCAGCACCGGCATTCACTGTGATCATGGCTGATCATCCACATCAGTACCCCGTTCCTGCCTTCTCCCCATATCCCCTGACTCCAATATCTTTAAGAGCCCTATCTACCTCTCTCTTGAAAGTATCTGGAGAACCGGCCTCCACCACCCTCGGAGGCAGAGAATTCCACACACTCACCACTCTCTGTGAGAAAAAGAGTTTCCTCCCCTTTGCTCTACCTATTGTACTGGAGTTTGACGATGGTATATGGTGTTAGAGTCACACAGCGTGGAAACAGACCCTTCGGCCCAACTTGCCCACTCCGTCAACATGTCCCATCTACACTAGTCCCACCTGCCTGCATTTGGCCCATATCCCTCTAAACCTGGCCTATCCATGTACCTGTCTAAATGTTTCTTAAATGTTGGGATAGTCCCAACCTCAACTACCTCCTCTGGCAGTTTGTTCCACCACCCTCTGTGTGAAAAGGTTACCCCTCAGATTCCTATTCAATCTTTTCCCCTTCACTTCCAAACCCGCACGTCTTGGTGATGTGAGATGGAAACCGGAGCACCAGGAGTAAACCCACGCAGGTCGCGGGGAGAAGTCCAAACTCCGTACAGACGGCACATGTAGTTGGGATGGAACCCGGGTCTCTGGCGCTGCGAGGCAGCAACTCTGCCTCCATTGTGTTTGAGTGCTTGTGTATACGTACACCTCCTTGTGTATGGACTAGCTGTATAGTCCAAGTGATTGCTTCACCATCTGTCAAGGCTTGTGGGACAAGTTACCACCTGCTCCATACACACTAGGGACAATTTTCAGAGAGCAATTAACCTAATTCCACAGCAAACAGATGCTTCGGGGCCAACCAAAAACTCACGACTTTGCGAAGTGGGAGGAAACCGGAGCGCCCGGAGAAAACCCACGCGGTCAAGGGGAGAACGTACAAACTCCGTACAGACGGCACCCGTAGGCGGCGTTCAACCCGGGCCTCCGGCGCTGTGAGGCAGCAACTCTACCGCTGCGCCACCGTGTCACTCAAGTACATTGTAAAACCAGTAATACATTGAATTTCACACTTTTTATAGACAATAGACTCACCACTCTCTGTGAGAAAAAGTGTTTCCTCGTCTCTGTTCTAAATGGCTTACTCCTTATTCTTAAACTGTGGCCCCTGGTTCTGGACTCCCCCAACATCGGGAACATGTTTCCTGCCTCTAGCGTGTCCAAACCCTTAACAATCTTATATGTTTCAATGAGGGTCCCTCATCCTTCTAAACTTGCATTAAAATGTTCCCAGTACCTTTCTGTTAAAATAGAGAGAGTACAGAGGAGATTTACTAGAATGTTGTAAAGAAGGAACTGCAGATGGAGAATCGAGGGTACACAAAAAGCTTTTAGAATGTTGCCTGGGATCCAGCAACTATGTTACAGAGAAAGGTTGAACAAGTTAGGTCTTTATTCTTTGGAGCGCAGAAGGTTAAGGGGGGACTTGATTGAGGTCTTTAAAATGATGAAAGGGATAGACAGAGTTGACGTGGATACGTTTTTCCCATTGAGGGTAGGGAAGATTCAAACAAGAGGGCATGACATGAGAATTAAGGGACAGAACGTTTAGGGATAACGTGAGGGAGAACTTCTTTACTCAGAGGGTGGTGGCTGTGTGGAATGAGCTTCCAGCAGAAGTGGTGGAGGCAGGATCGATTTTAACATTTAAAAGTAAAGTGGATAGGTATATGGACGTGAAGGAATGGAGGGGTATGGTCTGAGTGCAGGTAGATGGGACTAGGGGAAAACAAATGATCGGCACGGACTGGAAGGGCCGAGAGGGCCTGTTTCCGTGCTGTAATTGTTATATGGTTATATATGGTTATGAGGTGGTGGGGGTGGAGGGTTGGTGGTTGGGGAGGGGGGGGGGGTTGTTGGGGAAGCACTCACACAGGCCACAAGTTGTTATCAGGCAACTGACCCATCTAACCAACAACTAGAGAGCAGTCCTGACCTACCATCTACCTCATTGGAGACCTTCAGACTACCTGTGATCAGACTTTACTGGCTTCATCTTGCACTAAACATTATTCACGTTATTCCCTTATCATGTATCTGTACACTGTGGACGGCTCGATTGTGATCATGTATTGTCTTTCCTCTGACTGGATAGCACGCAACAAAAGCTTTTCACTGTACCTCGGTACACGTGACAATAATAAACTAATCCAACTTAAGAATGTCCCCTCTCCATGTCTCTCTGTACCTTCCAAATCTCCAAAACTCTCTAAACTCTATTAAGGGCCTGTCCCACTTACGCAACTTTTTCGGTGACTGTCATAGTCGCAGCCGGTCGCCGAAAATGTTCAACGTTGAAAATCCAGCGGCGACCAGAACAAGGTCCGACTCTTTGGGCGACTACTCACGGCCATACAGGCTTCACCCCGCGACATGTCGCCTGTACGGTCGTGAGTCGTCTCCTCAGTCACCCAAAGAGTCGTAGCGTCTTTCTGGTCGCCGCTGGATTTTCAACATGTTGAACATTTTCGGCGACCTGCTGCGACCTACGACGGGTGCCGGCAGTCGCCGAAAAAGTCACGTATGTGGGGCAGGCCCATAAACTAAACTCCCACAACTACTGAAACTTCCAAAACTTAAAAAGGCGTGCATTGAACAAATAAGGCCAGTCTGAGCTGTGTAAACAATAGGTAAATGCCCCAATATCAGTATTGAGGTCTGTTTCAAATTGGCGTGAATCGAGATCAAGAATTGCAGGAAATGAGTAGCAGGTGGGTGCATTAAATAACCTGCAGTCAAAGTATTCCACTCTAATGTTGGCACACCAGCTTTTCTCAGAAGTTACAGCAAAGACTTATAAATACCATTCACAGCAGGTGGGTTCCGCAATAAACCCTTGAACTGCTCATTCTCATCAGAGGATGCAGAGTTTGGACGTTAGTGATACAGAGTGGAAACAGGCCCTTCGACCCACGAGTCCGTGCAGTAGCAGAGTTGCTGCCTCACAGCGCCAGAGACCCGGGTTCCATCCTGACTACGGGCGCTGTCTGTACGGAGTTTGCACGTTCTCCCCGTGACCTGCGTGGGTTTTCTCCGTGACCTTCGGTTTCCTCCCACACTCCAAAGACGTGCAGGTTTGAAGTGTAAATGTAAATTATCCCCAGTATGTGTTGGATAGTGTTACTGGGGATTGCTGGTTGGCATGGACTAGGTGGGCCGAAGGGCCTGTTTCCACGCTGCATCTCTAAACTAAACTAAACTTGGAGATTCTTGCTCCAGAAACAATTGGATCAAGTTCCAGTTTTCTTTTCTTTTTGCATTTTTCCACATTAATTTTGACAGGCCAGAATATCTACATCTGGCTTCAATAAATATCATGGTTTCAAGATTTTAATAATGTCAAAATGTTTCCTTTAGAAGCCCAGGTCTAATGATTGTTGCAGAGGTTTGTCCATTACCTCCTGGGATCTCTGTTACCAAGTCGTATGTCTCTCATGTCACGGGGTCATGAAGCTGTTCAACACAGAAACAGGCCCTTCGGCCCATCTTGTTCATGTATAACACTGGCGCAGCGGTAGAGTTGCCGCCTCACAGCGCCAGAGACCCGGGATCGATCCTGACCACGGGTGCTGTCTGTACGGAGTTTGCACGTTCTCCCCTTGACCTGCGTGAGTGTTCTCCGGGTGCTCCAGTTTCCTCCCACACTCCAAAGACGGACAGGTTTGTAGGCCAATTGGCTCGGTAAAGTTGTAAATTGTCCCTGATGCGTGTAGGATAGTGTTAGTGTGCAGGGATAGCTGGTTGACGCAGACTCAGTGGGCTGATGGGCCTATTTCCACGCTGTATCTCTAAACTAAACTAATGGTAAACAGTATAGAGTGGATGTGGAGAGGATGTTCCACTAGCGGGAGAGTCTAGGATCAGAGGTCGTAGCCTCAGAATAAAAGGATGTACCTTCAGAATGTCGGCGAGGAGGAATTTCTTTAGTCAGGTGGTGGTGAATCTGTGGACGGCTGTGGAGGCCGATTCAATGGATATTTTTAAGGCAGAGGATAGATGGATTCTTAATTAGTACGGGTGTCAGGGGTTATGGGAAGAATAGACAATAGGTGCAGGAGTAGGCCATTCGGCCCTTCGAGCCAGCACCGCCATTCAATGTGATCGTGGCTGATCATCCCCAATCAAAAAGAAGGCAGAAGAATCAAGTTCAAGATTCAAGAGAGTTTATTGTCATGTGTCCCAGATAGGACAATGACATTCTTGCTTGCTGCAGCACAACAGAATATAGTAGGCATAAATAAATACAGAACAGATCAGTGTGTCCATATACCATAGAATATATATATACACACACACATAAATAAGCAGCTAAAGTGCAATGGGCTATTAAAGTTCAGATTTTTGTTTGTTGAGTTTAATAGCCTGATGGCTGTGGGGAAGTAGCTATTCCTGAACCTGGATGTTGCAGATTTCAGGCTCCTGTACTTTCGACCTGAAGGTAGCAGGGAGATGAGTGTGTGGCCAGGATGGTGTGGGTCCTTGATGCTTCTGTCAGCCTTTCTGAGGCAGCGACTGCGATAGATCCCCTCGATGGTGGGGAGGTCAGAGCCGATGATGGACTGGGCAGTGTTTGCAACTGGGGTTAGTGGGGAGAGATAGATCAGCCATAATTGAATGGCTGAGTAAACTTGATGGGCCGAATGGACTAATTCTGTTCCTATAATTGATGAACTTCTGAATGTCCCCATGAAATGTATCGTGCTCGCTGCTCACACGTTCGCCTTGTTTTGTGTATCGTCTACAGACTGGTTGTAGCTCCCCAGCCAAATCAACGGCATAGACTGTGAACAGCTGGGGATAGGCATGATGAGTCCTCAATGGCTCCGCAAGTCACAGCTTGTAACGTGAGAAGGACCTGTTTATCCCCACGAGTCGAGAGTGTTTGACTGTCAGCAAACACGCACAAAGCTGGAGACGCAAAGAACTGCAGATGCTGGTTTACAAAAAATTACAGAAAGTGTCGGAGATCATGGAAACATAGAAAATAGGTGCAGGAGCAGGCCATTAGGCCCTTCAAGCCAGCACCACCATTCAATATGATCATGGCTGATCATCCAACTCAGTATCCCGTACCTGCCTTCTCTCCATACCCCCTGATCCCTTCAGCCACAAGGGCCACATCCAACTCCCTCTTAAATATAGCCAATGAACTGGCCTCCAACTACCTTCTGTGGCAGAGAATTCCAGAGACTCACCACTCTCTGTGTGAAAAATGTTTTCCTCATCTCGGTCATAAAGGAATTCCCCCTTATCCTTAAACTGTGACCATTTGTTCTGGACCTCCCCAACATCGGGAACAATCTTCCTGCATCTAGTCTGTCCAAACCCTTAAGAGTCTTGTAAGTTTCTATAAGATCCCCCCTCAGTCTTCTAAATTCTAGCGAGTACAAGCCAAGTCTATCCAGTCTTTCCTCATATGAAAGTCCTGCCACCCCAGGAATCAGTCTGGTGAACCTTCTCTGTACCCCCTCTATGGCAAGACTTGCCCACACCGACCAACTTGCCCCATCCACTCTAGTCCCACCTGCCCCCGTCTGGCCCATATCCCCCTAAACCCGTCCTATCCATGTATCGACAATAGACAATAGACAATAGGTGCAGGAGTAGGCCATTTGGCCCTTCGGGCCAGCACCGCCATTCAATGTGATCATGGCTGATCATCCCCAATCAGTACCCCGTTCCAGTCTTCTCCCCATAACCCCTGACTCCGCTATCATTAAGAGCCCTATCTAGCTCTCTCTTGAAAGAATCCAGAGAACCGTTCTCCACCGCCCTCTGAGGCAGAGAATTCCACAACTCTCTGTGTGAAAAAGTGTTTCCTCGTCTCCGTTCTAAATGGCTAACCCGTTATTCTTAATAGGAAGGAAGGATCTGCAGTTGCTGGTTTAAACCGAAGATAGGCACAAAATGCTGGAGTAACTCAGCGGGACAGGCAGCACCTGTGGAGAAAGGGAACGGGTCGAGAAGGGTATCAACCGGAAACTTTACCCGTTCCATCAGCTCAGCTGCCTGTCCCGCTGAGTTACTCCAGCATTTTGTGTCTATCCACATATGAATCTAACTGTTTCTTAAATATTGCGGTACCACCAGCCTCAACTACCTCCTCCGGCAGCTCGTTCCATACACCCACCACCCTGTGTGTGAAAAAGCTACCCCTCGGGTTCCTATTAAATCTTTCCCCCCTCACGTTAAACCTATGTCCTCTGGTCCTCGATTCCCCTACTCTGGGCAAGAGACTCTACCTGATCCATTCCTCTCATGAATTTCTACATATCTAGCCGATCAAGAGCTGGTATAAGTCAACGGGTCGGGCAGCATTTCTGGAGAATGTTGATAAATTGACATTTCGGGTCGGGACCCTTCTTCATATAGATTGGAGTTGGGGGGGGGGGGGGCGCGAAGGAATATCTGTCTCTCCCACTCTACCCCATTCCCCTGCCTTCTCCCCGAACCTCAAACTAATCAGTGACACAGTATAGGTGCTGCCACACAGCGCCGGAGACCCAGGTTCGATCCTGACCACGGGTGCTGTCTGTACGGAGTTTGTATGTTCTCCCCGTGACCCGCTTGGGTTTTCTCCAAGATCTTCCGGTTTCCTCCCACACTCCAAAGATGTGCAGGTTTGTAGATTAATTGGCTTGGTGCAAGTGTAATTTGTCCCTCGTATGTGCAGGATAGTGTTAGTGTGCGGGGATCGCTGGTCGGCGCGGACTCAGTAGTAGGGCCTGTTTCCCCGTTGTATCTCTATGCTTAAAAAGTAAGTAAAACTAAAAAGTGGTCGGGGGAGAATTAGGCTATTCGGCCCATCAAATTGGATGGGCCGAATCACTGGATGGATTTAAGAGAGAGTTAGATAGAGCTCCAGGGGCTAGTGGAATCAAGGGATATGGGGAGAAGGCAGGCACGGGTTATTGATTGGGGATGATCAGCCATGATCACAATGAATGGCGGTGCTGGCTCGAAGGGCCGAATGGCCTCCTCCTACACATATTTTCTATGTTTCTATGTTTCTATTCAAGAGTGTTTTGGTCTTTTTACGGTGGGATCTGCATAATTCTTCTCACGTTCATAAGTGATAGGAGCAGAATTAGGCCATTCGTCCCATCGAGTCTACCCCGCCATTCAATCATGGCTGATCTATCTCTCCCTCCCAACCCCATTCTCCTGCCTTCTCCCCGTAACCCCTGACACCCGCACTAATGAAGATCTCGGTGGGCAGCGGCAATCCATCAAGTTTGCTCTGACTGTGTTAACGATGCTTCTAAACACAGAGAAAGCGGTTGTTTCACTGCGTTTTGTGCTGAGCGGAAATCTTGTGGTGTGGACATTTTAATTTGCCATCCTTCATTGAACGTTAATGCAGTGTCAAAGAATGCCCAGCTTCTGCGGCTCAGTCCAGTGAGTTTCTTTGACATTCGACAACAAAGCGCCCGTTTCCTTATCCGGCGCAAACCTTTCAGAGCTTGGGCTTTAATTGTGGAAAAACCGCTGCTGGCACCTCGACGCTGAAAGAAGTCAATCGCATGGATAGTGGGGACAAGAGTTCAGGTGTCCCTGTTCAGCGTTCACAGCCGAGCTTTGCAGCAGAACGCTCCGAATAGTTGCAGTAAACAATTTGGCACAGCCCCCCCCCCCCCCCCGAACTGAGTGTACGAGAGGATTTATAAGGCAGTAAAGGGCCTGTCCCACTTGCATGCGATTGCATGCGTCTGGCGCGACCAAACGTGGTCGCTTGAGGCGTACGGAGCTGTGTGGGGCTGGTCCCGACATCGCATGGGGCTCCGAAATTCCTGCACTGTCTGAACAATTTGTGCCTGTCGGCCCGCTGGCGCATTGAGGGCGTACGCAGCATCTTGCCGGCGTACGCCTAGCGCGTGGCGTTGTGTGATGTCGTCACTGCCCGCCGTGGCGTTGTGTGACGACATCACCGCCCGCCGTGGCGTTGCGCGATGTCACCGCCCGCCGTGGCGTTGCGTGATGACGTCACCGCCCGCCGTGGCGTTGTGTGACGACGTCACCGCCCGACGCTGTGCGACGCCAAAAATCCGGCGGCCCGCCTCCTGCCCAGTTGATTGGTAGGTATGACACAAATGATGTCACGCGCAAACTTAGCGCGTTCTTAGCACGTACTTAGCACGAACTCCGCTTCCGTTTGGTCACGCCAAACGCATGCAAGTGGGACAGGCCCTTAAATGGGTGCAGAGACGGGCAAGTCTTCACTGTGGGGGCATGAAGGAATTTCTTTTGTCAGAGGGTGGTGAATCTGTGGAATTCTTTGCCACAGATATGGTGCGGGTGGCAAGACGGCACGGTGGCGCAGCGGTAGAGTTGTTGCCTCACAGCACCAGAGACCCGGGTTCCATCCTGACTACATGTGCTGTCTGCACGGAGTTTGTACGTTCCACCCGTTCCAAAGATGTGCAGGTTTGGAGGTTATTTGGCTTGGTGCAAATGTAAATTGTTCCTAGCGTGTGTAGGATAGTGTTACTGTGCGGGGATCGCTGGTCGGTGGGCCGAAGGGCCTGTTTCCATGCTCTAAACTAAACTAACCTGAATAAAGTGGGTGTGGAGAGGATGTTTCCAGCAGTGGGAGAGTCTAGGACCAGAGGGCACAGCCTCAGAATTAAAGGACGTTCCTTTAGGAAGATGAGGAGGAATTTCTTTAGTCAGAGGGCAGTGAATCTGTGGAATTATTTGCCACAGAACGCTGTGGACGCCAAGTCAATGAATATTTTTAAGTCAGAGATTGGCAGTTTCTTGATTAGCACGGGTGTGAGAAGGGAATGGAGGGGTGTGGTCTGAGTGCCGGTAGATGGGACTAGGGGAAAACAAATGGTCGGCACGGACTGGAAAGGCCGAGATGGCCTGTTTCCGTGCTGTAATTGTTATATGGTTGTTATATGGTTATGGGGAGAAGGCAGCAAATGGGGTTGAGAGGGAGAAATAGATCAGCCATGATTGATGGGTTGAATGGCCTAATTCTACTCGTATCAAGTTAGACATGAGTTAACATAGGGAACAATGTATACAGTAGATGAGGGTGGAGGAGGTGCAAGTGAACCTCTGCCCCACCTGCAAGGATTGTCGGGGTGCCTGGACAGACTCGTGGGAGGAGGTATAGGGACAGGTGTTGCATCTCCGGCAGTTGCAGGGGAAGGTACCTGGGCAGGCGGTGGTTTATGTAATTTAATCTTGCCATCTGGCTGACAATAAACAATAGTCCTGCGACGGGAGGCAGAAGATTTAGTGTTGTTGAGTCGAGGTTTATTTAAGGCAAGAGGTTCTGCCAAAGCATTAGATGAGTTGGCACAGGTCCCAGCTCTGTGCTGTGATCAGCACCCTGACATACAGCCCCAGAGTGCTGGAGTAACTCAGTGGGTCAGGCAGCATCTGTGGAGAACATGGACAGGTGACGTTTCACAGAGTGCTGGAGTAACTCAGCACTCGGGAGAACAAGGATAGTTTAGTTCGGTTTAGTTTATTGTCACGTATACCGAGGTACAGTGAAAAGCATTTTTGTTGCGTGCCAACCAGTCAGTGGAAAGACAATACATGATTATAATCGAGGCATCCACAGAGTACAGACCCAGGATGAAGGGAATAACATTTAGTGCAAGGTATAGTCCGATTAAAGATTGTCCGAGGGTCCTGAGGTAAATGTTTGGTCAGGACTGCTCTCCAGTTGGTGGGAGGATGGTTCAGTTGCCGATCTCTGGAGAGAAGGAATGGGTGACATTTTGGGTCGAGACCCTTCTTCAGACTGAGAGTCAGGGGAGAGGGAGACACAGAGATATGGAAGTGGAAGGAGTGAAAACGACAGATCAAAATGGACGATGATCAAGGAAATGTAGATTGGTTCATCTCCGGTTTCCTCCCACACTCTAAAGACGTGCTGGTTTGTAGGTTAATTGGCTTGGTAAAAAATTGTCAATTATCCCTAGTGAGTGCAGGATAGTGTTAACGTGTGCGGATCACTGGTCGGCGCGGACTGGGTGGGCTGAAGGGCCTGTTTCCGCGCTGTATCTCTAAACTAAACTAACGATTACCTCCTTATTAACGATATAAAGCAAAGAGCTTTGCCAATTGCAATGGTATGAACTAGAACAATGGAGTCAATTTAACTTCTGCCACCCAATAACCTGGCCTTTCTAACAACTGGATCAAGTAATTTGGTCGTGACTTTATGCTCCAGGTCTTACCTTTTGAAGGATGAAATTAAACGAGATAAACACTACGTCAATAGGGATTTGGATGAGTTTAAAAAATATATTTATTAGCGAATTTAGAACTAAATTTGTAGGAAGGAACTGCAGATGCTGGGGTTTTTTCCCCAAAGATAGACACAAGATGCTAGTTACTCCAGAGTTTTGTGTCCATCTTCAATATTTACAACTATTTTGCTTTAGACTTACAGCGCAGAAACAGGCCCTTCGGCCCACCGAGTACATGCCGACCAGCGATCACCTCGTACACTAGCAATATCCGACACACCTTAGGGACAGTTTACAATTTTTTACCAAAGCCGATTAACTAACAAACCTGCAGGAATGAATGAATGAATAAGTTTATTGGCCAAGTATTCACATACAAGGAATTTGCCTTGGTGCTCCACCCGCAAGTGTCTACGTGACATACAGTGACAGTTAGGAACGGCACACATGACAGTTAGGACAGTTTGGAACTGCAGATGCTGGTTTAAAGCGAAGAGAGGCACAAAAAGCTGGAGTGACTCAGGGTCACACGGCATCTCTGGAGAAATTGAACAGGTGACGTTTCGGGTCGAGATCCTTCTTTAAGCCTACAAACCTGTACGCATTTGGAGTGTGGGTGGAAACCGGAGCACCTGGAGAAAACCCACGCAGGTCATGGGGAGAACGTGCAAACTCCGTACAGACAGCACCCGTAGTCGGGATGGAACCCGGGTCTCTGGTGCTGTGAGGCAGCAACTCTACCGCTGCGCCACCGTGACGCCCTGTACACCTACATTTGCCATCTCCTTGTGATGTTCTGGTGGAATTCTGAATAGTTTTTGAACATTTGAACTGAGAGGTCAAAACGTCACCTATCCATGTTCTCCACAGATGCTGCCTGACCCGCTGAGTTACTCCAGCACTCTGTGAAACGTCACCTATCCATGTTCTCCACAGATGCTGCCTGACCCGCTGAGTTACTCCAGCACTCTGTGAAACGTCACCTATCCATGTGATGCTTCCTGACCCACTGAGTTAAGGGCCTGTCCCACTTGGGCGACCTAATCCGTGAGTTCTGGCATTTTTGGAGTGTGGGAGGACTCCACACTTCTTCAGACTGAATCTGACAGATCAGTCTGAAGAAGGGTCTCGATCCGAAATATCACCCGTTCCTTATCTCCAGAGATGCTGCCTGTCCCGCTGAGTTGCTCCTGCATTTTGTATCTATCTTTGGTTTAAACCAGCATCTGCAGTTCATTCTTGCACATATTTACATATGTAAATACACAACTATTCTTCTCATTTATTATCTTGTTTACAGTGTACTATGGTTCCATATTCTGTTCTGCTGCAAGTAATAATGTCTTTGTCCTATCTGGGACACACAACAGTAAAACATTCTTGACTTGACTCTTGAGTTGTATGAAGCCAACTTCAATCACAGATTCATCCATCTTTGTGCTTCTGGCCCTCTCGCACGTTTCCCCATTGTCCACCTGACCCTTTACATCTGGCATGTAATCCCTTAAATGCTATTTTTTAAATTAACATTGTTAGCTAATCCTTAAAGCAAACCTCCAGTCATTTCACTTATCGCCCTAAAAAAGCAGCGAGCCACTGCATCAGTAAATTGAAATCAAAAGTAATCTTCAGATGCTGAGAATCGAGGAACTCTCAAAGGAGAGGTTGTTTCTTTGACTGATTGTTTAGCTTAGTTTAGAGATACAGTGCGGAAACAGGCCCTTCGGCCCACCATGTCCGTGCCGACCAGCGATCCCCGCACATTAACACTATCCTACACACACTGGGGACCATTTCGTTTACATTTATACCGAGCCAATGAACCTACAAACCTGTATGTGTTTGCAGTGTGGGAGGAAACCAGAGCACCCGGAGAAAACCCACACAGGTCACAGGGAGAACGTACAAACTCCATTCACACAGCACCCGTAGTCAGGATTGAACCCGGGTCTCTGGCGCTGTGAGGCAGCAACTCTACCGCTGCGCCACCGTGCCCCGTAGAGCTGTTCCAAAACCCACCAAAAGTTCACTTTATCATCGTTACTTTTTTGCATATTTCATTCATTTGTTCTTTATCTCTCCACATCACCGTCTAAACTTAGAACACACGGTATTGGGGGTTCAGTATTGATGTGGATAGAGAACTGGCTGGCAGACAGGAAGCAAAGAGTAGGAGTGAACGGGTCCTTTTCAGGATGGCAGGCAGTGACTAGTGGGGTGCCGCAAGGCTCAGTGCTGGGACCCCAGCTATTTACAATATATATTAATGATTTGAACGAGGGAATTAAATGTAACATCTCGAAGTTTGTGGATGACACGAAGCTGGGGGGCAGTGTTAGCTGTGAGGAGGATGCTAGGAGGCTGCAGGATGACTTGGATAGACTGGGTGAGTGGGCAAATGCATGGCAGATGCAGTATAATGTGGATAAATGTGAGGTTATCCACTTTGGTGGCAAAAACAGGAAAGTAGACTATTATTTGAATGGTGACCGATTAGGAAAAGGGGAGATGCAGCGAGACCTGGGTGTCATAGTACACCAGTCATTGAAAGTAGGCATGCAGGTGCAGCAGGCTATGAAGAAAGCAAATGGTATGTTGGCATTCATAGCAAAAGGATTTGAGTACAAGAGCAGGGAGGTTCTACTGCAGTTGTACAGGGTCTTGGTGAGGCCACACCTGGAGTATTGCGTACAGTTTTGGTCTCCTAATCTGAGGAAAGACATTCTTGCCATAGAGGGAGTACAGAGAAGGTTCACCAGACCGATTCCTGGGATGGCACGACTTCCATATGAAGAAAGACTGGATAGACTCGGCTTGTACTCACTGGAATTTAGAAGATTGAGGGGTGATCTCATAGAGACTTACAAAATTCTTAAGGGGTTGGACAGGCTAGATGCAGGAAGATTGGTCCCGATGTTGGGGAAGTCCAGGACAAGGGGTCACAGTTAACGATAAGGGGGAAGTCTTTTAGGACCGAGATGAGAAAATCATTTTTCACACCGAGAGTGGTGAATCTGTGGAATTCTCTGCCACAGAAGGTAGTTGAGGCCAGTTCGTTGGCCATATTTATGAGTTGGATGTGGCCCTTGTGGCTGAAGGGATCAGGGGGTATGGAGAGAAGGCAGGTACAGGATACTGAGTTGGATGATCAGCCATGATCATATTGAATGGTGGTGCAGGCTCGAAGGGCCGAATGGCCTGCTCCTGCACCTATTTTATATGTTTCTATGTTTCTATATCTTGTGTTTCCCTCTCCCCTGACTCTCAGTCTGAAGAAGGGCCTCGACCCGAAACGTCACCCATTCCTACTCTCCACAGATGCTGCCTGACCCGCTGAGTTACTCCAGTACTCTGTGAAACGTCACCTATCCATGTTCTCCACAGATGCTGCCTGACCCGCTGAGTTACTCCAGCACTCTGTGAAACGTCACCTATCCATGTTCTCCACAGATGCTGCCTGACCCGCTGAGTTACTCCAGCACTCTGTGAAACGTCACCTATCCATGTTCTCCACAGATGCTGCCTGACCCGCTGAGTTACTCCAGCACTCTGTGAAACGTCACCTATCCATGTTCTCCACAGATGCTGCCTGACCCCTTGAGTTACTCCAGCACTCTGTGAAACGTCACCTATCCATGTTCTCCACAGATGCTGCCTGACCCGCTGAGCTTTTTGTGTTTATCTTTGGTTTAAACCGGCATCGTTGTCACTTGCGGGTGGAGCACCAAGGCAAATTCCTTGTATGAGAATACTTGGCCAATAAACATATTCATTCATTCATCCATTCATCTACAGTTCCTTCCTACACAAAGAAATATTATTAACAAGTGCATCAATCTCACACTAATCTTGAGATGTGCGCCTTAGAGAATGTTCACACTTAGCATCTTCTTTACGTGTATTTTCTGGAATGTAGTGGAAACAAAAGCCGTCCTAACTCCAGGGTGAATATTCATGCAACGAGGCAGAGCGACCTTGGCCAGCTTTGTATTTCACGGCTGTGAGACTATTCCCCGGTGTGCTTTATACATCTGGGCTTTCCCTCACAGTTATGCCAAGGTTGTCCCCAAAGATGCTCAGCTGTCCACACACCAGATCCCGTACAGAACATGTTCATCAGCAGCCTGTCAAAATAGTGTGGTTACATTAGAGATACGGATAGAGATACAACACAGAAACAGGCCCTTCTGCCCACCGAGTCCGTGCCGACCCGCGATCACCTCATACTTAAGGTGTGCATTAACAAGCCTCTGTTCCTCTCGCCTGATGGGAGAGGGGAGAAGAGGGAGTGTTTAGTTCAGATTAGTTCATTGCCACGTGTACTGAGGTACAGTGAAAAGCTTTTGTTGCGTGCTAACCAGTCAGCGGAAAGACAATACGTGATTACAATCCAGCCGTTCACAGTGTACAGATACATGATGAGGGAACAACGTTTAGTGCAAGGTGAAGCCAGTAAAGTCTGATCAAGGATAGTCCGAGGGTCACCAATGAGGTGGATAGTAGTTCAGCACTGCTCTCTGGTTGTGGTAGGATGGTTCAGTTGCCTGGTAACAGCTGGGAAGAAACTGTCCCTGAATCTGGAGGTGTTCGTTTTCACACTTAGAAACATAGAAACATAGAAAATAGGTGCAGGAGGAGGCCACTCGGCCCTTTGAACCACCACCGCCATTCATTGTGATCATGGCTGATCATCCCCAATCAATAATCCGTGCCTGCCTTCTCCCCATAAACCTTCTGTACCTCTTGCCTGATGGGAGAGGGGAAAATAGGGAGTGGCCGGGGTGCGACTGGTCCTTGATGATGCTGCTGGCCTTGTCGAGGCAGCGTGAGGTGTAGATGGAGTAAATGGAAGGGAGGTTGGTTTGTGTGACGGTCTGGGCTGCGTCCACAATTCGCTGCAATTTCTCGCGGTCTTGGATGGAGCTGTTCCCAAACCGAGCTGTGATGCATCCCGATAAAATGCTTTCTATGGCGCATCTGTAGGTTAGTGAGAGTTGTCGGGGACATGCCGAACTTCCTAACCTTCTGAGGAAGTAGAGGCGTTGGTGTGCGTTCTTGGTCGTTGCTCCAATATGGGTGGTCCAGGAGAAGTTGTTGGTGATATCGACTCACAGCAATTTGAAGTTTTCAACCATCTCTACTTCGCTGCCGTCGATGCAGACTGGGGCATGTGGACCGCTTCACTTCCTGAAGCCCATCACTGTCTCCTTTGTCTTGCTGACATTGAGAGAAAGGTTGTTGTCTCGGCACCAGGACACGAGGTTCTCCATCTCCTTCCTGTATTCCGTCTCAGCATTATTTGATATCCGGCTCACAATGGCAGCGTCTTCTGCAAATATGGAAATGGAATTAGATTTTTACACGTCTGCACGATCGCGGGTGTACAAGGAGTAAAGAAGGGGGCTGAGAACGCATTCTTACAGAGCACCAGAGTTATTGTAGAGGATGATTTGTCCCCTCTCCCAATGTTGGGAGAGTCCAGAACCAGGGGCCACAGTTTAAGAATAAGGGGTAAGCCATTTAGAACGGAGACGAGGAAACACTTTTTCTCACAGAGAGTTGTGAGTGTGTGGAATTCTCTGCCTCAGAGGGCGGTGGAGGCCGGTTCTCTGGATGCTTTCAAGACAGAGCTAGATAGGGCTCTTAAAGATAGCGGAGTCAGTGGATATGGGGAGAAGGCGGGAACGGGGTACTGATTGGGGATGATCAGCCTTGATCACATTGAATGGCGGTGTTGACTCGAAGGGCCGAATGGCCTACTCCTGCACCTATTGTCTATTGTCTGTTGATCCAGTTGCAGAGATGAATGCTGACACCAAGTCCTGCGTGTTTGGTGATGAGCTTGGTTGGTATAATGGTGTTGAAGGCAGAGCTGTCGTCTAAGAATAAACTGTAAACGTGCAAACCGGTACGTCTTTGGAGTGTGGGAGGAAACCGGAGCACCCAGAGGAAACCCACGCAGGTCACGGGGAGAAGGTACAGCATGCACCCGTAGTCAGGGTCCAACCCGGGCCTGTGGCGCTGTGATGCAGCAACTCTACCACTGCGCCACACAGTTGAGTTATTGAGTCTGTTTAAGAAGGAACTGCAGATGCTGGAAAATCGAAGGTAGACAGAAATGCTGGAGAAACTCAGCGGGTGCAGCAGCATCTATGGAGTGAAGGAAATAGGCAATGTTTCTGGTCTGAAGAAGGGTTTCGGCCCGAAACGTTGCCTATTTCCATCGCTCCATAAATGCTGCCTCACCCGCTGAGTTTCTTCAACATTTTTGTCCACCTGGTATGAATATGAATTTCCCCAATTTCAAGTGATCCTTGCATTCCCAGCATCTTGCGTCTATCTCGCTCTGATGTTTCGATGGTGTACTATATAACCATATAACCATATAACCATATAACCATATATACCAATGGTTAACTACATAGTCCCTCCAACGTGACTGTTTACGGAGAAACATAAGACACGTGAGGACCAACTAAATCTTGAAATTGCAAAAGAAAAGAATGTGTAAAGATCATGACCTTCAAGAGAGCTAGATAGGGCTCTTAAAGATAGCGGAGTCAGGGGATACGGGGAGAAGGCAGGAACTGGGTACTGATTGGGGATGATCAGCCATGATCACATTGAATGTCGGTGCTGGCTCGAAGGGCTGAATGGCCTACTCGTGCACCTATTGTCTATTGTTTCAAAAACAGATGAACGGTTAATATGAACATGAACAGAATGTTTAAGAAACATTTAGACAGGTACATGGATAGGACAGGTTCAGAGGGATCTGGGCCGAACGTAGGCAGGTGGGACTGGTGTTGATGGGGCATGTTGGTTGGTGTGGGCAAGTTGGGCCTGTTTCCAAACTGCATGAATCTATGACTGTCTAGTAGGGTCTGTTTCCACGCTGATGACTCGAAGGCGCTATAACATCGATTTCTTACAGCAGGCACCAAACTGCGGAGCGGAGATGCCACCAATTCTGTCTCTGTCTCTCCCAATTAGCTTGCAGTATTAATGAAACCAGCGTGAAATATTAATGAACTGAGGCGGCACGGTGGCGCAGCGGTAGAGTTGCTGCCTCACAGCGCCAGAGACACGGGTTTGGTCCTGACTACGGGTGCTGTCTGTATAGAGTTTGTACGTTCTCTCCATGTGATCACGTGGGTTTTCTCCGGGTGCTCTGGTTTCCTCCCACACTCCAAAGATGTACAGGTTTGCAGGTTAATTGGCTTCGGTAAAATTGTAAATTGTCCCTAGTTTAGTTTAGTTTATTGTCACGTGTACCGAGGTACAGTGAAAAGCTTTTGTTGCGTGCTAACCAGTCAGCGGAAAGACAGGTAGACAAAAATGCTGGAGCAACTCAGCGGGTGAGGCAGCATCGA
>CM069133.1:4017831-4045331 GCA_035221665.1 Okamejei kenojei
TGGAAACATTCTCTGTTTTTAATTTATGAAATCGCAGTCCATTATTCTAGACGTCCCCCAGGGTAGCTGTCTGGTTAGAAAACTGATCAGTTGCTGAAATCAGAAAAAAGCAACCTAATTGGTATATTTCTGGAATCCAAATGAAAAATCTGCCTTGTGGGATGTTTAAAATGGGTGAATGAAATGAATTTTGGTCGCACAGTAATTTCCTGTCCTATCCCTATACATTATGAGAGGCATAGATTCCTATTAAAACTTTTCCCCTTCATCTTGAACCTGTGTCCTCTGGTCCTCGATTCCCCTACTCTGGGCAAGAGACAGTGCATCTACCCGATCTATTCCTCGATTTTATACACCTCTATAAGATCACCCCTCATCCTCCTGCACTACAAGGAATGGAGTCCCAGCCTGCTCGACCTCTCCCTGTAGCTCAGGCCCTTGAGTCCTGGCAACATCCTGGTAAATCTTCTCTGCACCCTGTCCAGCTTGAATATGTGTGAACATGCAAATATAATTTCACTTTGCAGATGCTAACAACTAGACAGGAAAATGGCTGATAAATCACGAGGGCAGTGTGTTCTAGATTAGGGTGGTGCAGCGGTAGAGTTGCTGCCTCACAGCGCCAGAGACCCGAGTTCCATCCTGACTACGGGTGCTGCCTGTACGGAGTTTGCACGTTCTTCCCGTGACCTGCGTGGGTTTTCTCCAAGATCTCTGGTATCCCCCCACATTCTAAAGACGTACAGGTTTGTAGGTTACTTTAGTTTAGCAACACAGCGTAGAAACAGGCCCATTTTGGCCCACCGGGTCCACGCCGACCAGCGATCCCCGCACACTAACACCATCCCACACCACTAGGGACAATTTTTTTTTAACATTCACCAAGCCAATACCTGCACGTCTTTGGAGGGTGGGAGGAAACCGATGATTTCGGAGATAACCCACACAGGTCATGGGGAGAACGTACAAACTCCGTACAGACAGCTCCTGTAGTCAGGATCGAACCCGGGTCTCCAGCGCTGTGAGGCAGCAACTCTACCGCTGCGTTACCGTGCCACCCTTGGTATGAACGTAAAATTGTCCCTAGTGTTTGCGCGTAGGATGGTGTTAATGTCAAGTCACTTCAAGTCTAGTCACTTTTATTTATATATTTAAAAAACAATTCTCGTTGGCCAAAGTGCTTTACATTGGTGGAGGTACTAATGTTATACAACAGTGGTTCATAGATTAAGTACATACATAAATACATACATATAGCCCTCATTCAGAGGACGTCAAGAAAGGCTTGAGAGTAAAGATGAGTTTTAAGTCATTTAATGACTATGATATAGTTGGGATCACGGAGACATGGCTCCAGGGGGACCAAGGCTGGGAGCTGAACATCCAGGGATAGTCAATATTCAGGAGGGATAGACTGAAAGGAAAAGGAGGTAGGGTAGCGTTGCTGGTAAGAGAGGAGATTAACGCAATAGAAAGGAAGGACATTAGCTTGGAGGATGTGGAATTGATATGGGTGGAGCTGCGAAACGCTAAGGGGCAGAAAACGCTAGTGGGTGTTGTGTACAGGCCACCTAACAGTAGTAGTGGAGTTGGGGATGGTATCAAACAGGAAATTAGAAATGCGTGCAACAAGGGTAAAACAGTTATAATGGGTGACTTCAATCTACATATAGATTGAGTGAATCAAATGGGCAGGGGTAGAGGAACCAATGAGAGAGCAGGCTATTCTAGACTGAGTATTGAGTAATGAGGAAGGGTTAGTTAGCAGCCTTGTTGTGCGTGGCCCCTTGGGCAAGAGTGACCATAATATGGTTGAGTTCTTCATTAGGATGGAGAGTGACATTGTTAATTCAGAAACACGGGTCCTGAACTTAAAGAAAGATAACTTTGAGGGTATGAGACGTCAATTGGACAAGATAGACTGGCAATTGATTCTTAAAGGGTTGACGGTGGATATGCAATGGAAGGCATTTAAAGACTGCATGGATGAACTACAACAATTGTTCATCCCAGTTTGGCAAAATAATAAATCAGGGCAGGTAGTGCATCCGTGGATAACGAGGGAAATCAGGGAGAGTATCAAAACAAAAGATGAAGCGTACAAATTAGCCTGAGAAAGCAGCCTACCAGAGGACTGGGAGAAATTCAGAGTCCAGCAGAGGAGGACAAAGGGCTACATTAGGAAAGGGAAAATAGATTATGAAAGAAAACTGGCAGGGAACATAACAACTGACTGCAAAAGTTTTTTATAGATAAGTGAAGAGAAAAAGATTAGGTAAAACAAATGTAGGTCCCTTACAGTCAGAAACAGGTGAATTGATCATGGGGAACAAGGACATGGCAGACAATTGAATAACTACTTTGGTTCTGTCTTCACTAAGGAAGACATAAATAATCTGCCGGAAATAGCAGGGGACCGGGGATCAAATGAGATGGCGGAACTGAGTGAAATCCAGGTTAGCCGGGAAGTGGTGTTAGGTAAATTGAATGGATTAAAGGCCAATAAATCTCAAGGGCCAGATAGGCTGCATACCAGAGTACTAAAGGAAGTAGCCCCAGAAATAGCGGATGCAGTGATAATTTTTCAAAACTCTTTAGATTCTGGAGTAGTTCCTGAGGATTGGAGGGTAGCTAATGTAACCCCACTTTTTAAAAAGGGAAGGAGAGAGAAAACGAGGAATTGCAGACCAATTAGTCTAACATCAGTAGTGGGGAAACTGCTAGAGTCAGTTATTAAAGATGGGATAGCAGCGCATTTGGAAAGTGTGAAATCATTGGACAAAGTCAACGAAAGGTAAATCATGTCTGACGAATCTTGTAGAATTTTTTGAGGATGTAACTAGTTGAGTGGATAAGGGAGAACCAGTGGATGTGTTATATCTGGACTTTCAGAAGGCTTTCGACAAGGGCCCACATAAGAGATTAGTATACAAACGTAAAGCACACGGTATTGGTGGTTCAGTATTGATGTGGATAGAGAACTGGCTGCCAAACAGAAAGCAAAGAGTAGGAGTAAACGGGTCATTTTCAGAATGGCAGGCAGTAACTAGTGGGGTACCACAAGGCTCAGTGCTGGGACCCCAGCTAGTTACAATATATATAAATGATTTGGACGATGGAATTGAATGCAACATCTCCAAGTTTGCGGATGACACAAAGCTGGGGGGCAGTGTTAGCTGTGAGGAAGATGCTAGGAGGCTGCAAGGTGACTTGGATAGGCTGGGTGAGTGGGCAAGTGCATGGCAGATGCAGTATAATGTGGATAAATGTGAGGTTATGCACTTTGGTGGCAAAAACAGTAAGGTAGACTATTATCTGAAAGGTGGCCGATTAGGAAAAGGGGAAATGCAACGAGACCTGGGTGTCATGGTCATTGAAAGTAGGCATGCAGGTGCAGCAGGCAGTGAAGAAAGCAAATGGTATGTTGGCATTCATAGCAAAAGGATATGAGTATAGGAGCAGGGAGGTTCTACTGCAGTTGTACAGGGTCTTGGTGAGACCACACCTGGAGTATTGCGTACAGTTTTGGTCTCCAAATCTGAGGAAAGACATTCTTGCCATAGAGGGAGTATAGAAAAGGTTCACCAGACTGATGAGATGTCAGGGCTTTCATATGAAGAAAGATTGGATAGACTCGGCTTGTACTCGCTAGAATTTAGAAGATTGAGGGGGGATCTTATAGAAACTTACAAAATTCTTAAGGGGTTGGACAGGCTAGATGCAGGAAGATTGTTCCCAATGTTGGGGAAGTCCAGGACAAGGGGTCACAGTTTAAGGATAAGGGGGAAATCTTTTAGGACCGAGATGAGAAAAACATTTTTCACACCGAGAGTGGTGAATCTGTGGAATTCTCTGCCACAGAAGGTAGTTGAGGCCAGTTCATTGGCTATATTTAAGAGGGAGTTAGATGTGGCCCTTGTGGGTAAAGGGATCAGGGGGTATGGAGAGAAGGCAGGTACAGGATACTGAGTTGGATGGTAAGCCATGATCATATTGAATGGCGGTGCAGGCTCGAAGGGCCGAATGGCCTACGCCTATTTTCTATGTTTCTACGTTTCTAAGTCTCAACTTAAAGGAGTCGATGGAGGGTGCAGTTGGATGGGATCGCTGGTCGGTGCGGACTCGAGGGGGGCTGAAGGGCCTGTTTCCGTGCTGTATCTCTAAACCCAACTGCACTAAACTCCAAAGACGTACAAGACAGCAGGTTAATTGGCTTTGGTAAATCGTCCCTCATGCGTTAGTTTGTGCTAGGTTGGCTGGTTGGCACGGACTCGATGGGTTGAAGGGCCTGCTTCCGTAAACTAAACTAAACTAAAAAAAATTAACAAGGAATAGCAATTGGACTGTCTCCTGTTTAACCTGACAATCAGTTCCTCGGGGAAAGATAAGGGATCTGACTGACTCATCCAACCCCAGTTGACTGCACTTCTGCACCTGGCATTTGTCTTTTCTTTTAACGAACAGGATTATTTTAAGAATGGTACTCTGGGACTTTGGGCAACTGCACACACAGTTGAGATTAGCCGCCAAGCATTTTAATCCTTTATAAAAACAATCTGATTTCCGCGTCAAGGATCTCATTATCTTCATCTTAAGTAGTTTTGTTTAGAAAATCTAAATAAGTCTTCCGGCAGTGGGTATTCGGAAATAAGCATCGCCTTGCAGCAAAGGAGAATTATGTCTACGATGATAATTTCAGTTAGGGACCGTCTCAGCTAATAATTTCTTCCGAGCAGCTGAGAAAAACTTGCCCGGACTGGTATCAGTGAATGTGCCAGCAAGTATATATAATCTCCAGAAAATCCCAATAGACAATAGACAATAGACAACAGGTGCAGGAGTAGGCCATTCGAGCCAGCACCACCATTCAATGTGATCATGGCTGATCATCCACAATCAGTACCCCGTTCCTGCCTTCTCCCCAGATCCCCTAACTCCGCTATTTTAAGTCCAATCTAGCTCTCCTTTGAAAGCATCCAGAGAACCTGCCTCCACCGCCTTTTGAGACAGAGAATTCCACAGACTCACCACTCTCTATGAGAAAAAGTGTTTCCTCGTCTCCGTTCTAAATGGCTTACTCCTTATCCTTAAACTGTGGCCCCTGGTTCTGGACACATCGGGAACATGATTCCTGCCTCGAGCGTGTCCAAACCCTTAACAATCTTATATGTTGCAATGGACCAATGGGCTTCCAAAGGATGATGTTTGCAGCCATTACTGCTTCATGTTAAATATGTTGTGGGAGCAGAATTAGGCCATTCGGCCCATCGAGTCTACGTTACTTGTCATTGTTCCCCACAGATGCTGCCTGACCCACTGAGTTACTCCAGCACTCTGTGAAACGGCACCTATCCATGTTCTCCACAGATGCTGCCTGACCCGCTGAGTTACTCCAGCACTGTGTGAAATGACACCTATCCATGTTCTCTAGAGATGCTGCCTGACCCGCTGAGTTACTCCAGCATTCTGTGAAACGCCACCTATCCGTGTTCTCCACAGATGTTGCCTGACCCACTGAGTTACTCCAGCATTTTTATCTACCTTCGATGAGTTACTCCAACATTTTGTGTCTATCTTTAGTGTAAACCAGCATCTGCAGTTCCTTCCTGCACAATAATCTGTCAATCTCCACTTTAAAAATAGCGAATGCCTTGGCCTCCACAGCTGGCTGTAGCAATCAATTCCTAAGATTCACCACCCACTGACTAAAGAAATTCTCCCCCATCCCCTTTCTGAAGGCAGGTCCTTTTATTCTGCGGCTGTGCTCTCTGGTCCTAGATTCTCCCACTAGTGGAAACATCCTCTCCACATCCACTCTATCCTGGCCTCTCTCCCTCGAACCCTATCTCTAACTCAGTTTAAAAATGCTTGTGGCACAGTATCTGGTTCCTTGAAGGTGACGTCACAGGTAGGTAAGGTGGTTGGGAAGGCTTTCGGCACTTTGGCCTTCATCAGTTAAAGTATTGAGTCTGGACACTGAGGGGGCGTGTTGCAGTTGTACAAGACGTTGGTGAGGCCATATTTGGAGTATCGTGTTCAGTTTTGGTCACCGTGTTATAGGAAATATTTTGTTAAGCTATAAAGGGCGTAGAGAGGATTTACAAAAGCTTTGTCAGGACTCAAGGGCTTGAGCTACAGGGAGAGGTTGAGCAGTCTGGGACCCCAGTCTGAAAAAGGGTCTCGACCTGAAAAATCACCCATTCCTTCTCTCCAGAGATGCTGCCTGTCCCGCTGAGTTACTCCAGGACTTAGTACCTATCCACATTCTCCAGAGATGCTGCCTGTCTCACTGAGTTACCCCAGATTTTGTGTCGACCCATGCGAGGACTCTGTTCATTGGAGTGGAGGAGGATGAGGAGTGATCTTATAGAGGTGTACTTCTTTACTCAGAGGGTGGTGGCTGTGTGGAATGAGCTTCCAGCAGAGGTGGTGGAGGCAGGATCGATTTTAACATTTAAGAGTAAAGTGGATAGGTATATGGACGTGAAGGGAATGGAGGGGTATGGTCTGAGTGCAGGTAGATGGGACTAGGGGAAAACAAATGGTCGGCACGGACTGGAAGGGCCGAGAGGGCCTGTCTCCGTGCTGTAATTGTTATATGGTTATATGGTTATAAGATCATGAAGGGAATAGATCGAGTAGACGCACCGAGTATCGCCCAGAGTCGGGGAATCAAGAACAAGAGGACATACTGTAGGTTTTAAGGTGAAGGGGAAAAGATTAAATAGGAGCGTGACAAGCAACATTTTCACACAGTGGGTGGTGGGTGCATGGAACGAGCTGCCAGAGGAGGTTGTTGAGGCTGGGACTATTGCAACATTTAGACAGGTACATGGATAGGACAGGTTGAGAGAGATATGGGCCAAACGCAGGCAGGTGGGACAAGTGTAGATGGGACATAAAGTTTAGATGACGAGAGCAAACTGAGGAATCGCCAGTTATTGTCTGGCAGAAGGTGCAGAAGCTTGAAAGCGCGCACCACCAGACTCAGGAACAGCTTCTTCCCCTCTGTTATCAGGCTTCTGAACGGCCCTTCCATAAGCTAGGGTACTGTCCGATTCACCTCTACCCTATTGCGGACATTGGACTTTGTCTGTGGAACTGATGCGCTACAATGCTGAGAACTACATTCTGCACTCTGTATCTTCCCCGTTGCTCCACCTGTTGTGCTGGAGTTTGACCTGATTGTTTGGTATTATCTGTTTTGATTGGATCTTATGCAAAGCAAAGAATGTCACCATACCTCGGTACGCGTGACATTAATAAACCTACACCTAAAATCATTCTTGCTAATGAGGGAGTGCAGCGTAGGTTTACAAGGTTAATTCCGGGGATGGCGGGACTGTCATATGCTGAGAGAATGGAGCAGCTGGGCTTGTACACTCTGGAGTTTAGAAGGATGAGAGGGGATCTTATTGAAACATGTAAGATTGTTAAGGGTTTGGACACGCTAAAGGCAGGAATGTTCCCGATGTTGGGGGGGGTCCAGAACCAGGGGCCACAGTTTAAGAATAAGGGGTAAGCCATTTAGAACGGAGACAAGGAAACACTTTTTCACGCAGAGAGTTGTGAGTCTGTGGAATTCTCTGCCTCAGAGGGCGGTGGAGGCCGGTTCTCTGCATGCTTTCAAGAGAGAGCTAGATCGGGTTTTTAAAAATAGCGGAGTCAGGGGATAAGGGGAGAAGGCAGGAACGGGGTACTGATTGGGGATGATCAGCCATGATCACATTGAATGGAGGTGCTGGCTCGAAGGGCCGAATGGCCTACTCCTGCACTTGTTGTCTATTGTCACTCATGAGCAACGAAGGTTAAAGGAGATGCGTGGGGCACGTTTTTACCGCATAGAATGGTGGGAGCAATGGAGGTGTTAGCAGGGGTGGTGGAGGACGCAGATACAATCGTGGCGCTGAAGCGGCTTTTAAATCGGCATATGGATGTGCAGGGAATGGAGAGGTAAGAAGGTGCTGGTATTAGACAATAGACAATAGGTGCAGGAGTCGACCCTGTCGGCCCTTTGATATATCATGTTTAGTTTATTGTCACGTGTACCGAGGTACAGTGAAAAGCCTTTGTTGCCTTTCCAGTCAGCGGAAAGACAATACATGATTACAATCGAGCCGTTCACAGTGTGCAGATACATGATAAAGGGGATAACGTTTAGTGCAAGGTAAAATTGGTTAGTGCAAGGTTAATTGGCTTGGTATAATTGTAAATTGTCCCTAGTGTGTGTGTGTGGGGTAGTGTTAGTGTACGGGGATCGCTGGTCGGTGCAGATTCTGTGCTGTATCTCTAAACTAAACTGCCTTCAGAATTCTTGAATTTATTAGCTAAATGTCAGGGAGAGTTTTTGATTTTTTTAATTAATCTTGAATAAATCCCTATTTTCTCATCCTCGTTCTTTATCTTTTATTTCTATCATTTTGCAGCAGCCTCTCGTATTTGTGCCTTTGTCTGTGAGACATTCTCTGTCTAAGAAAATAACAGGCAGAAAATAATGTTAGCGACAGCCCATTAAATGCCATGCCTTTACTCTGCTTGGAGTTGGTTCCAAACAGATTTCTGAAGGAGCTTTGAAACTCAAAAACATATAAATTCTTGGACATCTCTGCACGAGAAAGCGATTAAATAATTATTTTTTCCACTTTAGACTTTATTTTAGACTTCACGGATACAGGGGGGAAACAGGCCCTTCGGCCCACCCAGTCCATGCCGACCAGTGATCACCCCGTACATTAACACCATCCTACAAACTAGGGACAATTTGCAATTTTTACCTCAGCCAATTAAACTACAAACCTAAGGTAGACAAAAGTGCTGGAGAAACTCAGCATCTATGGAGCGAAGGAAATAGGCAACGTTTCGGGCCGAAACCCTTCTTCAGACTGATGTAGGGTGGGAGGGGGTGACGGGGAGAAGAAAGGAAAAAAGAAGAGGATGAGCCCGAGGGCTGAGGGAGAGCTGAGAAGGGGAGGAGACACCAAGGGCTACCGGAAATTGGTGAATTCAATGTTTATGCCACTAGGGTGCAGATTGCCCAAGTGGAATATGAGTCGCTGCTCCTCCAATTTCCGGTGGTGGAGGAGGCCCAGGACAGAGAGGTCAAATTCGGAATGGGAGGGGGAGTTGAAGTGCTGAGCCACAGGGAGATCAGGTGGTTAATGCAGACCAAGCGGAGGTGGTCGACAAAACGATCGCCAAGCCTATGCTTGGTCTCACCGATGTAGATCAGCTGACATCTAGAGCAGCGGATGCAATAGATGAGGTTGGAGGAGGTGCAGGTGAACCTCTGTCGCACCTGGAACGACTGCTTGGGTCCTTGAATGGAGTCGAGGGGGGAGGTAAAGCGACAAGTGCCCGGGGAGGGGGTGGTGCGGGAGGGAAGAGAAGAATTGACCAGGGAGTTACGGAAGGAGCGGTCTTTGCAGAAAGCAGACGGGGGGAGATGGGAAGATGCGGCGAGTGGTGGGGTCCTGTACGTCTTTGGAGTGTGGGAGGAAACTGAAGATCTCGGAGAGTTTTACCAGAGTCATCGCTCGCCCATTCACACCCATTCACCCGACCATTGATGGCGGAGTAGTCTTGGTGGGCTGAATGGCCTAATTCTGCTCCTATTAATTGTGACCTTAGCGCAGCGGTAGAGTTGCTGCCTTACAGCGAATGCAGCGCCGGAGACCCGGGTCGATCCCGACAGAGTTTGTACGTTCTCCCCGAGACCTGCGTGGGTTTTCTCCGAGATCTCCGGTTTCCTCCCACACTCCAAAGACGTGCAGGTTTGTTGGTTATACACCTGTCCCACGGTATGTGTTCATTCCAAGAGCTCCCCCGGGTTTGCCCTGATTCGAACTCGGAGATTTACGGTAATGGCCGCTCGTCGGTACTTCTCCCCATATCCCTGGACTCCGATAGCCCTAAGAGCTATATCTAACTCTCTCTCTCTCTGCCTCAGAGGGTGTTGGAGGCAGGTCCTCTGGATGCTTTCAAGAGAGAGCTAGATAGGGCTCTTAAAAATAGGGGCCAAATGGCCTACTCCTGCACGTATTGTCTATTGTCTATTGTCTATTGTCTATTGAATACGTCGGGAGTGGATGAGAATGGGGTTGAGAGGGTGCGATAGATCAGCCATGACTGAATGGCGGAATATACTTGGCCCGAATGGCCTAATTCTGCTCCTATAACTGAAGAACTTATGAGTTCTATGTTATCTCACATTCTCATCCCGACATGGTTATGCCTTCTCCCCATAACCCCTGACACCCGCACAAATCAAGAATCTGTCAATTTCCGCCTTAAAAATATCCATTGGCTTGGCCTCCGCTGCCCTCTGTGTGTGAACGGGCGATTTCGATAGTCGGCATGGGCTCGGTGGGCCGAAGGGCCTGCTTCCACACTGCATCGCTCAACAAAAAGAACATGAAATCTCATTATGAAACAGCAAACATCTGTGACTAAGGGTCGGGCGAGGTTGTACAGATTTCCTCCGGCATTGTAAACTCTTTGATATGATTTTACAATAAGTAAAACGAAAGTTAAGCAGTCAATAAAATTCTGAATTATTTGGTTAAACAGCATAAATTATTAAGAACACAATATCCCAGAATGGAAAATTGAGTCGGTCGTTAACTTTAATTTTTAATGCTCCAACAGAGAGGCTGAGATTGATGCTGTGGAGCTGTGAAGAAAATGAACTAGTTGGACTTCAGAACGCACAACACTGACGCTCGGGCAAGACTGCTGGAGAATCTTATCAAGGCAGGTGAGCTGACTGCTGCATTGTAAACCTTCATCGGGAAAAGGCCTGGACAGAGTGACAGTGGAGAGGATGTTTCACCTGGTGGGGAGAGTCGAGGACCAGAGGGCACAGCCTCAGAATTAAAGGACGTTCCTTCACGAAGGAGATGAGGAGGAATTTCTTTAAGGGCCTGTCCCACTTGGCGAATTTTTTCGACGACTGCCGGCATCATTGACTGACGCTTCAGGTCACCGAAAAAATCGTGGAGTGACGCGGCGTGACGACGTATCGACGCACGGTGTCTCCACAAGTATCGAAACATTTATTTTGTTGCCGCTGGATTTTGCAATGTTCTAAATCTTTCGCCGACCCTGATACGTCAGTCAATGGCGCCGGCAGTCGCCGAAAATAATCGCCAAGTGGGACAGGGTTTTAAGGGCGGTGAATCTGTGGGATTCATTGCCACAGAGGCCAAGTCAATGGATATATTTAAGGCAGAGATAGATAGATTCTTGATTAGTACGGGTGTCAGGGGTTCTTCTTCTCTCGTGTGGCGTGCACAGCCTAACGTTGTTGGACAACTTGTTCTATTTGATCTTCTGTTTGTGCGCGTCGAGTTGATTGCATTAGTCGAAACAGGGCGGACCACGTGAAGGTTGCAACCGTGTCAGGGGTTATGGGCAGAAGGCAGGAGAATGGGGTGAGGAGGGAGAGATAGAACAGCCGTGATTGAATGGCGGAGTAGACTTGATGGCCTAATTCTGCTCCTATTATTTATGACCTGATGAACTTTATGAAAAACGGTGAATATTCCTTCTGAACTAGACGCATGTCATGAAACATATGAAAAATATACATTTTCTAGATGCGCTGGGACGCATCCTCAGTGATGTGATCTGGGGTCATCGGGTATTTCGGGTCTCATAACATCAGACACCCTCGCCCAGGCGACCCAGCCGGGTTGGTCAGGCCCGGACTTGCGTCCCAGCAGCAACCGCCCACGGATCAGCCATCTTAGTAACTACTCTGCAGGGGTTGGGAGATTCTAGTGTGTGGAGGGACTGGGCTCTGTGGGGTGAGTCCTGGCCGGGCTCCACCTGCGTCTCAACAGGTTCAAGGCCTCTTTCTCCTTCTCTGAGCATTTCATTCTCGTCTGATGGATTTTCAAGATTCAAGATTTAAGATTCAAGAGAGTTTATTGTCATGTGTCCCTGAAAGGGCAATGAAATTCTTACTTTGCTTCAGCGCACCAGAACATAGTAGGCATTGACTACAAAACAGATCAGTGTGTCCAAACAATTGCGTAAATATATATACACATGAATAAATAAAACAGATAAAGTGCAAATAAACAGATAATGGGCTATTAATGTTCAGAGTTTTGTTTGAGGAGTTTAATAGCCTGATGGCTGTGGGGAAGTCGCTATTCCTGAACCTGGTTGTTGCAGTCTTCAGGCTCCTGTACCTTCTACCTGAAGGCAGCGGGGAGATGAGTGAGTGGCCAGGATGGTGTGGGTCCTTGATGATGCTGCCAGCCTTTTTGAGGCAACGACTGTGATAGATCCCCTCGATGGGAGGAAGGTCAGAGCCGATGATGGACTGGGCAGTGTTTACTATTTTTTGTAGTCTTTTCCGCTCCTGGGCGCTCAAGTTGCCGAACCAAGCCACGATGCAACCGGTCAGCAAGCTCTCTACTGTGCATTTTTAGGCCATGGTAGTTAATTGGGCCTTTCCGCAGCTTTATTGGGTGACTTTCTCACGAAAGACACAGACTGGGGTGCGAACCCAGCCTGGCCAGGGTGCCTTCTTTCCGTGCCGCCTACTGTCTCTCCAGTAGTCACCAAACTATTCTTGGTTGTCACTAGGTGCCACTGGCTGAACCGGACTTCAGTGTGAACAATACACCTAGTATATCAATTAAACAACATGGGCGGCATGGTGACGCAGCGGTAGAGTTGCTGCCTTTCAGCGGGAGAGACCCGGGAGAGACCCTGACTACGGGCGCTGTCTGAACCGAGTTTGTACGTTCTCCCCCCGTGACCCGCGTGGGTTTTCTCCGGGAAAAATTGTTAATTGTCCTTGGTGTGTGTGGGATAGTGTTAATGTACGGAGGTTGTGGCCGGCGCGGACCCGGTTTGCCAAAGGGCCTGTTTCAGCACTGTATCTCTAAACTAAACTAAACTAGGTGAAGTGGTATTTGACAATGGACACTAGGTGCAGGAGGAGGCCATTTGGCCCTTCGAGCCAGCACTGCCATTCAATGTGATCATGGCTGATCATCCCCAATCAGTACCCCGTTCCTGCCTTCTCCCCATATCCCCTGACTCCGCTATCTTTAAGAGCCCTATCTAGCTCTCTCTTGAAAGTATCCAGACAACCAGCCTCCACCGCCCTCTGAGGCAGAGAATTCCACAGACTCACAACTCTCTGTGAGAAAAAGTGTTTCCTCGTCTCCGTTCGTTGCTTGGCAGATGGTTGGACAAGGGTGGAGTGGAATGAAATGTAAAAAGCTAGTTGAGGGGCGTAAGGGTGGGTGGGGAAAGAGGGGGAATGAGGGGTGGACAGTGGGAGAAATGGGGGCTCAATTTTTGGGGGGACACTGAGAAAAAGAAAGGGAAAGGAGGGTTGTTACTTAAAATTATAGAATTCAAAGTTCAGACCATTGAGTAGAATGTTAGAAACACCATTGATGCTGGGGGCCAGTTCTCTGGATACTTTCAAGACAGAGCTAGATAGGGCTTTTGAAGATAGCGGAGTCGGGAGATATGGGGAGAAGGCAGGAATGGGGTACTGATTGGGGATGATCAGCCGTGATCACATTGAATGGCGGTGCTGGCTCGAAGGGCCAAATGGCCTAGTCCTGCACCTATTGTCCATTGCCACAGTTGCCGAATATCCGTCTAATCCTCCAGTCCCTTTTGGCCTTTTTGATGGCCTTACCAAGGTCGTAACTGGACTTCTTGTAGACCTCTGTATCTCCTGATCTGAAGGCCCGGGATCTGGTCTTCTTAGATTAGATTAGATTAGGTTCCTTTATTGTCATTCAGACCTTTCGGTCTGAACGAAATTGTTACCATGCAGTCATAACATATAATAAAAAAAAACAAAACACACAATAAACACATATTTAACATCCACCACAGTGAGTTTACCAGGCACCTCCTCACTGTGATGGAAGGCAAAAGTCCTAAGTCATTGTCTTCATCCCTCCTAGTTCTCCCTCTGCGCTGAGGCGATCCAGGCCTCTGCCACCACTGGAGCACCACAGCTCTAAGCTGGACCACCACCGCCGCTGGAGCACCACAGCTGTAAGCCAGACCGCCGTTGGAACCCCGCAGCTCCAAGCCGGACCGCCACCACCACTGGTGCACCGCAGCTCTAAGCCGGACCGCCACCGCCGCTGGAGCACCACAGCTCTAAGCCGGTGCGAAAGAATGCAGATCTCACGGTTCATCCAAGACTTCTGGTTAGGAAACACTCGGAAGGTTTTTGTTGGACTGCAGTCCTCCACACATTTCTTTATGAAGTCTGTAGTGACTGTGGCGTATTCATGCATTGCCCAGTCCACAGACTCCAAACAGTCCTGGAGTTGATCCTCTGAGAGATATGGGCCAAACCTGGGCAGGTGTGACTAATATAGAGAGGGCATCTTGGTCAGCGTGGGCAAGTTGGGCCATTTCTACACTGTATGACTCTGTGACAGAAGGGCTAAGACCATATCTACAAAAGGATTATAAAGATGAATGGCAACACGGTGGCGCAGCTGGTAGAGTCGCTGCCTCACAGCGCCAGAGACCCGGGTTCGATCCTCACCCCGGGTGCTAGCTGTACAGAGTTTGTACGTTCTCCCCGTGACCTGCGTGGCTTTTCTCCGGGTGCTCCAGTTTATAGACAATAGGTGCAGGAGTAGGCCATTCGGTCCTTTGAGCCAGCACCGCCATTCAATATGATCATGGCTGATCATCCCCAATCTGTACCCCGTTCCTGCCTTCTCCCCATATCCCCTGACTCCGCTATCTTTAAGAGCCCTATCTAGCTCTCGCTTGAAAGTATCCAGAGAACCGCCCTCTGAGGCAGAGAATTTCACAGACTCACAGCTCTCTTCCTGAAAAAGTGTTTCCTCGTCTCCGTTCTAAATGGCTTACCCCTTATTCTTAAACTGTGTGGCCCCTGGTTCTGGACTCCCCCAAAATCGGGAACATGTTTCCTGCCTCTAGCGTGTCCAAACCCTTAATAATCTTATATGTTTCAATGAGATTCCCTCTCATCCTTCTGAACACCTTCCACATTTCACAAAGACGTGCGGGTTTTGTAGGTTAACCGGCCCTCTGTAAAATTGCCCCCTAGTGAGTCAGAGTGGGTGACATAGAATTAGTGATGGAAGGTTGTTGTGGACTCGAGGGGGCGAGAGGAGTGGTCGAAGGGCCTGTCTCCATGCTACAACTCTATGAAAAAACGATACGAAAGTTAATGACAAACTGTGCAAAGTGAACATTACTCCAGTGAAGAGCAGAGCCAACACATGTCTATTACCAAGTTAATAAATGGAAAGACAAAAGAAATTGCCGTGCTGGCTCTTAATTACAGCAGTGGAGGCTGCCATTACAGAACAGGATGTTAATAACCAGATCAAATTGTCTCTCCTCTTCTCACTTACCTGCTGTCCAGCTCTGTGCAAAGGCAATTACTCAATATATCTCTACATATTAACTCTTTCCGGTAAAGTCAGACTCCAACACAACTGCCATGTTTTATTTCGCTCAGACCAGGGGTCGGCAAGCGAAAGGAAGCGGTGACGTTTCGGGTTGAGACCCTTCTTCAGAAAAGGGTCTCGACCAGAAACGTCACCTATTCCTTCGCTCTAGAGATGCTGCCTCACCCGCTGAGTTTCTCCGGCATTTTTGTCTACCATCGATTTTACCAGCATCGTGCAGTTCCTTCTTAAATAATAATAATAATAATAATAATAATAATAATAATAGTCTATTGTAGTTCAGAGCTGATGAGGTTGTGGTCAGGGTGGTGTGGGTCTCTGATGATGTTGGCTGCCTGTTTGAGGCAGCGCCTCCTGTAGATCCCTTCGATGGTGGGGAGGTCAGTACACGTGATAGACAGGCCAGTGATCGCAACTCTCTGCAATCTCCTCCATTCATGGGCGTTCAAGTTGCCGACCCAGGCAGTGATGCAAGTGGACAATCTGCGGATCTTTAGTCGAGTCCCAATGCTTCTCCGCCAGGTATAAATATCAAACTACCTTTTGCATTACTGCATGAGTTGTGAGTCTGTGGAATTCTCTGCCTCAGAGGGAAGTTTAGGCAGGTTCTCTGGATGCTTTCAAGAGAGAGCTAGATAGGGCTCTTAAAAATAGCGGAGTCAGGGGATATGGGGAGAAGGCAGGAACGGGGTACTGATTGGGGATGATCAGCCATGATCACATTGAATGGCGGTGCTGGCTCGAAGGGCCGAATAGCCTATTGTCTATTATCTAACATGACATGCCTCTTGCTGTCAAAAGTTCAAGTTCACAGGTTTGAGGAGCAGAATTAGTGGGAGGAAACTGGAGATCTCAGAGAAAACCCACGCAGTCATGGGGAGAACGTACAAACTCCGTAGAGACAGCACCTGTAGTCAGGTTTGAACCCCGGCCACTCCCTCTTCTCTCCTCTCCCATCAGGCAAGAGGTACAGAAGTGTGAAAACGCACACCTCCAGATTCAGGGACAGTTTCTTCCCAGCTGTTATCAGGCAACTGAACCATCCTACCACAACTAGAGAGCAGTGCTGAACTACTATCGGACTGTCTTTGGTCGGACTTTACTGGTTTTACCTTGCATTAAACGTTATTCCCTTATCATGTATCTGTACACTGTGGGCAGCTCGATTGTAATCATGTATTGTCTTTCCGCTGACTGGTTAGCACGCAACAGAAGCTTTTCACTGTACCTCGGTACACGTGACAATAAACTAAACTGATCCCTGGTCTCTGTTTCCGTGACACAGCAGCTCCACCGCTGTGTCACCGTTAAATCTGGATCTGTTGTATCGACATAAACAAAACTCGCGGCCGAGACGCCCACATCAAGGTTCGGCGACCCATTGCCGTTCACTGCGGCATATCCTAGCTTGCATCACCATCTCAGCAGAGAGCTTGAGTGGCACGGTGGCGCAAGGGTAGAGTTGCTGCCTCACAGCGCCAGAGACCCGGGTTCCGTCCTGACTATGGGTGCTGTCTGTACGGAGTTTGCACGTTCTCCCCATGACCTGCTTGGGTTTTCTCCGAGATCTTTGGTTTCCTCCCACACTCCAAAGACGTGCAGGTTTGTAGGTTAATTGGCTTTGGTAAAAATGGTAAATTGTCCCTAGTGTGTGTAGGGTAGTGTTAGTGTGCGGGGATCGCTGGTCGGTGCGGACCCGGTGGGCTGAAGGACTTGTTTCTCACTGCATGGGCGGAACTCCTGGTGGGAGGGACGGGGGGGGGTGGGGGGGGGGGAGGGGGGGCTGTGTGTGTCCCCCTCCTCCATGCTTTAAAAGCAATTATCACCTTTTTTTTGCGCTGTATCTCTAAACTTAACTTGGAAGGAAATTGATAGGTTTGAATGGGCGGCAAGACACTTGAAACATATAAACTCTTGGGTGGTGGACATGAGTGTATCATTTTAGTCTGAATATTGGCAGACAAATACTTTGTTCCCACTCTCTTCACTCCTCCACACATTCTGCAACAAGCCAGCACCTTGTCAGAGAATGCTTTCATTTCTGGGCCGTAGTTTTGAGTCTGTCACAGGTGCGTTCAGGGGAATAGGAATTTTCACGCCAACTTCACTGGGCTATGACTGAGATATCTTAGTCCATCCAAGTGAATCAAAGTGTGCAGAAATAGCACAACTTCAATAAAAGCCATTCCTGCACTAGATCTCTTTGAAGGAGAAAAAAGCGTACGTGGGAAGTTCTGACGGCCAGGATGATTAATGCAGAACCACTAATAGACAATAGACAATAGATAACAGACAATAGGTGCAGGAGTAGGCCATTCGGCCCTTCAAGCCAGCACCGCCATTCAATGATCATGGCTGATCATCCCCAATCAGTACCCCGTTCCTGCCTTCTCCCCATATCCCCTGACTCCGCTATTTTTAAGAGCCCTATCCAGCTCTCTCTTGAAAGCATCCAGAGAACCTGCCTCCACCGCCCTCTGAGGCAGAGAATTCCACAGACTCACCACTCTCTGTGTGAAAAAGTGTTTCCTCGTCTCCGTCCTAAATGGCATACGCCTTATTTTTAAACTGTGGCCCCTGGTTCTGGAAACTGGTTGGTGTAAGGTTGGGACAGTGGTGGGATGGGAAAGATTAATTATATCACTGAGTATTAACATTCAAATGATGAGTCTGAAGAAGGGTCTCGCCCTGAAACGTCGCCTATTTCCTTCCGAAGCATTTTTACCTTCGATTTTTCCAGCATCTGTAGTTCTTTCTAAAACCCCTGTCCCACTGTACGTGTTCATTCAAGAGCTCTCCCGAGTTTGCCCTGATTCGAACTCCGAGAATTACGGTAATGGCCGCTCGTCAGTACTCGGGGCTCTCGTGGACATTTTTCAACATGTTGAAAAATCTTCACCAGTCTTCCCGAGCTTACCTGCCGTTAGCGAGCCTTCCCGAGTACCTGCCGTTAGCGTTATGAGACGCTAAGAGACGTCCCCGAGCTCCGACGTACCCACTACGTACATTCTACGTGCTTACCACGAGTTTGATTTCTTTTTTTTAACTCGGGAGAGCTCTTGAATAAACTCATACAGTGGGACAGGGCTTTTAAACATTCAAATGCTGACTATATCTTACTTGGAAGCATGAATCTAGCGACCCGTGAAGATTAAAGGATTTGTTCTAAAGAAATAGTTTTAGTTTTAGTTTTAGAGGTACAGCATGGAAATCCTCACCAACTTCTACAGATGCGCCACAGAAAGCATTTTATCGGGATGCATCACAGCTCGGTTTGGGAACAGCTCCATCCAAGACCGCAAGAAATTGCAGCGAATTGTGGACGCAGCCCAGACCGTCACACAAACCAACCTCCCTTCCATTGACTCCATCTACACCTCACGCTGCCTCGGCAAGGCCAGCAGCATCATCAAGGACCAGTCGCACCCCGGCCACTCCCTCTTCTCCCCTCTCCCATCAGGCAAGAGGTACAGAAGTGTGAAAACGCACACCTCCAGATTCAGGGACAGTTTCTTCCCAGCTGTTATCAGGCAACTGAACCATCCTACCACAACCAGAGAGCGGTGCTGAACTACTATCTACCTCATTGGTGACCCTCGGACTATCCTTGATCGGACTTTACTGGCTTTACCTTGCACTAAACGTTATTCCATTATCATGTATCTGTACACTGTAAGTGGCTCGATTGTAATCATGTATTGTCTCTCCGAATGCCGGCTAGTAGGCAACAAACGTCAGCTAGCACTGTACCTCGGTACGTGACAATAAACTAAAATGAACTAAGGAAAGGAATAGCTGACATTTCGAGTCAGAATCCTTATTCAGACCTATTTAGCCAGAGGGTGGTGAATCTGTGGAATTCCTTGCTCACCATCAATCACCCGTTCACAGTAGTTCTACCTAGATAGATAGATGGATAAATACTTTATTAATCAGAGGCCCAGGAGCAGTTGCAGTGGGAGGAGCGACGTCCAACCTGTAAGTTTAAAAACTCATTCGCGGGGCTTGTTTTCACAGAGGCCCAGGAGCGGTTGCAGTGGGAGGAGCGACGTCCGACCTGTAAGTTTAATCCTCTCTGGGAAATTCAGATGTCCAGTAGCCAACTCAGTCAGAACGTAAAGCAGACAATACATCAAATATGGCCAATACATAAAAGCAATATTCACTTAAAAATAACCCAATAAATAACTATTAAGAGTGCAAAGCATCCCCATACAGCTTAACGATCAGTATTATAAAATCTAATAGCTGCAGGAGTGAAGGATCTCCTGAACCGCTCCGTTCTACAGCGCAGGGAGAGGAGCCGCTTGTTGTTCCGAGTGCTCTTTTGACCCTCCAGCTCTTTTCACCAGCTTGTCCAGCTTCTTGCTGTTTTCATTAGTGATGTTGTTGCCCCAGCAGACAACGGCGTAGAAGATAACACTTGCAACCACAGTATGGGTAAAACAAGTACAGCATTTCATTGCACACATTGAAGGATCTGGGGAGAGGGCATTGATGTTGACAGACCTTATCTGACTTTCTCAATTGCTCCCTACATGCTGGGGACAATTTACAGTTCATCTACAAACCAGAGCACCTGGAGCAAAAGCGGCAGCCTTGCTGTATCTCTGGAGTCTATATCCCCGCGTGCTCCGGTTTCCTCCCACACTCCAAAGACATGCAGGGTGTGTACGTTAATTGGCCCTGTGTAAATTATCCCCGGTAGGTAGGGAGTGGACGAGAAAGTGGAATATCTTACAACTAGTGTGAACGGCTGATGGATGGTCGGCGCTGACTCGGTGGGCCGAAGGCTCTGTTTCCACGCTGTTTCTCTAACTAAGCTAAACTGAGAAACAGCCCTTGGGGGAAAATATCATATCCTTTCCTTACATTCAAGATTCATGAATCCAGATAGGACAATGAAATTCTTGCTTTGCTTCAGCACAACAGAATATAGTAGGCATAACTACAGAACACATCAGTGTGTCCATATACCATTATATAAATATACACACACATGAATAGATAAGCAGATAAAATGCAAATAAACAGATAATGGGGTATTAATGTTCAGAGTTTTGTCCGAGCCGAGTTTAATAGCCTTTAATAGACTGTGGGGAAGTAGCTATTCCTGAACCTGCAGTCTTCAGGCTCCTGTACCTTCTACCTGAAGGTAGCGGGGAGATGAGTGAGTGGCCAGGATGGTGTGGGTCCTTGATGATGCTGCCAGCC
Source organism: Okamejei kenojei (assembly GCA_035221665.1). Classification (NCBI taxonomy): domain Eukaryota; kingdom Metazoa; phylum Chordata; class Chondrichthyes; order Rajiformes; family Rajidae; genus Okamejei; species Okamejei kenojei. The sequence continues at coordinate 4,038,489 of CM069133.1, forward strand.
TTTTTGAGGCAACGACTGTGATAGATCCCCTCGATGGAAGGAAGGTCAGAGCCGATGATGGACTGGGCAGTGTTTACTACTTTTTGTAGTCTTTTCCGCTCCTGGGCGGAACCACTGAGAATATATTTATCCCATGGACATAACGTTTTTTTAAATTCTGTGGTGGTGTAGTGGCAGAGTTACTGCCTCACAGCGCCAGGGAACCAGGTTTGATCCTGACTACAGGTGCTGCCAGTACAGAGTTTGCACGTTCTCCCCGCGATCCCGTGCGGCTTTTCTCAGATCTCCGATTTCCTCCCACACTCCAAAGACGTGAAGGTCTGTAGGTAAATTGGCTTTGGTAAAATTGTAAAGTGTCCTCTAGTGTGTGTAGGATAGTGTCAATGTGCGGGGATCCCTGGTCATGCAGATACAGTGGGCTGAAGGGCCTGTTTCCGTGCTGTATCTCCAAACTAAACTAAACCAGTCTTTAAAAAGTCTTTCACATCTGGACCACATCTGGAGTATTGTGTACAGTTTGGTCTCCTAATTTGAGGAAGGACATCCTTGTGATTGAGGCAGTGCAGCGTAGGTTCACGGGATTGATCCCTGGGATGGCGGGACTGTCATATGAGGAAAGATTGAAAAGACTAGGCTTGTATTCACTGGAGTTTAGAAGGATGAGGGGGGATCTTATAGAAACATATAAAATTATAAAAGGACTGGACAAGCTAGATGCAGGAAAGATGTTCCCAATGTTGGGCGAGTCCAGAATCAGGGGCCACAGTCTTAGAATAAAGGGGAGGTCATTTAAGACTAAGGTGAGAAAAAACGTTTTCACCCAGAGAGTTGTGAAATTGTGGAATTTTACTTCGGAGTCACGTGAGTGACTACGTGAAGACCCCGTCCAGCACGCATGCGCGACATTAGCGTTCATGCAGTGCACCCGCGACGAACGGGAGTTCAAGGCGCTTCCGCTACAAATTGAAAAGTAGGGCCGACAGGTAAGTTTACCGTGGCCGTGTGTCTTTCTCTCTGTGGTCTTGTGTTCCAGGAAGAATGAGCAAGGCCCGAGGAAAGAAGTCTGCAGCTCGCCCCCGTTCGTCCTCCGTTGAGGAATGCTCTTTGGAGGGGGGGCAAGAGGCGGCATGTATAACTACCGAGCCGAGCCCAGCACCGCTCGTGCTGCCTGAGCAGCGGGCTGGAGGTACCTGCAGCCGGAACCGGGCGGTAGTGTCCGACGTTTCGGATGAAGATGCCTTACCGCTCGAGAGGGGCACAGGCAGCCGCCTAAGCCGCATGGAACGGCTCATGGAGCAATTGCTCCAGCGAGATCTGCTGAGAGAGCAGCAGCAGACTCGCCAAGGGAGCTCAGGCACTCCCGCAGTGCCTTTTACGGCACTGGCCATTGCTTCACCTTCTTTTGAAGGCAGCATTGGCGACCAGGTCTGGGCTGGTCAAGAAGAGGGGTCACTGGCTGAAGATATCGGGAGTACGCAGGGTGTACAGGAACAGGAAGAGCTGCTGGGTGTGGTCAACCGCTACGTGGCCATTCCACAAGCAGGTCGGCCATTAGAGCCGAAACTTGCAGCCAGCATTAACCACCTGTCCTCTAAACCCCTACAAGAACAGGTGGTCAATGAGGCTCTTCAACTATATACAGCCCCAGTAAATTGTACATCTTTGAATGTACCTGCTGTCAATAGCCAAATTTGGGGACATTTGGGGCAGAACATCAGAAACCTGGAGTTGAAGCTCCAGAAGATACTTAAACTCCTGACTGCAGGAATAACATCTTATGCTCGGTCCATTGATGGTGCGGACATCTCCACAAATCAGCAAGACACATTAGCTCTGCTGTGCACCACTCAATATGAAATAAAACAATTTGCGAAAGGAGATTATCAAGCCTGCCCTCAACCCTAAATTTGCGGGACTTTGCAAAACACCGGGGTCAGAACGTCCTATTCTGCTCTTTGGGAAAGACCTTCCAAAAAAGGTGAAAGACCTGGAAGAAGAATCCAAGACCTTTGGTCTCGTGAGGGCAGGTTTAGGACCGAGCAGACCTAACAAACCCAGGCGGCAGTACCCCATGGCGTCCACCAGTCGTCGACCACACTATGGGACTGGTGAAAGCTCGGGGTCCGCAACCATTCCCCGTAAGCCTTTTTTAGGCCAGGGCCCAGAGCGGACCCCATGGAAAATGCGCCACCCCCAACAACATCGAGATCAACATCAACCCTCTACAGCCCAGCAGACGCCTCATCGCCCAGCGAAGAGGCAGAAGAAGCACCAATAACCATGGAGGTAGGTGGGTCTGGTTCCTCTCAGCATATGAGCAGTAGGGGCTCTGTACTAACAGGGGGGAGATTGCACTTGTTTTTGGATGCATGGGAATCCATCACTAATGACAAGTATATACTCAGCAGCGTTCATGGCTACAAAATTGACTTTGTCCATAAAAATTTTCCACCAGTTCAGCATATGCCCAAAAGGGTATTCACCCTCTCAGTCAAGTAGAAACAAGAGGGTCAAGCTGATCTGATGAGGTTACAAGCTAAAGGTGTCATTGAAAGAACAAAACATGAACCTTTGGAATTTGTGTCTAATATTTTCACTAAAATCAAAAAAGATGGTGGACGACGCATCATCATTGACTTAACTACTTTGAACAAGTCTGTCAGGTATATACATTTCAAGATGGATACTTTTGAAACAGCCAGACTATTGGTTTCTAGAGGGTACTTTCTAGCAAGCATTGATTTAAAAGATGCCTACTACTCAGTACCCATACACAAGGAGCATCGAAAATATTTAAAATTTATCTGGATGAAACAGCTATGGCAATATAAAGCCTTACCAAATGGGCTAACCTCTGCTCCAAGGTTGTTCACTAAAATCTTAAAACCTGCCTTGGCATTATTGAGGAAACAAAAGCATATAGTCATGGCGTATTTAGACGACATTTTAATAGTAGGGAAAACCTTGGAGACAGCCATTCTGGCAGTAGCAGCCACCAAACGTTTGTTTGAAACTTTGGGGTTTGTCATACATCCAGATAAATCCAATCTTACACCGTCCACTGCCATGGACTATCTTGGATTTACGATAGATACTGTTCGCATGATTGTAACTCTGCCGAAGGGGAAAGCATCAGAATTGGCGCTATCATGCAACAAACTCATGAATAAACATCAGCCAACCATACGGGAAGTAGCTAGAGTTATTGGCAAAATGGTAGCAGCTTTTCCAGCTGTACAATTTGGGCCTTTGCACTATCAAAATTTGCAAAGAGCTAAAGTGCATGCACTAAAGCAAAACTCAGGTCACTTTGACCGAGCTATGAGTTTAACTGCTGAATCCATTCCAGAGTTACAATGGTGGGCAAGGAACGTAAGACTCAGCTCCAGTCCCATAATGATCACCAACCCAGTATTAACCATTCAAACGGATGCCAGTGCTTTGGGCTGGGGAGCAACTAACATGCAATCCAGCACAGGGGGCAGATGGAGTAAATTTGAATCATCTTGCCTACAGACACGGGGTATCAACTATTTAGAAATGTTGGGTGCGTTTTTATGGGTTAAAAGCATATTCATCTAATACGCATCATGCACATGTCCGGTTGCAACTAGATAATACCACGGTGGTGGCTTATATCAATCACATGGGTGGTGTAAAGTCGATATCGTGTGACAATTTGGCCAACCTAATCTGGCAATGGTGTGTTAAAAGGCATATTTGGTTATCAGCAACTTACCTACCAGGTAAGCAAAATACAGTGGCAGACACCAGGTCACGTAGATTTAATGATAACATCGAATGGATGTTAAATCCCAAAGTATTTGCTGAAATTACAAAGCAATATGGCACACCAGATATCGATCTATTTGCATCCAGGCTGAATCACCAGGTACCAACGTATGTCGCTTGGGAACCAGACCCTGAGGCAGCAGCAGTTCATGCATTCTCGCTGCATTGGGGGAAAATGTTCTTTTATGCTTTTCCTCCCTTCTGCCTCATCAGTCGGGTATTACGCAAGATTCAATTGGATTCCGCTTCAGGAATCTTGATAATACCCGACTGGCCTACACAGCCATGGGTCCCAGTGGCTTTCGACATGGCTGTTGAAACACCGTTGGAATTCCCCAGCAGTCGACAGTTATTAATCCACCCAGTGTCAGGCATTAGTCACCCGTGCCATGACAGAGTCAATCTCCTGGCTTGCAGATTCTAAAAAGACCTCTACTGGGCCTGGGACTGTTTGAGGAGGCCATCAACATTATGACCGCATCTCACCGGGAGTCCACCAGGAGACAATACCTGACCAATATAAGAAAATGGGAACGGTATTGCTCCAAAACAGGAACTACCTACACTACAGCTACAGCCACCAGTGTTGTGGAGTTTCTGCTTGGATTACATCGGGAAGGACTCAGCGACAGCACCATTAATACAGCCAGGAGTGCGTTGTCAGCTTATTTGGTTCCAGCAGCAGGACAACTGACTTTGGGGTGCCATCCACTAGTGGTCAAAATCATGAGGGCATTTTTAACACCAATTCCCCTAGGCCTAGGTACACTCAGATCTGGGATGTCAGCATAGTACTGACGTACCTTAGGGGATGGCCACCACCCAGGTCACTCACGCTGGAACAACTTACACTGAAATCAGTCATGCTCATGGCACTAGTGTCAGCTCAAAGGGTACAGTCCCTCCACCTTCTGAGGCTGGACAGCATGACAGAGTCATTGGACTGTATCACATTTCACATTCAGGGGCTGGTCAAACAAACTAGACCAGGTACCACGCCTCCAGTTATGGAGTTCCGGGCATATTCACCTGACCCACGGTTGTGTGCCAAGACCCATCTCGCCAACTACATAGACACAACATTATAACTTAAGAGGGAGAGAAAAAGCCTTATGGATAAGCCACAAGAAGCCTCATGGTCAGGTGACGAGCCAAACCATTTCAAGGTGGCTCAAGCAGGTGCTTAAGTCCGCGGGAGTCGATACTAATGTGTACAAATCTCATTCCACCAGGGCTGCATCTACGTCGGCGGCTAGGCGAATGGATGTGCCTATGGACCATATTCTGGCCAGAGCAGGATGGTCCTCGGAAAGAACTTTCCAAAGGTTTTATAATAAGCCGCTGGCGGAGCCTGCTACATTTGCAGACAGAATTTTAGAGTCTGCAGATAATATTTAATTTAAACCCGGGGGAGCTCTCTGTTTTTTTGTTGTTATTAATAAACCTTTTTTGTTCACAAACAGGTTATTGTTGATTGTATAACATGCTTCCTCCCTCTAAGGTCTTCAGGCAGTGAGTGAAGCATGAGCTGGTTCACGGTTCGGATTCACAGAGCTTTGAAGTCTTCACGTAGTCACTCACGTGACTCCGAAGTAAAATAGTAAGATTAAATGAGAACTTACCAGTTCGAAGTTTGATCTGTATTTTATGAGGAGTTACGATGAGGGATTACGTGCCCTCCGCTCCCACCCTCTATTATACAGATCAACTGGTAATTAAGTTCTTATTTTTTCTTTACTATATTTATTTCAATTGTTGTGTTTTCTGTGAATCCACACCGCTGCTTTGAAGAAATGTCGCGCATGCGTGCTGGACGGGGTCTTCACGTAATCCCTCATCGTAACTCCTCATAAAATACAGATCAAACTTCGAACTGGTAAGTTCTCATTTAATCTTACTATTCCCTGCCACAGAGGGCAGTGGAGGCCAAATCACTGGATGGATTTAAGAGAGTTGGATAGAGCTCTAGGGGCTGGTGGAGTCAAGGGATATGGGGAGAAGGCTGGCACGGGTTATTGATTGGGGACGATCAGCCATGATCACAATGAATGGCGGTGCTGGCTCGAAGGGCTGAATGGCCTCCTCCTGCACCTAATTTCTATATTTCTATGTTTCTATAAAGCATGTTGCAACCCACTGCTTTCTTGCTAAAAAGTGAGAGCCACCTGTTCGATTTTGTACGTGGAAAAGATGCACAAACATTAATTGTAATCCTATCTGGTAGAGTCAGGCAACTGGGACCAGATGTGGCCAGCAATGACTCAGCTTTGCACATCTGTCATTACCTCAGTATCAAGTGTGTATATGAATAATTTCTTCGTTAAAAATTGAAATTTATACAAAGAAGTGTAATCTGCAATCTGTGTTTTTGATTCCCGGTAAAATAAGTAGTAAACACTGCATTAAACTGCTGCCAGTGTTTGAGTTAACATGGGGACATTGATGTGTGATGTTCACTTTACCCCTGCCACTGATATAGTCAATAGTCACGTTTAAGAAGGAACTGCAGATGCTGGAAAATTCGAAGGTAGACAAAAATGCTGGAGAATCTCAGCGGGTGAGGCAGCATCTATGGAGCGAAGGAATCGGCGACGTTTCAGGTCGAGACCTTTCTTCAGTCGATGATCATTAATGCTTTGTAAGTCACGTGTGTCAAGTCAAGTTTATTCGACACGTACACGTGCGAGATGAGCAGTGAAATGAAAAGTGGCAATGCTCGCGGAGTGTGCAAACGAAAATCTACAAAACAGAATGAAACAGAATCACATATTCACATATTACATATTTGTGGGAGGAAAAAATGAAAAAAATAGCAATTTAAAACGACACCACACAACACTAAATTGGTTCAGTAAAGTTAGACCCTGGTGAGTTAGGAGTTTACAGTTCTAATGGCCTCTGGGAAGAAACTCCTTCTCATCCTCTCCGTTCTCACAGCATGGCAACGGAGGCGTTTGCCTGACCGTAGCAGCTGGAACAGTCCTGTTGCTGGGGTGGAAGGGGTCCCCCATGATCTTGCTGGCTCTGGAGTTGCACCTCCTGATGTATAGG